>OZ023216.1:49174117-49206617 GCA_963995525.1 Escarpia spicata | reverse complement strand
TAAGCATTGGGACGTGCAGTAACTTGGAACTGCCACATTTGGCATAGAACGTTTCTGTCGTGGACAATGTGTATACAGTTATCATGTAACATACACACAATTGCTACATGCATACTGAACTGTCACACACGACTTAGTAAGTTTTGTGCTATGGATTGTTTCTGCTGACACGTAAGTTTCTGCTGTGGATTGTTTCTGCTGACAACATGTCACCAAAACATTGGATCAAATAATGATATTCCCATCGTTGTACTTTATAAAATAAGCAATGTATTAAGCTTCTGTGGCGTTTTGATGGTAACATAAACATTAATAACACGAAAATAGGAAGGAAATGAACGAGCTTTGATACCCCTATCGTGGATTTAGCTTAGCGGATTATATGTAAAATAGCAATTGATGGCGGCCATTTTGGAAAATAACCGCCATTTTGAACAATAGCCAGCATTTTGGAAAAGATGGCCAATACTAATGTCCGACAAGATCAAAAGTAGCATATTTGAAACAGCCGCACTCAAAAAAACAAAATTTTGACATCACAGTTATCTCTGGGTGGTTTAGTTCTTAAGATATAAGGAAAATTGGCTTTGAAAGGCGCCATCTTTAAAACTGGCGGAGAAGAATATCGACGAAGACCAATCGTAACATATTTTCCATCTTTGACCTATATCCAATACAGTGACATAACAATTACGGTTTTGTATGCCAAATTTGTTAAGATATAGGGACAGTGAATTTAACGACCGCCATCTTTAAAAATGGCGGATGTGAATGTCGGAAAAGGTCAAAAGTAACATATTTGAAATCGTTGACCCTACGTGGGGCAGTTATTAAGCTATGGGGAAAATAGGTTTTCGGCGGCCATCTTGAAAAATGGCCGCCAACGCCTTCCAGGGAGAAATCTGAGATGGCCCTATATCCAGATAGTTCTGTTTTTATATGATCTAAGTGTGTGCCAACTTTCATGCTTGTATCATAAAATGCACAATTCATACACACATCGGCTGGGCTGTATAACCTGGAATGGTAAGTGTGGAGCTAGGGTCAAACAATAATTAATAAATCACTTCTTATGCGCCAATATCCCCAGACATTCCGAGCTCAATGGAGCAACAGAATCAAAGGAATAAGCATTTTCGTACTCGTGTGCTAGGCGAAAGTCGTCAACAAATGGATGGATGTGCTAGGAAGCTAGGGAGGATAGGCGACATTAAAAAGATAGGTTTCCAGGTGACGGCTAAATGTAACGGTCACCGTGAAATTATGAAACCAATAATTGCACCACCACTACCCCCCAAGACACGCCAACAAATTCAACCGAAAATTCAAACCCATTCCCTAAATATTTGAGGTGGGCTCCATCCCCCCAACAAAAATATTGGGGTGTTCACAATCCAAACACTTCCTCGGGCCTTTGCTGAAATGTTACGTTAAGTGTATCGCCGGTGGTGACGTCTAGCGAGCAGCAGTTATTCTTTCCAATTCCGGGCAGATGGCAGCACTGGTGTTCATTGCGTGGTGAACCAGTCTTTTTAATGGTTTTTCAAGTTTTACTCAAAGTCAGACCTGTAGGTGTTTTCTGCTTGAATTATAAAATAAATGCCTAACATTAGCTTAACAGTATTATTAAAACGCAACCGTATATTAATTAGTGAACATTTATAAATGTTTTGCAATGCTAAACTAAGTCGTACAAGTGTGAAAGATATTAACTTACAAAGCCACGTGCATGTAGGGCCCTTGCTTTCTATGTTTGTAGGTAATCACATTTAAGCATATGAGCGATGAAAACACATTATTCGTTCTTTTGCATATTTATATTTGTATAACAATAGTTTGCCGTTTACTAACACTAGTATCTCCGGGTAGAAATAGACAATACGTCGCGTGCTTCCAACTGTACTCGATGACTGTTAGTAAAATCTTTCTTCCTTTGCGCTCGTTAGTCGGTCCTGTTGTTAGCCATAATAGGTTCAGGTTTTAATCGCTAAATCATTTAGTTGTTGTCTCTCTAATTAGCCATAGGTTGTTAGCTGTGTCGCTAAATTCGCCTTTGGCATCTGGACGATCGCTCGTTCATTGCAATGTACGCTTTATACATTCTAAAAATGTATGTCTGATGGCTAAGTATATTTGTGTTATTGCCATCCGTTCGATGCTGCAGTGCATCAAACAAACAAAATAACTTTCTCCCTCGATTCGAACAGTTATTCAAAATGCCCGTCGTGAAACAACAATAATAATTAATAAAGCGTTCTGCTGTTAATCGGTACAATATGAGCAAATGTTTAGCTTCTTAAAATGAATCTTACTGCAATGACGGAATGGTCGTGTGAAGCGCTGCCTTGCCTACAAAAGGAGACATGGTGAACAGACGATTATCAACGACTTTGAAGGGAAAAGGCCTGTGTTTGAGAGAGTAACGTTATCAGAGGTTGACGGACATCACCAATTACAATACAGGAGTACGAGACATCTTATAGGCATCTAGCAATCCTTCCCGGAAACCCCGCATGTCGATAGGCTGCCGCACTTGCAAGGGTTCAGTCTTGATTAAACGGCTCGTCACTATCTCTGGCGACGTATTGACAATCTGTTCCGGTCACGTGTCACTGCACACAACCCCTAAAACTGGAGTAAGCTTCGTCTCTCGGGGTGAACGTCTAATAAAATTATCGCGTCTCTGAACTAGAATTTAATCCAACCACACACCTGGCATTGACCTTGTTCCGTAGTGTGTGAATGTTGTGTGTCTTTACATCAACATTCACACTTCTGGCGACGAGAATATTAAGAACACAACAGCGGCCCTGACCATCGATCTTACACGAACAAGTGTCGCACGTGAGCGCAGTCGATGCATTTATATAATTTCCCAGAGCAGCTCGGCATGTCTGGCATTGACACTGCCAGCGTCAGCTCTGAGCTAGGTAGGGAACACACTGCAAAAGCATGGCAATTGGCACATAAGTAGTTTATGATATGTAAATTCATATAAAGCTAGATACCCATCGCTATCGGCATGGTACCTAACCACCATTTTGATTTTTTTAAATGGCCGCCACGGAAATCCATTATCCAGATATATCGGCTTCTAAGCAACATAAAAACATGTTCTTGGTATCTAACCAAACATATCCATGGTCAAGGAATCTATTTCTGTCATATGCAGTATCCAAGGATGGCGGCCATATTGAAATTCAAGATGGCCGCCACGGAAATTCATCACGCAAGTATCTCAGTTTCTAAGCAAATTATAAACATGTTCTTGGTGTTTAAACCAACATTTTCAGGGTCAAGGAATCCAGGAATTTTGCCATATTCTATATCCTCATTATGATGGCCATATTCATGATGGCTGTCAAGCATATAAGGTTTACGACCATGGTTGTAGTGCCTCTTTAGGTTGATACCATCTTCCTCAGCTTTCTGTTGTGTGGCGGTGAAGCTCTTATAGCACTGAGTGTGATAACCAACGGCTAAATCATACTGATCCGGTAGTTTTAGAAAAAAATATTTTGGAAGTCTTATATCAGATGTATTGTGTTGTTGCTATCTCTAACGTGCCCCATATAAACATGTCTTGTCGTCAAATGGCTTAACACTATCAGTCGTTTTACCACATAGTTATAAGATTCAAGTCAGCTTTGTACAAGTCGTGTTCTACTAGTCAATATACATTGAAAAATATATTAAACAAAATACACGTTTGCACATTAACAAAGCGCATCGGTTGTATAGTATCCAACAGTCATTAGATAAAAGTCCGTTATTGTGGTATAAAAATAATATCTAGCAAACTGTGCAAAAAGTTGTTCTAATGAGTAGTGCCTACCTAGACAGAACATTAAGCCTCAAATGCAATCATTATGTGCCCTCAGCTGTCTACATCCAACCAAATTGATTGTCTTTGAAAACGTCGCCTACATTGTCGGCGGACATTTAAACTCATCTTTCTCGCCATGTCTTATTTGAAAGTCATCTTGATGGGGTGCGTTTTCAGTCAGAGTGAGACTCGTGTGTGGTCTGTGGAGATTTGTTCCATTTAGTTGCTAATTAAACCTAATATTTTTTTCAAATGTTATTCATAAAAGCCAACACGCAATGGTAGTAGTATTAATACTACTGAATGATTGACTGGAAACCCATCACGCCGTGTGCAGTTACGAATATATTCATAATGATATAATAAACGAGGCATCGAGGAGTGTGGGTGTGGCCAAGTTATTTTTAGAATAAACACTTGAAATGTTACAATTTGGAGACATTTACAATCAGGTTTGCATTCAATAAATAAATTTGATGTATCTGATCGGCAGCGCATAATTTCCATAATTTATCAATAACACAATTCAGTTAGTAATGTAATAAACCTTTTTAAAGTGTGTACCGTAAATAGAAGATTAGAACAAATTTCCTCTTGTAAAATTTAAATTACGTTATAGGAATAAAATAATACAGTACCGTAACCTCTGGGTTACACTGACTGCAGGAGATATGTTGACTGTATTTGACAGCTATGTGAAAAACAAAATGAACATAATAATTGAGAATAAATCCCCTTCACACATTTTGCCTCCGCATCTGAGATTAAGTTACCATGCACAAACCAGACCAAGACTGGTAGTAGACAATAGAACATGTGCAGGTTTCCGCAGCTCGCTCTGTCAATTGTCACTGGCAAATATGGCAGCATTTCAAGCGTCACAGCTATGTGCACTGACCTGGTGTCGAACGCTGTATACACATGGATTCGGATAAGAGATGCCACTAAATTTTCTTTATATTCACCACCGACTAGTGCGCATCAGCTTCTCTACCATCATTACCTCAGCAGATGCCCGCATCTGACGAAAACACAAGCACAGACTGCGAACACTGCCAGCCTCCTGCACGACCTACCAACACTCGTTCTATGTACGCTCTCCCCCACAGTGGAACTCACTCACACAGGAAGCAGTTACAGCGTGTACTGCAGAGGTGTTCCAGTCAGCCGTTCTCCCAGTCAACCAGTCATTGACGTTATACAAGTCCGTGTTTTATTAACTATGAACGGCACGCTTTTATTTATTTTAATTATTTATTTTATTAACTTATGTATTGATTGCAATTTTATTTACGATGTTTTATCCCACAATGACGTTACAAACTGCAGGATAGTGGTGTATAACCTTTTAGCAGTACATTCTTGACGACTTGAAGACTAACCTACGACATACTGGCGTGGATATTTAATCTACGATACATTGTCGTGGATGGTTAATCTACGATACATTCTTATGGATGGTTAATCTATGATACATGGGCATGGGTGATTAATCTGCAATGCACTGTCATGGATGGTTAATCTACGATACATTGTTATGGATGGTTAGTCTATGATACATTGTCGTGGATGCTTAATCTAGATTTTTAGATTAAATCTTAGATTTTGCATCGTCCGGGTGTGGAAAGTCATGGGCAGAAACCATGGAGGAAGGATTCACCTTTCAGTGCATTGGATGTTGGAAGGTGGAGTGTTTGCAGAAGGAGATAGTTAGGTTGACAGATATTGTGAAGGGAATGGAGATGGGAATTAGCAAGGAGGCAGGTCGAATGGAGAGAGACGACAGGGAGAGAGGTGAGGATACTGCAAGACTTAAGGAGAATAGCAGTGGCAAGAAAACTGAGGAAAGGAGATTGAGAGGAGAGAAGGTGATTGGAGGGGAAGAAATTGGAAAATCGACAACAGAAAACGTGACAAGCGTGAAGGTGACAGGGAAAAAAGTGACTGTAGAGAAGGAGGGAGGGAAGATGGAACGGGAGAGGAGAGAGGAAAATGAGACGGGACGAAAGAAGAAGGGACGAAAGGAAGTGAGAGCAAATGTGATAGAAGAGAAGTCGATAAAAGGGATGGTGACAGGAGGAAAGGTGACAAGAGAAAAAGCGACAGGAAAGAATGGATCGGAAGAGAATGTGACAGGAGAGAAGACGGCAGGGGGGAAAGACAACAACCAGACAGATGCAAACCGAAGAAGGAGCTATTCTAAGGCAGTGATTGAGGGGGCAATGAGGAAAGAGAGGGTGTTTATGGGTGACTCCATTATGAGAAAGACGGACAAGACACTGAGCGAGGGGAAGGACATCGTTGTTTGTTTACCGGGGGCTAGGATTTAACATGTAACTGACAGGGTAGAGAAGGTATTGGGACATGGCAAGGGGGGGTCTATACTGGTACATGTAGGAACAAATAATGCAGACAGGGAGGGAACAACTGCGATAGTACAGAAGTATAGACAGTTAGTGAGGAAGCTAAAGAAGACGAGAGTCGAACAGGTTATTTTGTCAGGAATTTTGCCAGTAATGGGAGGAAGGGGGGCAACGTATAGAAACTGCAAGAGGATGGCGATCAATGCACTAGCTGAGCAGATGTGTGAAGAAGAGGGGGTGGGATTCACAGATTTATGGGGATACTTTGTTGGGAGGGAAGATATGTACATGAGAGATGGCCTCCATCTTAGTGGAAAGGGGGCAGCAGAGAATCTGCTGCAATCTGTTGACAGGGGGACAGGTTGCATCTATTTAAACTAGATTCGCAGGGGGGACTCACAGAAAAGCCTGAAAATGGTGGCATAGATAAAGACAGCACAAATAAATCAACAAATAACAGTCTGGAAACCTCTTCTGAAGCTGGATATAAATGTGTTTGTTTAAATGCAAGGAGTATAGTAAACAAAAGAAATGAACTAAACATTATGGTAGAAGATATTGACCCTCATATAATAGGTATAACCGAATCCTGGACCACCACCGATATATCAGATGCTGAATTGGGACTGACAGGATATGTAATGTTTAGAAAAGATAGAATAGGAAGAAAGGGAGGTGGAGTTATTTTATATATTAAAGAATCTATTCAGGCTTATGAAATAAAATTAGAAAGAGAAGCAGATTGCGAAGAAGCTGTTTGGTGTAACATAGTTACAGGAAACTCAACGTTAACAGTTGGGTTAGTTTATCGAAGTCCAAACATAAGCATAGAAGAGAATGAAAAAATACAAAACGCTATAAGGGAAGTAGGCAAACGGGACTGTATTAGTATGGGGGATTTTAACCATGGGCATATACAATGGAAATCTCTACAGAGCATGGGGAGAGAGGACCACAAGTTTTTAGTTTTAGTTCAAGATACATTCCTTTCTCAACATGTGCTAGAACCAACCAGGGGTGAGAATGTGTTAGACATAGTTTTGTCCTCACAGAATGAATTAGTTGACAATGTCAAGATATGTGAGCCACTGGGGAGTAGCGATCACAACCAGATACATTTTACCATCAAAGTAAAATCAGAAAGGAATAGCAAAAAGCAGTATAGGAGAAATTTCCACAAAGGAAGGTATAAGGACATGAGGAAATATTTAGCAAAGATAGACTGGAATAAGACACTGAAAAATAAGACGGCAACAGAATGCTGGAATATATTAAAGAGTGAAATTAAGTGCATAATCGATAAATTTGTACCCTTCAAAAAACAAGGAAAACGGTCCAAAAAGAAACACTTATCGAAAGAAGCCATTAGAAAAATTAAGTATAAACAAATGATGTGGAAGTCATATAGATGTACTGGAAATGATGAAGACTACAACATTTATAAAGAAGCACTTAACCAAGCTACAGCTGAAATTAGAAATTCAAAGAGAAGCTATGAACAACAATTAGCTAGTAATATAAAACATGACAGCAAGAGTTTTTATGCGTATGTTCGAAGCAAACAGAAAGTTCAAGATAAGGTCGGTCCTCTAGAAGATAGTGCTGGAAATATAATATCAGAGGGATTCATAATGGCAGAAGACCTGAATGAGTACTTTAGTTCAGTGTTTACCAGGGAAGATATTAGTTCACTGCCAATACCAGAGGCTAAGTTCAAGGGGGCAGATTCAGACTATTTAGGACAATTAATTGTAACCCCGGAAATGGTAGCTAAGAAAATAAGGGCTATGAAGGATAATAAATCACCTGGAGTGGATGGTATTCCACCCAAACTACTATTGGAAATTGTAGAACAAATTAGCATACCACTTACAACAGTTTTCAACTTGTCATTAGAAGAGGGAGTGGTTCCATTAGAATGGAAAGAAGCAAACATTATACCGTTATTTAAAAAAGGTTCGAGAAACAAGTCAGAGAACTATAGACCAGTGAGTTTAACATCAGTGATTTGTAAATTATTAGAAAGACTAATTAAAGATCACATGGTGGATTTTCTTGTTAAACAAAACTTGATAAACCCATCTCAACATGGTTTTTTTAAAGCGAGGTCATGCTTAACAAATATGTTATGTTTTTTGGAAGACATCACTAAGTGGGTAGATGAGGGATCACCAGTAGATATCGTCTACTTAGATTTTCAAAAAGCTTTTGACAAAGTACCACACCAAAGATTACTGCTTAAACTAAAGGCCCATGGCATAGGAAATGTTATAATAAACTGGATAGAACAATGATTTAACAAGATTTAACAAGATTGCCAACCAGAAAATTACTCTGGATGGCAGTTGGACAAGGAAGCCTTTTGGCTTATCGAGAGTCCAATACTTTTTATCTACATGTATCCCGCCTTTTTAAGGTGTGTGTCGATTTTATTTTTAAACATATTCACGCTACTAGCACCAACACAATCAGGAGATAATCTGTTCCATTCATTTACAGTCCTTTGTGAGAATGAGAACTTTCTTATATCTAATCTACACTGCTCCTTTACTAATGTAGCTTCATGTCCTCTGGTCCTTCTATCTTTCTTAACTGAGAAAAAAATGTTTCTATCAATATTTTCATAACCATTCAATATTTTAAACACTTCTATGTGATCTCCTCTCAATCTCCTGGTCTCTAGTGTTGTTAAACCACATTCTTTTAGGCGTATTTCGTAACTAAGATCCCTCAGATTTGGTATCATTTTAGTCGCTCTCCTCTGTACTCTTTCTAGCATATCTATGTCCTTCTTGCGATATGGCCTCCATGCTTGTATACAATATTCTAAATGAGGCCTCACTATTGTTTTGTACAGCGGTACTATGAATTCTGTTTTCTTATACGCTATATTTCGCCTAATTAATCCAAGGATTTGATTTCCCTTTGATGCTGCAATTCCGCACTGCTCTGAAACCTTCATATCAGCACTAATGGTTAACCCTAAGTCCTTTTCTTTTACAGTAGTACTTAGAACAGTACCCCCCATTTTATATTTTACCTCTTCATTCCCATGACCTGTGTGGAGGCATTTACATTTCCCAAAATTGAACAGCATTTGCCACTTTTCAGACCATTTGATCAACCTATCAAGATCATCTTGTAAATGCTGTCTGTCTCCATCACTTTTAATCCTTCTAAACACTTTTGTATCATCCGCAAATTTTAACACCTTGCTTGTTATATCATCGTCCAAATCGTTGATATATATTAAGAATAATATAGGTCCTAGTACTGATCCCTGTGGTACCCCACTCAATACCGATTTCCAGTTTGAAGCCTCCCCATCAACTACTACACGTTGTCTTCTGTCATTCAGCCATTTTTTCTATCCAGTTTATTATACCATTTCCTATGCCATGGGCCTTTAGCTTAAGGAGTAATCTTTGATGTGGTACTTTGTCGAAAGCTTTTTGAAAATCTAAATAGGTGATATCTACTGGTGATCCCTCATCTACCCACCTAGTGATGTCTTCCAAAAAACATAACATATTTGTTAAGCATGACCTCGCTTTTAAAAACCCATGTTGAGATGGGTTTATCAAGTTATGTTTAACAAGAAAATCCACCATGTGATCTATAATTAGTCTTTCTAATAATTTGCAAATCACAAATGGCTGATTGACAGAAGACAACGTGTAGTAGTTGATGGGGAGGCTTCAAACTGGAAATCGGTATTGAGTGGGGTACCACAGGGATCAGTATTAGGTCCTATATTATTCTTAATATACATCAACGATTTGGATGATGAAATAACAAGCAAGGTGTTGAAATTTGCGGATGATACAAAAGTGTTTAGAAGGTTTAAAAGTGATGGAGATAGACAGCATTTACAAGATGATCTTGACAGGTTGATCAAATGGTCTGAAAAGTGGCAAATGATGTTCAATTTTGGGAAATGTAAATGCCTCCACATAGGACATGGGAACGAAGAGGTAGAATATACAATGGGGGGTACTGTACTAAGTACTACTGTAAAAGAAAAGGACTTAGGGTTAACCGTTAGTGCTGATATGAAGATTTCAGAGCAGTGCGGAATTGCAGCTTCAAAGGGAAATCAAATCCTTGGATTAATTAGGCGAAACATAACGTATAAGGAAAAAGAGCTAATAATACCGCTGTACAAAACAATAGTTAGGCCTCATTTAGAATATTGTATTCAAGCGTGGAGGCCATATCGCAGGAAGGACATAGATATGCTAGAAAGAGTGCAGAGGAGAGCAACTAAAATGATACCAAATCTGAGGGATCTTAGTTATGAAATACGCCTAAAAAAATGCGGTTTAACAACACTAGAGACCAGGAGATTGAGAGGAGATCAGATAGAAGTGTTTAAAATATTGAAGGGTTATGAAAATATTGATAGAAATATGTTTTTCTCAGTTAAGAAAGATAGAAGGACTAGAGGACATGATCTTGCATTAGCAAAGGAGCAGAGTAGATTGGATATAAGAAAGTTTTCATTTTCACAAAGGACTGTAAATGAATGGAACAGATTACCTGCTGATTGTGTGGGTGCTAGTAGCGTGAATATGTTTAAAAATAAAATCGACACATACCTCAGACGGGCGGGATACACATAGATAAAAAGGTCGGACTCTCGATAAGCCAAGGGCTTCCTTGTCCACCTGCTACCTAGAGTTAATTCTCTGGGTGGCAATCTTGTTAAATCTTGTTAAATCTGCAATGCACTGTCATGGATGGTTAATCTACGATACATTGTTATGGATGGTTAATCTACAATACATTGTCGTGGATGGTTAATCTACGATACATTGGCATGGATGGTTAATCTATGATACATTGGCATGGGTGGTTAATTTACGATACTCTGTCATAGATAATTAACCTACGATACCCTGGCATGGGTGGTTAACCTGACAATGCGGATGAATGCATGACCTCACCTTAATTGTAACCTGGAATAGTTTTACTACACTGATATCGACACCAGGTTGATTAAACTCTACGAGGCTCGGACGTTCTTACCTCATTCATATTACACATATTTTGAACTTCTCTCTTCCCATGCGCCGATCAATAAATGACTTCGCATTGTTTTATGATATAATCGCGCAGACATAACGTGAACTTTATTAGATATATTAATGGTTAATGCTGTACATAGCATTCTGATAATCGGTCATCTCGCGTCCAGCACCTCCAGTTGACCCGGCGATGACCACTCCGACTGAGTCACGCTGGATATGGCTCCCAATACACCGACCTTCTAACACTGGATTACGTATGGCTGGAATCCGTCTGATGTCTGCGCCGCGTTTTCATCGTTCACCAACTTGCTGTCTCACCTGACCAGAAGCTAACGAGGCGCATCATTCGCCCCGCCCATCTCGCTCCGCTCCGCCCCGCCCCTACCGGGCCCCGCCCCCACAGGACCACGCCCTACTTGTTAAAGTATCGCGGCCGGTTATGATTTTATTGCCGTTGCAGCTGGTGTTGTGGGTCAGGTTAGAGTATACACAACCAGACCTCGCAAGCTAGTTACCTTGCGGTGGTCGAGGTGCTTAAAAATCAGACATAAGGAAAAACCCTCTTTAAAAGTAAGAGGAACAGTTTTGGAAGCCCCTTTCTACACTGCATTTTTTGTCACCTCCGGCATACCTATATGTAATGTGGAGCGCGGAGGCGCAGCGAGTAGAGCATCGGACCCTCACTCGAGAAAACCCGGGCTCATCCTCTTGCTGCCTTTTCGAACATTGGGCAAGTTTGTTCTCTCTACGTCGATTCAGTTCACTCTGCCGTACGGATGAGTACATGGCTACATACAGACAGTGGTGGGTATTTGTATAAGAATACTCTTCGCGCAGTCATTGCAGCATGGCTGAATTCTTCTCAGACAAGTAGCAATTTGTTCGATTGAACAATTCTGTAAAGTCCCATTGTGTTCCATTTAGCGAGAATCCACTGTATTCGTTATCAAAACAGATGATATTGGTTTGTATGCATCCATTTTGCGTTTGGTAGTTCGGCACACTCCTGTTGAGTGTATACTGGCGGCTAACATAGTGGAGACCAATAATTGGTAGTTCGTACACTCCAGTTGAGTGTATACTGGCGGCTAACAGGGTGGAGACCAATAATTGGTAGTTCGGTACACTCCTGTTGAGTGTATACTTGCGGCTAACAGGGTGGAGACCAATAATTGGTAGTTCGGTACACTCCTGTTGAGTGTATACTGGCGGCTAACAGAGTGGAGACCAATAATTGGTAGTTCGGTACACTCATGTTGAGTGTATACTGGCGGCTAACAGGGTGGAGACCAATAATTGGTAGTTCGGTACACTCCTGTTGAGTGTATACTGGCGGCTAACAGGGTGGAGACCAATAATTGGTAGTTCGGTACACTCCTGTTGAGTGTATACTGGCGGCTAGCAGAGTGGAGACCAATAATTGGTAGTTCGGTACACTCCTGTTGAGTGTATACTGGCGGCTAACAGGGTGGAGACAAATAATTGGTAGTTCGGTATACTTCTGTTGAGTGTATACTGGCGGCTAACAGAGCGGATACCAATAATTGGTAGTTCGGTACACTCCAGTTGAGTGTATACTGGCGGCTAACAGGGTGGAGACCAATAATTTGTAGTTCAGTACACTCCTTTTGAGTGTATACTTGTGGCTAACAGGGTGGAGACCAATAATTGGTAGTTCCGCACAATCCTGTTGAGTGTATACTGGCGGCTAACAGGGTGGAGACCAATAATTGGTAGTTCGGTACACTCCTGTTGAGTGTATACTGGCGGCTAACAGAGTGGAGACCAATAATTGGTAGTTCGGTACACTCCTGTTGAGTGTATACTGGCGGCTAGCAGAGTGGAGACCAATAATTGGTAGTTCGGTACACTCCTGTTGAGTGTATACTGGCGGCTAACAGGGTGGAGACAAATAATTGATAGTTCGGTATACTTCTGTTGAGTGTATACTGGCGTCTAACAGAGTGGAGACCAATAATTGGTAGTTCGGTACACTCCTGTTGAGTGTATACTGGCGGCTAACGGAGTGGAGACCAATAATTGGTAGTTCGGTACACTCCTGTTGAGTGTATACTGGCGACTAACAGAGTGGAGACCAATAATTGGTAGTTCGGTACACTCCTGTTGAATATATACTGGCGGCTAGTACAGTGGACACTAATAATTGATAGTTCGGTACACTCCTGTCGAGTGTATACTGGCGGCTAGCAGAGTGGACACTAATAATTGATAGTTCGGTACACTCCTGTTGAGTGTATACTGGCGGCTAGCAGAGTGGAGACTAATAATTGATAGTTCGGTATACTCCTGTTGAGTGTATACTGGCGGCAAGCAGAGTGGAGACTAATAATTGATAGTTCGGTACACTCCTGTTGAGTGTATACTGGCGGCAAGCAGAGTGGAGACTAATAATTGATAGTTCGGTATACTCCTGTTGAGTGTATACTGGCGGCAAGCAGAGTGGAGACCAATAACTGGTAGTTTGATACACTCCTGCTGAATGTATACTGGCGGCTAACAGGGTGGAGACCAATAATTGGTAGTTCGGTACACTCCTGTTGAGTGTATACTGGCGGCTAACAGGGTGGAGACCAATAATTGATAGTTCGGTACACTCCTGTTGAGTGTATACTGGCGGCTAGCAGAGTGGAGACAAATAATTGGTAGTTCGGTACATTTCTGTTGAGTGTATACTGGCGGCTAACAGAGTGGAGACCAATAATTGGTAGTTCGGTACACTCCTGTTGAGTGTATACTGGCGGCTAAGAGAGTGGAGACCAATAATTGGTAGTTCGGTACACTCCTGTTGAATGTATACTAGCGGCTAGCAGAGTGGACACTAATAATTGATAGTTCGGTACACTCCTGTCGAGTGTATACTGGCGGCTAGCAGAGTGGACACTAATAATTGATAGTTCGGTACACTCCTGTTGAGTGTATACTGGCGGCTAGCAGACTGGAGACTAAGAATTGATAGTTCGGTACACTCCTTTTGAGTGTATACTGGCGGCAAGCAGAGCGGAGACTAAGAATTGATAGTTCGGTACACTCCTGTTGAATGTACTGGCGGCTAACAGAGTGGAGACCAATAATTGGTAGTTCGGTACACCCCTGTTGAGTGTATACTGGCGTCTAGCAGAGTGGAGACCAATAATTGGTAGTTCGGTACACTCCTGTTGAATGTATACTGGCGGCTAGCAGAGTGGAGACCAATAATTGGTAGTTCGGTACACTCCTGTTGGGTGTATACTGGCAGCTAGCAGAGTGGAGACCAATAATTGGTAGTTCGGTACACTCCTGTTGAGTGTATACTGGCGGCTAGCAGAGTGGAAACCAATAATTGGTAGTTCGGTACACTCCTGTTGAGTGTATACTGGCGGCTAGCAGAGTGGAGACCAATAATTGGCAGTTCGGTACACTCCTCCTCCAAACGACGTGTGAGTACATTACTTTTCGAAACAATTGGTTTATGTTAGGCCATACACAATCGAATGGCGAGTAGCCTACCCTGCCCGACATCGTGTAGGCCAGCCCGTCCATCCGGGTCTGCAATAACCACGAACACTCCATTTAGAACACCCCACTGCCAACCTCCCTGGAGCAGTCGTCGACCGCCGAGTCTCTCCCGACCCGCAGCCCCGTCGCCCACCCAGTCGTGAATAAACACCAACGTACACAGCCAATGTAAACCGACCAGATCTGCCCGTTAACCCGTGATAATCGATTACACTTTCCGGGGTCGCCGTCACAAGCGCGTCTACCTATCCTCCGGCGCGTCTCTAGACAGGCCCTCGCACTCCGGTGGGTATCGCACGCCTAATTGATTCGTTACCCGCGTCGTGGTCCCGCCCCTCAAGAACGGACGTCTGTGACTGGTTGCCACACGTCACTGTCACCGAGAGAACGCGGTGATTGGCTGACGGGCGGTGAATGGGCAGGACCGAGGCCGCGTGCGCGCGTCACGGTAAATCATTTCGGGTACACGACGCTTAGTTACGGCTGAGAGTCAGCCAGACCAATGCCGACGCGCGGAATGCCCAGCGGAGAAGTTACGTTATTCTATTTATAATTGCGGGCCGTCTTCGAATGCCCGCGCTAGTGCCACGAATTCACCGTCTTCGTGGATGCGATGTAATCGCGTCGTAGTCGTGTATATGCCAGCTGTTGAACGCCGCATCATGTCGCGCGGACGCGCTCCAAGCTTACCGTGATTCCTCCGTGTGTCGCAATCATGACACCTTGTCCGTAGTTGTCGCAATGGATCCGTTGTTACATCTCGTATGTAAGTGTCATCGTATGTCATAAACACGACATGGAATGGACGATGACCTCGGCTCTCTTACTGAGCGTGCATTTACTGATCCTTCCGTCGCTAGCTAAGGATGTTCGGACGGTGAGTACGTCCCTGGAACTGCAATGTCCTCCGTGCGAGAAGATCCACTGCACTCCACGGAGAGCGAGTAGACTCCGGTGCAAAGGCGGCATCACCCGCGGTATATGTAACTGCTGCCCGGTGTGTGCCAAGACGGAGTCGGAGGACTGTGGAGGAGATCACGACTACCTGGGCAAGTGCGACCGGGGACTGTATTGCCGCTCGAATACGAACAGAGTACTCGACGACTACGGGACCGTGCCGCTGAGGGCCACGGGCAAGAGGCGGCCAGAGGGGACGTGCACAAAAGGTGGGCGTGTAGTTTTGGTTGATGCGTGAATGCTGGCGACGATTGCTGCGTTGATAACACAACCAATGACTAGTGTTAGTGCCAATAATACATACATTAGAGCATCGACATTAACCTACTGTAATTACCCCGGAACACTATACTTAATACATCAGGAGGTCTTGGAGATTCAAATTTAAACTTTAAACATTTCATTATTATGAAAATCAGCGTGCTTAGGAGGCATTGCCATTGGGCCATGGTCCCCCTTTGGAGATGTGTTCTGTATTAATTCCTATACATTCTAGCTAATGGGTGACTAAATATATTTGCCCCCATGTGCCTTTGCCCGACCTCGTGTCTGTAGCGAGGTCTTACTACACCAAAGATTTAAAATGTGATATTAGTGTAGGCCCTATTTCTATCTTAAAAAAAAGTTTTTAAACCTACAGGGTATGATGTAATATTGGTTGAGGAATAGTCATCGATCGAGGTGGGACGGATAAATAAGAGAGAGGCATAACATGTGAAGTACTCCACACGTGTTCCTAAATAATACATTATATATTCACAAAAACTAAAATGGGAAAACATAATTCTAAGGACCGCATATTTTTCAATTCTTTTGCCGTGAAATATTTCAGAATGACCTTAGATTGGTTTCAATGCCACGTATTCTTTGTGACAATAAGTATTCTATTATTTATACTAAATTAGGCTCTGTTTGAAAACTATCACTTTATTCATATAAGAAAATACAATGAAATTTAATAATAACGACCCTGTGCTCAATAAAGTAAATAACTATATATATATATATAATATATATATATATATATATAGTAGTGTACTATAGTAGGCTAAGGTAAATAATAAATATAAGTGTAAAATAAATCATAGTTAAGATAAACACATTTATGCACATTTATACTGATTAGGGAAACTTTGTTTGGAGATCAGTGACCTATTTCAGGCGATAGTTGTCCTATTTCAATTAGTTCGGGTCAAACCATTGTGGTTCAGCTTTGCATACAAAAAAAACAAACGAAGTTAGTAGAGAGAGTTTAGATGAAGATAGAGTAAGTTGTCTTGTTTGTTTTACTGATGGCTTTATTCTCAGTTATGTTAAAGAAGTCTTCAGTCAGGATTTTTTATCTTTTTTCTTGTGAATTGCTATGGTATGTTCCAGTCACAGCGACCCACGATCAAACATGACTCAGCATGACCCGTTATGTGACGTCTTGCTATATTAAGTTAACAAGGCGACAAATAAAAAACTAATAATAATATTTAAGAGCATGCTCCATTTATGACACAACGGCGGAGAATGTGTAAACCTTGATTGCATGCGAATAGGTGCTATGTACGACGTTGTCTTGTTGAAGAATGTTAGGAAACAATGGTAATTTATAAAACGGTTCTTCTATATTATGAAGACACGCGTTTTGCTACATGTCTTAAATGTATCGAAGAACGCCACGAGGCGTGGTAAACAATGTTGGTAGGCCCTATATCAGGAATATATTACCATATTTTGCCGGTTTTGAGGCCATTGCATGCATACCTGTCTTGTGTACGAGCTACTCTGTAGCTGGTTACTTTGGGTCACACACGTGTTGTTGAATATTGTCAACTATTTAGCTATTTTCTTCAGGCGGTCCAACAAACAGCGTTTGATTGCAGAGGTAAACGTACCAGAACACGTGTCTGTATCATTATCGCATTTACCTTAACGACACTTGAGTGGCAGCAGTAACAAACATTGTGTTAACATGTATGAATTTATGTATGAATGTACGAATGCATTAGCGTATGAACGTGTGTACGTATGTGCGTATGTGCAATGTGTGCGTATGTGCGTATGTGCGTATGTATGCATGTAACTATGCATGCATGTATGTATGTATACTCTATGTATGTGCGTGTGTGTAAGTGTAAGTGTGCACGTGCGTGCGTGTGTACGTACGTATGTACACACGTAATAAACTACGTATGTATAGGTTGTACGTATGTAAATATGTGCGCATGTGCATACGTACGTGTGCATGTATGCACATATGTGCGTGTGTATGCATGTACGCGTGTATGTGTGTGTGTGCGTGCGTGCGTGCGTGTGTGTGTGCGTGCGTGCGTGCGTGCGTGTGTGTGTGTGTGTGCGTGCGTGTGTGTGTATGTGCGTGCGTGTGTGTGTGCGTTCGTGCGTGTGTGTGTGCGTGCGTGCGTGTGTGCGTGCGTGCGTGCGTGCGTGCGTGCGTGTGTGTGTGTAGCTGTGCGTATACCTATGTTGCGCTACACGCAATGTATGTGTGCGTAGATACGCACGTACGCACGCACGCATGTACGTACGTGCTTACGCATATGTATGTAGGTATACGCATGTCCGCATATTGCACATATTAAAACAACATCCAATAATAATAATACCTAATCATGTATGACATTATAAGACTTATTACGATATTAATACAACTTGTCTACATGCACGAATACACATGGATTATAAAAAGTTAAATAACCTAATGGCATTTCCTGTTAACGTTCTTTCCCGGACGAACGATAGTAAGCCACCTAGATCCGACTCACCGGAACGCAATGAACCTATGTTGATACACTGCGTCTACACAACTAAGACGCATGCAGACACGTTATCACACTGGACAAGATAGTCGGAGATACGGCGAAAGCAAAGAACGTATTATTATGATTGGCGGCATTGATAGAAACTCCTTTTAAGTTCACTAAATATAGGAATCACTATCATGGTATAGGCAGGTTATCAACATAATCGAACTCGTACTGGCGTCGACCGGTGTTGCGTGCCAGAAAACATCGTGCGGGAATACCTCGCTCCATGTTAAACTATAGGGCGCCATGGCCAGCTGCAAACATATTTACACCCCAGATACTCACACACACACACACACACACACACACACACACACACACACACACACACACACACACACACACACACACACACACACACACACACACACACACACACACACACACACACACACACACACACACACACACACACACACACACACACACACACACACACACACACACACACACACACACACACACACACACACACACACACACACACACACACACACACACACACACACACACACACACACACACACACACTCACACACATACCACATACTGGCTATATATGTGCAATGAAGATGCTATAATATCTAAGGAGTGAGGTAAGGTGAAATATAACTTCACTTTATAGCTGTAGTCTAGTCCTTATCAGAAATACTGATTTATACGAGAATATCAACATTTCATATACACATTTTTGAAATATATAATGTTTATTTAGAAATAAAATTATTTCTTTGCCTAAAATAAAGATGATTTGGAGGTGTTTAGCCGTGTTGAAAAGCCTCACTGGCCAAAACCGCCATGGCTGATTGCTTCCGGCTGGCCATGGCGCCCTAAAGTGTTAACCTAGAGCGAGGTATTGTGGCACGACGAGGTTTTCTGGCACGCAACACCGGCCCTGGTAGAGTTAGATAGGCCTGAACGAGTATGCTCACTGTATCTGTGTATAAACGCAATGTTGTTGTTAGCGAATATGACAACGGCTAACAAGGCGTAGCGTCATAGTAGTCGTTTATCGCGTACCTTAGACTGACCAAGGAGAATAGACAGATGATCCAAGACTAGTAGGTATGGTGTTTACAAGTCCATTTACTAACCCATGTATAAAAGCCTGCTTTCATGCACGAGTCAGTGTAGCAGACGACACGCTGCGGAACGCTTGTAAACCCAAATCTATATGTATACGGTCTTTCGCATTTTATTTCCAATATAAAATCCATCGGTGTCCCGTTAGAATGTTGCGCACAGTTGAATCAACTCGATTGCGTTGGCCTGGTTTATTCTTTATGGATATCACTGCATTGTGTAAATAAGTTATCCTTTGTAATTTTCTCCTGACATTGTTGCCCGTCGTGAATACATAACAGACTATAATAAAATACATGGCGACTGGGCATGGATGCTACATATTCGACGTACACAGGTCACGCAATGGACAGTTTTGGCGACGTCGACGTAGCCAGTGGCTGTAACATTCTGTCTGGCCGGTCACCCGCCTAGGCCAGACGCTGTCGCCCGGAGCTACGTGACGAGTCGGTTGACCACGCTGTGACGTCTGCACCGATGTCGCCAACTTGGCAGTCGTCGCTGCACGCTGCTTCACGATATGTTGTATGACAGTTGGTGTAACAGCCACAGAACAGGCAAAACTGGTTACCAAAGATACCTATAGGGATCTGCTCTGGGAACAATTGCGGATCTGGTTTGGGTGTAACATTATGGATCTGGTTTGGGAAAAAGACTGGTGCTTCGTCCTCCGCTGTATCTTTCCGTCTGTTCTGACATTTGCCATCTTCCATTTCCGGCTCAGCGCCCCCATGTATGCACCCATGTGTCCACTATGGGTTTGCGGCCACTCTTTGGTCTTTGGGTGTCTGATGGTAATTAATATATACATAGCCCATCTCCTTTCTGGCATCTATGTCTTTCCATTTGACGACCAGAGTACCAGAAAATTAGCTATAAGGTTATCCGAAAAAAACTGCACGATATCAGTCTTTCATTTGTGATTTTAGCAAGATCTTTTAACGTTCAACGTGGAACCTGGCATGCATTCATCATAAACTGATGGTAGGTCTATACAGACACAGCGATTCCAAGCCCCAAGCCCGAGTTGGGACTAACGCGACACCAAGGAGACGGTATCTTGTAGCACCCTCCGCGATTCTAATTGCTCATTGTGGGTTAATTAATTGAGACGTACTTGTTTGACGACTGGTGAGAAAGCACGCTGTGATACCAGTCAGCAGCCGCTATAAACCAGTGCTGCGATCAACACGAGTTCTGATCGCCATTGTCCACCAAACTATTGTCGACGAAATGCACGCTATAAACAACAACTGTCTTGGTGGAATTATATATTTGTGATAACTTCATCGCCAATTGGAATTCTACGCAGGACTGCCTGCACTGTTCGTGTATGGGTCGATCTAGGGGCAACATTTCGGTGTTAAAAGCATGGCGTTATCTTTGTGTCATGGAGGAAACCTCTGATAGTATGTTTATCCCATTACAGCCCAATTGTAGTTTGTTTTCATTGACTAAAGGCCGCCCAGAATTAAATCAGCAGGTCAAGGCTGTGCTATTTCTTTATAACCACAACGAGGAACAAGGGAGCAAAATCCACGGACGACTATAGCTGAGCCGATCTCCATCTTCACGAATGATACCATCTAGGGCATTCTCCTGAAGGAATGTTTCGTTTCAGTCAAGGCCTCGTGTGGGTTATTTTCAATTTTCTATCACCCACACGCTGTATGCTTAAACGCCTATATACCCATAAGAAACATGTTTCCGAATTCCTTCCCATTTTGTCGGTTGCAAAGGCGGTGAGCAAGTTATATGTCATTATTTTATCACGCTCTTGTCCTCTACTTATAGTGTTTAGCCTTTTACTATACTATAATAAACGCATAGCAAATAATTAATTGGTATCGTCGTTTCCCATTGTTATTATTACACAACTTGGTCTGAATAAAACTTTGATCTCGAGTGGCCCATGACCTTCTGAGACATCCGACTTGCACAAAATGCTCTGCATGCACAAGGGAGTCTGGGGTAGAAGAAACATGGCGTTCATTAAGAACAAGTAGGCGTCCGCTTTCAAAATCGTCCATATACGTAAAATGTCATTTGTGTGCCTCTACATTAGAATGCCCAGTATATAGCATAGGCCTACATCTGAACCATCCCATAAAACAAAGTCATATATATTTTTTACGCCGAAACTTTTATATTAAAGTGAATGAGGATAGTATCGGAATCAGATATAATTGTCTGCATGCTGTATCAACTACGTCATAAATAGTGTTCATTATTATAAATAACCATGCTGAAAGTGGTTCACACGATTATGCTTGGCAACTGTTGCCATGACTAGCACTCTACATATTCATCGTTTTTAACCTTTTACTGGCGTTGACTTTTCTCCGAACCCTGTCATCAAGCCAAAGACTGTCAGTTAAAGGGAAACATCGGGTCCTGCTAAGCATCTTTGTCATTTCAAAAATGCTTCTGGTGGCAAAGTTTCTTATAACGTTTTAGGTATCGAATTAGCAATTGCCGACTCAGTGCACGTAGGGCTGGTGTAGTCTACGTAACACATCCAACGAAATGCGTGTTGAGTGTCGCTTGCATGTGTCAGCTGCCTCTTTAGAGAACTGATAACGTCACTTCATTCCCTGGCGCGGCGCAGTCGACAGTGTCGTGGCGAGATAACCTTCTCCAGGGCTCGGCGCAGTCATGGTGAAGCGAAACATTCGAACATCGCGAAACTCGTCAATACATGAATATACTTGTACGTAGTATGTGTGTGTGTGTATGTGTGTGTGTGTGTGTGTGTGTGTGTGTGTGTGTGTGTGTGTGTGTGTGTGTGTGTATGTGCGCGCGTGCGTGCGTGGGTGCATGTGAGTGTATGTATATGCGTATAAAAAAACATAACTAGTGCCTAAGTTTGACTTCCTTTGCCTCTCCTTTGTTATAAATCCTACAGAGAAGGTATACTTCACAGTTTAGAGTTTCATTCCACGGTCATTCGTACGTAGTTTTGATGCGCTCAAAGTATAAACAAGGCGACATTTCTATCGAAAGTTTTCTCGAGGTGACGTGACATAAATCCTGTAAAACACATAATTGGTAATGATACGCCGAGAGGACGTTTATTTCTTGTCAGATGCACAGGTACTTCAGCAGCAATCTGAACACAATAAATCAAGATCGTAAAAGTTCATGTGTTAGATAATTATATAATCACTGTTGATTCTCTTTTGCCGTCGAGAAAATATGCTATGTGCTCGATTATTTATAATGTAATATTTATATATTAGTACTTATGCTTTAAGTAACACGTTTGCATGTTAATAACATACTAATAACAATTACATAGCACTACTCTAACACAGTCGGGTGAGAACACATTAATTATTCGGAGGTTTGTTCAATAACCAGTGCTCACGTATTTGAATGGACGCGTTAAGCTATATCAAAGTATATCAAACGAACCTGACAGCAGAGGTTTTCGTGGAGTAACTTGCGGGGTTATTTGTGCGTAATGTTTATCTCTAATGCTGTGTTTACATTGTCGACATACGGTCCTACAACGGTAACATTATACATGGCATAGAGCCAACCAAATATCGCGTTTTTCTTAGTATAGTGAACATTATCAGAACTTCTTTTCACAACGCAAATTCTAAACAAATCCAATATCGGTATAAATATACGTACAGTGTACAATCGGAATGCAATGCGACCGACATTCCGATGGCTAATTCGTAGTGTTTGGAAACCTACGCCAACTTGGCACCACGTGACATTCTCTGAGTTGCTCCATGCTCCTTCTTGTTATTATCACCTAATGCAAGCGAATACACAGCTGTCTAATTCTTGAATAAACACTATGAATAATTTAGAAAAGTATGGAATAATACAAAATATGATATCATCGTATAAAATATATATTCTAAAATACTTTAATCAACCGTATTTAAGCAATATATTATGACTGTTTTCTGCAGGTTAAGTTTAAATGTTTCGGGAGAATATCGTGCTTACATTGCACGAGGAAAGGAAGAGAGATAGTTTAGCACATGGCATACACTGTAGTGTGCTTGCATGCGTGCGTGCGTGTGTGCGTGCGTGTGTGGGATGTCCAACCTTACGGACTTAGGACTGCTCACAATGCTTTTCACGTCACCCCTAGACAGACCTGTTCACTTGAACACGATCTCCACTTCTCTTTGAAGCATTCGTGTTGTCATGAATAGCCACGAAGTTAGCGACACCTGTTCGAGAGTTACTGAATGGCGGGGCTGAAAGTGACATATAGACAACGGTTAAGTTATTTTGTTTTATTTTATGTTTGTTTAATTAAAACAGATTTAGGCGATCGTTTATATCATAAATTATTAAGAGATTTTACTTAAATAAAAAACAACCAACTTCGTGCCTTTAATAATAACAGCAGTGTACGACGAGACTGCACATGATCGCGTGCCTATCGGCTTACCAGCAAGTCAGCAGCGCGGCAGATCGTTACAAAACTCACTTGAGACGAAGAAAAGTGGGCGCCAAAAGCAATAAGCAGCACAATTTCCGTCTCCCGCGGCCTGAAACGTGATACAACAATGCCATTTACGAAGCGATTCATTTGTAAAGAGTCGCGTTATCGCGAGTTTCAGACTAACTGCCCTGTATCTCACGATGGCGTCTGTTCTGTCGTGGACCGAGACTGTTCCACTGGTGGCCGCTGTCTCACGCATTCTTGCCGGAGTTCCTTCTTGATAAGTCAGTGAGGCTTGGTGTGTCTCGGTGAGTCCGTGGGCTCTGAATCATAGTGAGACTGCTGTATTCAGTGAACCGCACGAAACCAAAACGGCACTTAATAAACTCGATATTCTGCTTGTCCGTGTAAGCAGGCGAGACCAACAGCCACGTTTATTTGGTCCGTTTGATTGTTATTGCTATATTGCTCGACTCACAAATCCGGGGCGTTCCACAAAGTTACGTCCCGTGTCAAGAGATGATTCTGAAGAGACCGTTATGCGGTGTGGCGAGCGGTAGAAGCAGAGGAATGTCACAATTGAGTTGGAGGAACGATACGAAGACTCAGCTTTGTGGAGAAGTGCGAGGGAAGACTGGAGGATGGAAGAACAGGTTATGGTTATCACATGCATGCATGCATGCATGCATGCATGCACGCACGCACACACCACGCACGCACGAACGCACGCAAACAAATGCCGCAAAATTATATAGACTCTACATGTATTCCATGTGCCAAAAGTATGTATAGCTCCCAGTGGTAAATACAGTTATTTTTAATATTAAACGCCTATTACGCTAATCTATTTATTGATATTACATTATTTATCATGCGTACACGATAAGAAACATACTGTATATGTCGACAATTACTTGATGCATTTGATGTTGTGGCCTAGTTAAGCCCACTGCTCTGTGAATGGATGTCAAATGATGTCTGTATAAATTAGTCACTTACGACCAAATCGCTCCGTTTTTCGGCAAGTGTTTCCGACCGTGAAACTGACGTTAATGTGTGTTCGAGCGAATTCCTCCCAAGCGATTCTGACGTGGTAAGCGGAGCCGTATTTGAGTCGTCGCCGCCGACGTTTGTTCTCGTCCGATTTGCGTGTCGTGTTTACAAAGCGGTCGATGGAGGACTCTATCATTACCGCGCACAGTGGGGCGTTATCGCAGGGCCTCAACACCTTCTTTGTGGCCCGTTGTCAAAAGGCCATCGGCCGACTGTCTAGCGCTCGTTAGCACGTCATTCTACGCCCGCCAGTACCCGATACAACGATGATGAAAAGGCAAAATAGTGGCGGGAGTCGGCCGAGACGTCTGCGATCCGCGCACCGATAGCGGGTCCTACACGGAGTCGGTGATGCGATAGGTTTGTGTCGACCGCGCAGTCAATTTCGGCGTCAGGACGTGTCGTGAAGTAATTAGACTGAGGCAGGTATATTTGTTGTCGACGACTTCGTAGGTGGCTTGGCATACAACAAACGTGTCGGCTGATTTGTTGAGCTCAAATTGGGGTTGAGTCTTGTCTTTGTTGACGAAATCGGTCTCGTTCAGATCTATTCTAGGTGGTCTGGCATGTATTGACCGAGGATGACATACGAAGATATGCGTAATATTAATAATGGTTATAAAGTCAGTTGTAATTAGTTACCATACGGAAACTGCATCGATATCAAGTATATAACAATAACAATAATAATAGTAATAATTATCATTAGTAGTAATAATAATTAGTATTATTCATTGATAGAAGACAGTCGTGAAAGTAATATTTCCCAAATTAAAAAAACACAACATCTTTACATAAACACCATAACGTGTTCGCAGATACTCGTGTTGTTCAGTATGTCGAAGGTCAGAGAGAATGTGAAGTTCACGTCCCTCGGTAGGCCCTAGTCGTGATAATGCAGAATTGTCAAATAACTTTCGTACTTACTTACTTATCCTCTTCGTGCCGTGTGGCACATAAGGTTCGCACCAGATCTCGCCAGACCCCTCTGTCTTGGGCTCTCCTTGCTGCTGTGCCACAGGTCAGTCCGGCAGTCTTTAGTTTTTTTCAATTGTTCTTCGCCAAGGTGTTTTCGGTCTGCCTCTTTTCCTATTTCCTTCTAAATAACAGTCGTATTACTGTATTATTGGCATGAGGGTAGACGTAAGCACCAGGGAGTCAGCTTCTTCTTCATGTCACCGAGTCCATGACGCTGGGACCGTTTTCCCGAAGTATTTGTTGCGTGCGCATGGTTCGTCCGATTATTAAGTTACGTTTTATGTATTATGCGCACATTATGTTTTAACGTTCGGAAAAACTGATTGACCCCATAAATGGAGAGAATCTTGGCATATATGGGGTATTTTGAAAATGTATAGGTCTTACGTCCTATTCTATGGGTCGTACATTAATTCCTGACAGTTTGGCGTTCTAGATTTAAGCCGTCTAAGAAGAAAACGTTAATCTACCCGCATACGCAAGCTCGATTATAAGTAGATTTAAAGTTGCACATAAATTAAATAGCATTGGTATAATAGAAAGATAGTTATTACAAAGCTTAGGTTTAAAATGTTCACAAAAATATTGACATAATGGAGAGGCAAGGTTGTTGAAATGCCTTGTGATGCCCGCCGTGAAGTTAAATTGTTAAGATAATTAAAGGTATCCTAAGTTACAATAAACGTCGTTAAGTAGGTGATTCTTCATTATTCACACCTACTCGATCTAACAAACTGAATCATATTAAGCCAACTGCGCAATGTTACTTAAACTATTCCCACATCACAAAGGTGAACGTCCACGAATTTGACTTGCAATAGGCAAAATCAACCGTGAAAGAAAAAAACGAAATCGATTGTGTCGGTGAAATGTGATTTACACTAACAGACAAGACGCAGGTTGTTTGCAACAAATGTTGTGTATGATATAGTCATCTTTACGAGTGTCCATTTATCCACCTGCCGAAGACAGGAACTGGAGATGGAATGAAGTCGCCTAACCATGTGGATATTATGTGTCGGGGACCGATCTAGTTCAGTGTCCGGTTTAAGTACTGTCAATATATCACTTTGACTGTGAGACAGTTCGGTAGGCCGATCGATGGCTATTACAACCGCCATGAATTGTATAATATTTATCCGTGCACCACACATGCCTAGTTTAGTCAAGATTGCATTAAATCACGTTCTTCGTTAACTGAAATTATATTTCTGAAGAAAGTTTGTATAATATAAGTAAATGCAATGTATATTTTGCACGTTAAAATAGGAATTCTAGACACACGAGACACTTTATCCAGCGTTCTAGCCGATAAACGAAGTTAATTTTCAGAAGTCGAAGATGACTTTCAAGATAGCCGCCGAACAGAAGTATTCGGCAGTTATCTTAAAAGTCATCGATTTCTGAAAACTAACGTTCCACTCAGGCAATCATATCCCACTTTTTGAAAATTTCTCATGTCGTATGCATTACTAAAACATTACTTCCCTCCAGATAGTTCTGAAAAAATGGAAGGTGAGCTCTACGTTAATTCACCATTAAATGTTACCAACATGTGCGTGACGCTGCTATGAGACGCTAACGAGTTCTTGTCGTTTTCAGTGTCTCCAGATCTCATTGCAAAGTTACAAGATCAAGCAATGCCGCCATATTGCAAACCGAAGTGTACCGCGGAGTACTGCACACGGAACCCTAGAGGCATCTGTTCAGCCATGTAAGTGTGTGTTACGAACGTGAATCTTCTTTACATTATTAAAATCTTTATATTGGTGAACTTGTCATATAATGTCAACTGTATACAAATCCATTTTAAGTTAAAGGGAATAAAAACATATATGGCTTGAATTCATGTTATATTACATCGTGCTATCTATTTCCATGTCCACCAAGCCAAAAACAATCAAAAAAATCAATGAATTAGAAATTCCACATTTAATGCTGTGCATCCGGACATTTTCGAATATGCATATTTTTGGCGCGCTTTTCGGGATGCCGAGATGTGACGTCACTTATGACCCACACTCGCATCAGGCCGACCTTTTCCATGCATTCAGAGCATGTTTACAAGTATAGCTTTGGGGTCGAAACGAGCGTCAGAGTGAGTTATTGTGCAATATTCCGATGAAAAACAAACACTAGTCATCATAGAGGAACAAGCAGTTATCTTACGGTTCCACATGAATTCAATTTTATTCAAAACAATAAATGCGAATGGGCTTCCAAGTCGACTAGGTATCGCCGAGCTTGGGCTCGTTTTCAGAATAATTATATTGAATGCAACCAACGGGAGATCATGTACACCAATATGCGTATATAGCAAACATATATCGTATCCAGTTACAGAAAGTAACGTGTATAATCTCATACTATCACTAGAATATCGATATATATGAAGGAGTTGTACAATTTATCATAACAACTTAAATCAGTCAGTGAATTTCTGTTGGTCCTGCTAGCTCAGTTAGTAAAGGCGTTGGTTCCTTGGCCTTTATTTTGCAATCGGGTGACGCCGGTTCAATTTTTTGTTTATGTTTTCACGAAGTAATATAAACCAAATCATTTTTATACTATGATGCACTGTTTGTAAATATTTTGGTAGTAATTAATGATTCGCCACAAAAATGAAAATATGGCAATTATAGATAACGCGATGTTTCTAAATTGTATTTATCCAGACAGATCACCATTTGTTTTCACATATATAATTACAGTATATTACCGTACAATATATATATTTATACAATTAATAAATTATATATCCATTACATTATATTTGTTTCGATAAATAACATTTAGAAACATCGTTATATAATTCCCATATTTTCATTTTTGTGGCGAATAAATAATTACTACAAAAATTTTAAAATACTTACAAACAGTGCATCATAGTATAAAAATGATTTGGTTTATATTACTTCGTGAAAACATAAACCAAAAATAGTGTAAACAAATAAATGGTTTGGTGTGGGGATTGAACCGGCGTCGCCCGATTGCAAAATAAATGCCAAGGAACCAACGCCTTTACCAACTGAACTAACAGGACCGATAGAAATTCGTTGACTGATTTAAGTTGTTATGATAAATTGTACAACTCCTCCTTCATACATCGATATTCTAGTGATATTGTGAGATTATACACGTTACTTTCTGTTTTATATGTTTGCTATGTATGTTTATTGGTGTAGATTATCTCTCGTTGGTTGCATTCGATATAATTATTCTGAAAACGAGCCCACGCTCGGCGAAACCTAGTCGACTTGTAGGCCCATTGGCATTCGCATTCATTGTTTTGAATAAAATTGGATTCATGTGGAACCGTAAGATAACTGCTTGTTCCTCTATGATGACTAGTGTTTGTATTTCAACGGAATTTTGCACAATAACTCATTCTGACGCTCGTTTCGAACCAAAAGCTATACTTGTAAACATGCTCTGAATGCATGGAAAGGGTCGGCCTGATGGGAGTGTGGGTCATAAGTGATGTCCCGATACCAGGTGATCGCCTAGCTCATTAAAAAAGATGGGTTTAAAATCGAATTTATGCTACAAATGTATTTTTCTGTATTTTGTTAATGTTGTCAAATGTTATATACAAGGTTAAACTTTGTGTACACATGGAAAAAGGATTTTAGGTAATGCCTTATTTTTATTTCCTTTAAATCTCGCAAACAGATGGTGGTCCATTAGAAGTTAATTCATAAATAGAAGTTAATTCATAAATAGAAGTTAATTCATAAATAGAAGTTAATTCATAAATAGAAGTTAATTCATAAATATAAGTTAATTCATAAATATAAGTTAATTCATAAATATGGATCCTCAGTGCTGTTGTCTACTGCTTGCGAAAGCACGCAATTCCAGTTGTAATATAACAACTACAAACCAACTGAACTTGCTGAGTTGTTGTCCGAATTATCTGAAGAGTCAAACTGACACTTATCCAACAGCCCCGTGGTGCAGATCAAAACTATTTTTCAATGTTTTTCCTCTTCAACAGTATATTAGTATTAATCACAAATGATGCGTAAGCCTCATAAATTACTAGTGACCCCCCATTCAGATAAAAGTACCAGAACATGCGACGATCCCCCCCCCCCCCCATTAACTCAAAGATTCCGGGCATATTCTAGTCGAGCCGCTGAGTGGACACATTCTCGAGGGTGTCAGCCGGGTAATGAGCGTGTCCTGATTACTCCGCAAGTCCGGGAAATTCGCTCCTGGACGTCTGCCGGTTAAGTACCGGGTCGGCCACTGCTTCTGGACCCTACTGATCGGTTAACCATAACCACCTGGGTTATGTCTTCATAAAAATGGGCGCCCCATGGTTAAAACCCGGGGGGTTATTAAGTGGTGCCCCACACAAGAGCGCATTAGGTACGGTTCGTTAAATGCAGCACGGCAGCCGGCAGATTCTTCCGGTAGATTACGATGTGCTGGCAACCCAAAGGAAGGCTCGCAGAATTGGAGCAAACGGGGACAGATCGCATTTACATCAAACTTTACGGTAGACGGATCAAGAATCCGTCCTTAAGAGACGTTTTTTTTCAAAAGTTTGCTTTTAACTTAAACAAAACCGTTTTGAAAAAGTGTTATGTACACAATTTATAATAATTTATAAACAAATGTATCTTTAATGGCTGGGAGGCAATATATGAATGTACTCATGATATTTAATCCATTGCTTATAAAGACATACATTTTTTCTGGATGATAAGTGGAACTTGTTAATTTGCTATTATGATGTCATCGAAAACTAAACTAAGATTTTAACATCTGCTTTAAGTAGGTCAAAGTCATGCAGTAAAACGGCAATCGGTGTCACGTCCATTCATTTCCGCGCGTTATTGTGCGTACAAACACATACTGTGATCAACCGTAATTGATACTGGCGACGAAGCCTGACAAAAAAGATACCGCTGCAAAAACGATGGGCAATTATTTTTGTTGATAACAACATTCACATGACAATTGCTAAATTTTGTTTTGTCCTGATAGATACTACAGTTTGTTTTTGCCTCACTCGGGTCAAACTGCTTGTGTACCCCGTGTCTTCATGGCGCGGTAGTGCAATTAATTAGCATTCCATTACTCCGGTATCATCAAGGGGCAGCGATAAAGTGGCTATCACGTTTAGTCTCTGTGAGAGTTTTATCTCCAGCAACGAGTTCGCGTCTGGCTTGGCCCTCCGTGTTGCCGCTACGAGTGCCTTAGTACGAAATACGCGCAGAAAATCAGTCGTATTCATATGCATTAAATCTGCTTCACCGCCATTTTACGTTCACAATCTACGTGTCCTTTATGTTTATTTGTTTACTGTTCAGATATGCGAGATACATAACTATGTTTGGTGAGCAGTGGTTTATATAGTGGTTAGGTCAATGAAATGGTGGTTCGATTCCTTCCGCCGTCGCCATGTCGAAGCTTGGGTATAATTACGTTACCTCACTTTGCATGTTTCTTTTGGAAGAGGCACTAAAAATCATTGGTCCGGCCAACCTGGTTTTTAGCAAGATTGCCACCCGAAAAATTACCTTCAAATGACAAGTGGACGAGGAAGCCGTTGACTTATAAACAGTCCAACCTGTTTTAATCTTCCGTGTCTCTGCCAGGGGGAGTAAATATCCCACTCACGGAAATGGAAAGTAGAAAGTTCCAAAACTGCACCTCTGGGTGGTAAATGCAAAGATAGTGTAATGTGCTGAGTATGCGAACGAGGTTTGGGCCACCTGCTACAGTGCGATATATGGTACTGCACACAAAAACAAGACACATACGTTTTTAAAACATTGCTACTGTGATTATGTCAACGAACAGCAGTGACCGAAGTTCCCGCAATTATGAAGACCATCTGTCATGGGTATCGGCGAGGTGGGATGTGATCGTCGCACGCGACACGAGCAATTGAGTTATCGGCGACAGATGCTGCGTCGACCGCCGCCGTCGCTGCCGCCACGGCAGCTGTGACGGGGCCGTCGCTCCGACGAACGACATCGGCCCTCCTGCCTCGCCGGTATTTTTATTGCCGTGTCTATATGATGTACTCTCTCCGTACCTCCGACACCACCTGTTGACTTGCCCGTCCTCCTGGCGCCGTCCGGTGGCGCGTCGGTGGCGCCTGTGTAGTCGGTTCAGTTGTCGTATATATAGAGTGAGTGTTCCGACAACTGAACTGAAATATATAGTTCACAACACTCTAAAATTGTAATATATCAAACTAGGTTGGCAACACTCTAAAATGTTTTCATATTGGGTTCAACACACAGACACATACACGCACACGCACACGCACACGCACACGCACACGCACACGCACACGCACACGCACACGCACACGCACACGCACACGCACACACATCCTCGCTCTCTCTGTCTCTGTCTCTGTCTCTCTGTCTCTGTCTCTGTCTCTCTCTGTCTCTGTCTCTCTGTCTCTGTCTCTCTGTCTCTCTGTCTCTCTGTCTCTCTGTCTC
>OZ023216.1:49164516-49169516 GCA_963995525.1 Escarpia spicata | reverse complement strand
TGGATACCGTAATAATTACTGCATGGGTGTGATTTCCCTAGTCGAGTCGATTACGTCTCCGCGGTCTCGTCCATCCATGGAACGCTGTAGTGTCTTAGAGAATAGCGGCGTTGAAAATATATCCCTTTAAATACAACTACATACTTTGAAAGTTTATCAATGTTGATTTATTTATGATTAAAAAGTTGATCAGTAGATTAAATGTATGCGTTATGTTATATCTTGATAATTAAGGTTAACGTTGATGATATCTTAAGGAATCAAATATTCTTTTCCCAGTAGTTACACCCCATGTCAGTGATAATATATAAAAATTACTTTTACATGGCAGCCATGTTTAATAAGTATGTAGATAAATAAGTAGGTAAATAAGTTAGTAAGTAAGTACTTACTTAGTACTTACTTTGACCGACTTGGTCGGGGGGGGGGGCGGAGGGGGGCATAAGCGACGCTGCAGCTGCGATCTTTCTCTATTCCCGTCTGGCAGTGACTGTGGTGAGGAGGTCTGGCACGGGGTGGGCCGTCCACTCCTTGACGTTGTCAAACCAACATTTTCTCTGCCGTCCGTGGCGGCGTCTGCCCTCCACGGTGCCCAGAAGAATGGTTTTCGGGAGGCTGGCGTGTCTTGCTACATGCCAAAACCATGCCAGTTTTCTTCTCTTAACAGTTGCCAGTAGAGGTTCTTGTGGGCCTACCAGGGTTTTGATCTTGCTCAGCACATATCCATTGGTCTTATGCTCCAGGTAGGAAATATGGAGCAGCTTCATCAAGCATGGAGTGGATGAGCATGGAGTGTCCACCTCTCAGCATGGAGTGTCCACCTCTCAGCATGGAGTGTCCACCTCTCAGCATGGAGTGTCCATCTCTCACAGCCGTACAGGTGGATAGTAGAAGTGTTCTGTACAAACCGTTCTTGGGTGTGAAGATTATGTTACAACTTCCAGATCCTCTCCAATCTTGCCATCGCTGTTGTTGCCGAGGCGCTCCTGGTGTGTATTTATGTGGTGCAACTACCGTCCTTAGAAAAGGTCGCTCCAAGATATTTAAAACTGCTTACTTGTTCAGCTTTTCGCCATTCGTGGTGACGTTTGCACTGATGTTGTTTGAGCTGTTGACCACGACTTTGCTCTTCTCTGTGCTGACCTCCATGCCGTAAGCCTGTTGGTAAGATTTTGTAGTTCGCCATTGCTGCCGGCTAAGAGATCGATCTCGTCGGCGAATCGAAGGTTAGAGATAGGCCTTCACTGGTGGAGATGGAGCTATTGTGGTTATGTAGGGTGCCTTGCATGATCTATGACTTGAATCAGTCCTTCCTCGATGTTGAATCCTCTGAAGACATGCCATAGTCCATCATGCCAGACTCTGTCAAATGCTTTCTTGAAGTCTATGAAGTTGTGAAAGAGAGCTCGCTGGTGTTATAGATGTTTCTCTGTGATGACTGGTATTGAAGATCTGCTCGACTGTGCTCCTCCTCGCTCTGAAACATGCTTGTTCTTCCTGTTTTAGGTGGACGGGCGTTAATCAATTATTAGCGACGTAACGCGTAGTTCCTATCATGGTTCGCCGTTCAGTTAGGCACGTTATATGTAACTTGCGTTGCAAATTACGTCATCATAAACGTCATTTAGAAGACTCCGGAAAACTATCTTCTGCGTCTGTGCGTGTGTCTGTGCGTGTGTAGCGCCATCGGAAAGATGGACATTTTTGCTAATATATATAATTAGTAACCATACTAGCCATTCCTATATGATACAAATCCACTCGCACATACTTAATTGTACTTGAGGAGCACATTATTGTACGTCATGTGTACGCCATGTGTACGCGTCACGGACGTTGCACACCAAAGTGATCAGATAATTATATTCTTATCACAGAAGTATCATCTCCCGATATCGACGCATCCTTTTCAGACCACACCGCGGGTCTATTTACGGAAATTATAGCGTCCGAATATAAGGTTACTGCCCCGTAGAATAATGGTCGTCCTCTCTGATGTTGAACATATGCGCCGTGAAAATGTATACCTCGTCTTGCTCCGATGAATCCCGCGGTATGAATTTGCCAGATGGTGCGTCATCCCATAACGCTCATCACAAACTGAATGCTTTCATGTGGTGCTCTATCAAAATCCGGCAATAAATGAAGCACACGTACAGATTTGTATCATGTGCTCGTTCTTTTGTGCAAATGACAATTTGCTTTCGGGGTGGTTTGCCGTTTTTATTAATAGCCATCCGGTAATGTATTATCTATGAAGGCACGGCTTCCTTCGTTGGGCTGACCGATTAGGGTGGAGCCTTTTATGGTTGCATCCTGTAATATGGTGTATTATTATGGGAGAGGAAACGATACACAAGCGACGTAAGGTCTGCATCGCATCATCTTTCCGTTTTACCTATAAATCACATGAACATGGTGAATACTCGGAGGGGGGCTGTGGCTCACCAAAAACCTCCAATTGCATCCCCTTTGAGGCTCTCCACAATGCGCGCGCCCATTGCGCAATGGTCTACTCCACACTCTTAGCACGGAACCATCTACAGCCACTTTTCCGGAATCACTACGGTAGTGTGGTCTGGCTTATGCCGTGCGTAGCAGGCCCGGTACAAGCGAAGCTTGGTCCATTCCTGTATAGTCAGTCAGCTGTCCGTCTTCACTTGCCCTCGGTCGGGGTGCCTTGCTGGACGGGTTGTGGGGTGGTGTTTTGTCGAGTGGACAAACACGAGAGCTAACTTTTATTTTGATTGAAAGTGTTCTTACTTTCCAAAGAGGGATTCCACTTGTTGTCTCATGTATTAATGTGTTCAGTGCTACACGTGGGTTTAAGCAACGAAGCGCCGGCTGCTGAAGCATTTAATTTCGGCAGTTCTTATACAGCGTATATTTTTTGCTTCAGGAGTAAACAGTGATGTGCTGACTACTGAAGTGTCGACAGTTCTTATACAGCGTATATCATTCGGCTCGGGATTAAAACAATAACTTCACAATTCCCTGCTGTCAACAACAGAATAATTGCACATGAAAGAGTGCGGTTATTCGCAGTAATAAACACGTACCAGCTATTCGTTTACACATAACAATTCTACCACAGTTATTACATAACTTTAGGCACTGATTAAACTGAGGCAACATCGAGTGAACGCAGTTACCCAGCAAAACGACAACAATAGGAATCGCCTTTTCCCTTACTGTGTTATTGTGCCAGAACTACCTCACGAAATAAGACAACCATTGGGTAATCTGTTTGCGTGTCACTTCACCCCGCCTGCTTACTTTTGTAGTCCTTCCGCCTTCGTTTCATGTCTTTTCCTTCCCATGGCAATTTACCATCTTAATGATTTACCCGGGCGGCACGGCCCGACCCGACTCGCGCTGGACGTTTTTGCTCCAGGGTCTACCCGTATGTCTTCCCGCAACGCCGGTGGTGTGGAGGACTCATACGTTAATAAGAGCCACGCAAACATACTGCCGTGTGTCGGCGCGTGATTTCATCTTGTGCGCGCGTATAAGATGCGGAGCGTTTGTTGAGGCGTGGTGGCACAGTGTTAGAACACTAAGGGACCGTTTCACCGAGATACCGAGCTCATAGAGAAGATCAATAATTAAATGGAATCTTTTGTTAAATTTAAGGATTTTTGTCGAAATGCAAAAAGGCGCCGACGTAATCACCGAGGACATTATTTCCGTATCATACCAGCGAATGTGTCTCAGTGGCGCGTCCACGTGCTTTCAGTAGTCCTATAGCAGAGCATTGTTGGGTGGCGAAGTCGATTTTAGGGAGCAAAATCGTGCTTATGAGCTCATCATCATCATCATTGTGCAGCCGTGGTGTCCCGTGGTTGGGCGAAAGCCTCAGCATGTCGTTTCCAAATCTGGCTGCCTTGCGCTATCCTCTGTCAGATGGTGCCCTTCCAGTACTCGTCTAGTTCGTCTCTCCACCGTCTCGCCAGTCTTCCGCCAGATCGTTTCACTTCGTAAGGTCTCCAGGTTGTAATACGCGATGTCCATCGGTTATCTCGTAGTCTGCTGATGTGCCCTGCCCAGGTCCATTCTGTCTTCTGGTTTCTTCTATCACCTCAAAGACCTTTGTCTTCTGCCTTACCCAGATGTTTGTTTTTCTCTCCCGATATGTGATGTTTAACATACTTCTTTCCATTTTTGTTTGTGCGGCTGCTAGCTTGTTCTTTGCCTGGATGGTGAGTGCCCATGTTTCTGCGCCGTATGTGATCGCTGGAAGTACGCATGAATTGAAGACTTGTCTCTTCAAGCAGGTTCCAAAGTTACCCTTGAAGATGTCGCAGTGTTTGGCTTATGCTGCCCAGCCGGCGGTGATTCTTCTTTGAATCTCCTTGTCTTGGTTTTTGTCTCTGATACTGTATCGCTGTCCCAGACAGACGTAGCTTTCAACGTTCTCTATCTGCGTCGTGTTGATATATATTGGTGTGTCATTTTATAGCATCACTTTTGTTGTCGAGATGTTCATGAGCATTAATTAAACGGTCCTCAGATTGTCAACCTTGATGACTGCGTTCAAATCTTCCTGTTGTCGTTCAAAAGCTTGAGCAATTTCGTTCACTCCACGTTGCTTCAGTTCACTCTGTCGTATATGTGGGCACCTCGCTTTATACAGTGCGTACAGTGGACATGTAATGAAGTGAACGTGTTCTAGCAGTAATCGATGCGATCAATGCTTCATAATTAAGTCGATTTGGCGTAGGAATGAAAACATGTCTGCCAGGGGATGAAATGTGAAAGGCATTAAACGGTCCTATGGACTACCCAACAGTAACTGTTTGTGTTAGATGGCTGCAAGAGGACCTCCTCTCCTATACAACCAAGGCATTAAAATTAATGGTCCTAGGGACTGTGCAACAGTAACTGTTTGTGTTAGATTGGCTGCAAGAGGACCTCCTCTCCTATACAACCAATGCATTGAAATTAATGGTCCTAGGGACTGTGCAACAGTAACTGTTTGTGTTAGATTGGCTGCAAGAGGA
>OZ023216.1:48819516-49159516 GCA_963995525.1 Escarpia spicata | reverse complement strand
AACTGTGTTTCCACTTCAATTTAGCCAAACGTTGACAGTTCATAGGTCGCAGGATATTGTTCTATTAACTGTTACCTTTGCGAAATATATCGTCCACCACTGAAGGTGTAGGAGAAGCACAGATAATCAGGAAAGACCTCGGCCGCCTCCGATCATTTGTGCTACTCCGCCAGGCGTCAAGAACGATTGCTGCTGGATGCATGTCGCAAAGGTACCATGCTATATTTATATAGTATAATAATAACATATAATATATAATAAACTTCTCTAGCGCCAATACCCCCAGAAAACTGAGCTCAGAGGCGCTACATACAAGAATCACTGGGCAAATTCGTTAACATGGACAAGCAAGAGTCATCATTAGAGCAAGGGACCGCCGAAGGTTAGGGTGGGAATGCTCCCGTCAGCTTTTAATCATTTTTTAGATGTGGACTATCTTCTGCGCCAACGCATTCGGCTGTCATTGGGTTACGTTCGCAGTCATTTATTTACCACGAAACTGCGTAAATTTGTGGATCTGGAAAGTACAACGAAACTGCAAAAATGTCTGCATCTAGAAACGTATACTTTAAGTTTCTCTGGTGCAGTCGGTAATGTCAAGGAGTACTGCGAAAAGGCGTACATTTCGAGATCTCGGAACGTTATTAATTAAACGATCGCCTGTCATTTTTTTCGAAAGGTCACCCGCCATAGTGTCAACAAAACGAGTTCCGCGTAATCGACCCGGCTGATTACGACGTTATAACTTCACCCTGTACTCGACAGCACATATTGCGTGCGTGAATGATGAGAGTCGTAATCTAACAATGGCTTTCAATCATCAATGCCAACCATTTCGAACCGGCATCATTAAAGTGATATCTTTGGATGTGAATTTGTATTAATTATTAAATAAAAACAGGAATAAGTTTATAATGTTTAATCGTAATTCTTTCGAATAACACAACCGAAGAAGACGGAAGTTAACGGGGTGTTCTCTACATGTTGTGGGAGTAAGATATACGGATTCAGCCGGAGGCATCGTCCCCCACAAACATTACAAAGCAACCCTACAGGCGGACTCGTGTGTCCCCTTTCCACAGTTGGCGTTCTTCCCGGCGGTACAATAAATCGAGCGACCGACCAAGGGGCGGGCAGGCAGGCCCCAATTGTGTTTGTGTGTGACGATAAGATAACATATAGTAACTACCCGTCGACCTACCCCCCCCCCCTCGAGTTGACCCCCGACTATATGTGTGGTCTCAGTAAGATACGTCAAACTTGTTTTACTTGACGTCAACCTTAATTCGTTATATGACCATGCGTGGTCATTAACAGTAGTTTGCTGGGTTTACTGTGTAATGATGATGTGGATTGTGTCTGCATGATTACGACATTAACATTAAAGCATAAAGGTTTATATTCACTATCGAGAAATCTATAGATTAAGACATGTTGTTATCTCTATGTTGTATCACGAAGGCTGGTGTTTTTGTCATTGGTAGAGCAGGTAACAATCGCAGATATCGCCAGAGTAGTAGTTCCCGTCAGATAACATCTAAATGTAATCTGGTGGGGATCTTCAGCGCAGTAGTTGAGCATTGATCATTTCTCGATTGGAACCAAAGTTCGGTCTTCTCTTTACCATTCAAGTCCCACTTGTCTTACACAGGCGTCGGAACCGGATGTCGATCCCGCAATATTTTGGGTGGGGGCTAGAGGTATGTTTAGCGCTTCCATTATATCAACAATGTGCAATTATATCAACAATGTGCAATTGAAGGTTTGGGCAAGCAAATTCAAGAAAAACAGTCAATGTTTCGTGTTGTTCCAAACCATCACCACCAATACGTGGCGTGACGTGTGATTGTGAGCAGTCTACAGCGGCTCCAAAAGCCACAACCACCGGATTTAACTGATGTTAGGGGGTTGGCAAGACATTACTCACGTCGTGACCCAGTTCTGATATACACAATAAGATCAATGTGCATTAATATATGTTCCACACGATAGGTGGCGCCACAGTGTCAATATATTCCCCGCAATAGTGGTGACTTTGCGGGCTTATGTGACCACCCCTAAGAGTTCGTCGGACTTTTATCTTTATACAGGAACTGTATAGTATCTCCAATAATTTCGAATCCATGCGACAGACTGGCCGTGTAATCTTAATACTGTGACCCGGTTTTCGACAGAAAATCAGCTATTGGATCCGTGCATAAAACGCGATTAGGTTGCGAAATGTCCCCCGCGTCTATTCTAATCTCAGTCAACGGCGACGGGCTCGTATTTAACGTATGCGAGGAATTTATTGTGTCTTAATGAGCTCTTTATCTCGTCTCGGGGCGTAAGTCTTATGATTCTATTACGCGATATCAGAACGGCATTTCCTAGTGCACTGGCGTTTGACGCCTGGGAGACGTCTGATTGCGAATGCTTAAGAATGTGTTCTACGGGGCATGTTGACGTCAGACCAATTTGCACTTGTACTTGTCGATATACAAATGTATTGTGGACATATATAACCATTCGATTTGTGGGTCTCCAAACTCATTGGAACATTTGACCACTCTACTTCTGGTTCTGCCTAAGAATTGCGCACACCAGAGCATTAGATACCTACTTGTGCTTGGGTGGATGGACATTTCTGTTTCTTAGCTCGTTTCGTGAAACTTTGTTTATCCTACAAAAAATTATATTAAAATCTCCGATCATTTAGGCCATGTTTCACGACTTACTTTACAAGTGGTTCTGCCAAGTCATTGTTACCACCTTTCTATAAACAAGATATTTCTACAAGTGGCCCAGAAAAGGCTTTAGGCCCTAATATGGATGTCATGTCATTCTACTTGTGGTTCCGCAACGGCACTCCGACACTAAACCGTTTTATTTATGTTTTTTTTTTTATAAAACAAGACCGCACTGTGGACATCTGATTGTTGGTGACTCTTTTAATATATTAACATGTCTTAAATGAATATGTGGTTATAGTTTTTAAATTTTTTAAAGGCTCATTTGTCTTTTAATCCGCCGATTTTAAAAACAATGTTGGTTGTTCAAAATAGGATGCGACAGAGGAGGAAATTATACGAGACTACGTGCATAAATAATAGATAAACATGATACAATCTGATGTGATGTAAACACAATCGTTATACGTCGTCATAAATCACCCGGTTACAGCTAATTCAAACGTAAACACTGGTGCCGTCAAAGACGACTCCCTGAGCTCTGTAGTTTGGAGGGTCACCTCGTTACCGAGACGTCTCACGTTGTTTACGCGAAACAGTCAATCACAGGAATGGATCAAGGGAAACTGGAATGTAGGATTTCGTATCACGTCTCATTTGACACATACCAGGTCAATAGAACAGGTTACAAATGGGGTTTAATGTATACATTACGTGCGCATATGATGAGTTTTGTATCGATGTAGAGACCTATTTCATTACAAGGTCTCCACGATACAAACACACTATTGTGATTTTGTTTGGCATTGTTCTTATTTTTTAAATGTTGACTATTGTAGATAATAGGATTGCAACCGGAACGATTTCTTACGATATAATAATACCCTATACGGCCTTGTCCAATTATTTGTGTTACCACGCCACCGTATCATACGATCACAGCTGCAGTCATGCAACTCACAAAGGTGCAATTTGATATAAACATTATAGTCCCCGCTTCTCTGTGACTAATCCGACACTGTTGATATTTAAAACATTATCATAGATGGATAACCGGAGAAAAAAAAATTAAAAAAAAATTACTCCAACAGTAAAAACAATATCATCATAATCAACAGAGATTGGAAAACAACTACAGAAAACAAAATCTTGAGACGGTCTCAGTGCTCAATCATGGGCAAATGTTGACCGTTCTTGAGGTAATAACTTGGGGTAAGGTAAGAATAACAACAAAGACGTTTTAATGAATCGTTTTTATTTATTTACATAACCAATTATAACATATGTAACTTATTTTTTAAACCCATGTTAAACGTATGTGAAACTTTTGTCTAAGTTACATTTAACTTACGTTGAACTTGTTTTAGTATTTTCTATTACCTGCCTTTGAGCATGCAATTTATTATTATTATCATCATCATCATACGTATGGTAATGTACGCCGTCGCGCAAAGTTTCAAGAATATATCCGGATTGCTGGGAAATTTAATCGACCAAAACGATTTAAGTTTATCTAGCTAAAAGATATTGGTTTTGGACACAAAGCTGACTTCACTTGGAAGCTCTTGTTGCTGGTGTTTGGTTACGGTTTGCTACTTTATGTCTGGTTATACTCGGCAGCCGTCAGAAGCAATGTATGAATGAGAAACGAAGGCGCGTTTCGCCGTTTATTTAGATAAGCGCGGTTGAGCGCAATTTTTGTTGTGACGGCGAAATCCGATAGCTCTAGATAAGACGAAATTCCGGCCGAGTCGAGCTGGGGCGAGAAGATCTTGTGTCTACGTTACGTGTTGGAAATGGTCCACATTATGTCAGTATCGGACACATCTGTATAGGTATATATCTGTTTTACTATAAATGGAATAAATAAATATATCATTAAGGTGAGGTAGCAAAGAACTGGTTGGACACTATTATGAATTTATCATCTGGAACTGTTAGTTTAGATATCATGCTATTTTCAACATTTTTCAGAAATGGTACATGTTATATTTGTTGTATTACATTATGTGTGTGTGTGTGTGTGTGCGTGCGTGCGTGCGTGCGTGCGAGCGTGCGTGCGTGCGTGTGTGTACAGTGTATATACAATTCTAACTGTGTACAGAAAGGATAATAAATACAATTGACATTAAACAACCACAACTTACCGTATTGCAGGTGCGTGTACAGATTATATGTATTAGCCATGTATGCTGTGCCGTACACCGTTGGTGATTTAATCTCGTATGACAGGTCGGCTTAACAGAACAAAACGTTACTGTGTAAATAATCTTATAAATAGGATCAGAGTTGTTTACGTACGTTTGTAAACGGTACGACTGCACAGGCGTCTGTCTGCGAGCGCAGAAATGCCTTAGTTTTTTTATAAACGATACGCCTGGGTGATTACAGAGGAACTTCGTGTGCGTGCATGAATGGGCGCATGCCTGCGTGCTTCCGCGTTTGTGTGCTGTTTAATATGCACGCTTTCCTGCCTGGTCGAATGCCGTCCTTCCGCTGCTTACAGTGGTTCGACGGGGCGGACGCTATACGTGTGCGGAGTACGAACTGGACAGATTAAATGACGACGTATGCGCGACCACGGGTCGATAGTTTAATTACGGATGAGATTTCTTTTCATTTTGACGTCATCTGAGAGAACAAAATATCCCGAACAAAGTATTCTCCGCTTCGACATGTAAATGTTCTGACTGTTTCTCTGGCGCTTGATATGATGTATGCAGTACTTTTGACGCCCGCGCCTGAGGCAGTCATGTCGGTGAAGTATGCGAAACCTAACCCCGATCCAAACGCAACTGTTATCCCGAAATATCCTGGGGCACAACGGATTCCAATCTTGTTAGTAATCATTTATGCAGCAAGTGCCCCGACAACCACTGTTGGTCATCAGTTCTCCTACTAATGCTGTAAGAAAAGCCAAAGCGACTTCGAAATATATTATGTCCGTTGTGTGCGAGAAATGACCATACAATGTTGACCATAAACAGTTAATGTTGAAAGTGCAACCAGTGTTATTGTCAGGATAGTCGTATGTGTTCTAGACAGACACAATTGGTTGATTATATTGATCTCTTGTAATGGCCATTGACGTGTCACACACGGATCATCCTATACATTACAAAGACCTCTACAAACCAAACCACCATATTTTCGCTAATACCTCAAGTTCGGTCAAATCATGTGACTCGCATAACAAGTTTCCTCCAACCATCGCGTTTTCATCTTCGAAATCTGCTACATCCATGTGCCACGACCTACTTCCAAGTGATTCTTTATCTTCTCTTATTATCTTTGCAGATTACTCAATGCCAAAGTCAACTAATAGCCTTTCATTTAAGTCGTTCAGTTACATTATCTTTTTTAATGATTATATGTCTTGTTTCATAACTGGTTATCTCTTCCACCATTAACCGTCTCTTTCAAATGGTAACTCGCGTGGTTTTCTATTCAACCAACACATTTCATTGCAGAGATAACTACGAACGCAAACAGCACTGTCAGGGAGAATGTCAACATACGTCGTGCCGTGCGTGCCGTCACGTGACCCCCGACGACGGCTGCGTCAAGTGCGAGAAGGACGACTTCCGGTGTATGAAGAAATATGGCCGCTGTCAGAAGAAGCAATACTGCACACGACAGAAGTTCCCCTGTCGGACGTCAGCAGTGAGTTTATTTCTACCTTTTACCGGGTGGTGCGATATTTACCATGCAGAGTCATGATTATCTACCACGTTCGATATATCGGGTTTGTTTTGTGGGTGGTAGGGTTAACGACACCCAAATTGGCTTGGCTGTCTATCTGTGGAAGACTTCGGCAGGTTGGGATTGCTTTAGTAGAAATCAACTGAACATGTTTGGACAGATTTTAGTTTTAAACATTGTTGTTTTGTTTCCACATGCGTGCATGTGCATGTGCGCGTGCATGTGCATGTGCTTGTGTCATCATCACCACGAGTAACAATTCCAAGTTGGATTTGTTGAATGTCCTCATTTTCATTTTCATATATTCTTTTTTTTGTGAGTTGTTCCTTTTGATCCTCGCCACTGGGAAAGAAAGCGCCTAATGCTGCATGTCACACGTCCTTACGCGATATCTGTATCACTCATATAGCTACAAAGACAAGGCCTTGTCTAAGTAGCTAATGCTCGGATTGCCAACAAAAGAACAATGCGGCTACATCCGTACGGTTTCATATTACGCCTACTTATGTCCTGCCTGATATAACTTTGACACTCGCGCATTGTTAGTATGAATGAATAGTCGACTTTGACCGTTGAGGAAACACTCGAGCTTGTCTTCATTATGTCAGAGTCTCCCGTACCGTATGGCCAAATCTATTCTCGTCTCTTCTATAAATATCCTAATGAGCCATTCTTCCTTCGAGTTTGTGAGAACGTTGTAATAGTATTTAGGTTAAAGTAGAATTGGATCAGTCTGCGTTAATGGCATTACTGAATGTACTATTGTTTTTCATTGAGATTACACAGTAACCACGATCGTAGAAAGATTCCCACTTCAGGTAAGATCAAAGAATGGCCGAAGATTAGGTATATGTGCGAGACGCGAGATCAGAGTGAGATCATAAAACGTCGGAATCAGAGTATACAATGGACAGGTCTGCCGGCGGTGAAGTTCTTTTCCGTTTTGTGTGGTACTCAAGACTATATATACAACGCTATAATATAACAACTATCCTTGTTATCGGCAGCGAAACAGGCAACCGGAAATGCAATTGTAACACGCAAGGTGTTGAATGGATGCCTATAGAAAGTAGTTTTAACCGGGTGAAAAGCACGAGACCACTTAATTTGTTGGGACACAATTATTCCTATTGTTGACAGATGGGGATCACCTCGCGTGATGTTACTGACGTGTAATTTGGTGTAACGACAACGTCGTTATGATGAAGTACAATTAGTCACCGTAGCGGATGTCAGCGCCACAATTGCTCGGCCGCGTCGCAACACCGGCGGTCGATAGATATATCAAACGTCGCCCCGGGTAGTATATGTACGACGAAGATAAGGCGAAATTCTTGTGTGCTGAATATCTTATCGTAACATTGTTCATGTGCGTTCCTAAAGGTCGCATGTTACTGATAGTGAAAATCGCACTTCACAAGGCGGTGTTTGTGGAACGTCTGGAGATATTAACATCAAAAGTATAGCAGCGGAAAGGAGAATAGAACATTATACGGTGGTGCGCAGCCTTGCTTCATTCCATTCATCGACGGGCAAGGTCGTAGGAGTGCCATGGTCATTGTGAGCTTGCGCCAACCATGGATTTCGCTGACATTCTTATGAGCTCATAAACCCAATGTTGCTGTTTAAAATATATTTCGCTCTTTAACATTTTCTGTGCTGAAAACAGTCACCACCAGGAGGCACCACCGGAACATTTTCGCCGGTGAGTCGCGGAAATAATGTCCTCGCTGATACGTCACCGTCATTTTGCATTTTTAACAAATAAATTTAATTTAATAACGGATTCTTTTTAATGATGGATTCATTTTTTTGCGAGATCCTTAACTTGTCCAGTTTTTCTACTGGCGCCCCCGCCTTCTCCGCTTTCCTGGTGTGCCTTCGAAACGGTGTTGCGACGAGTGACGCGGCCACGACAGGAGGGCCTGCATCACTCTAGTTTTGTTATCAAAGGATCTTGCTTCCCGGCGAGAGAGTCAACTTGTTGCCTCGCAGATTCAAAGTGAGCATTCTTGCAAATCAGAATATGTAAAATAATCATCGATGGTTTCGACAGAGATGTATATCCGGCCAGCAAGATCACTGTCGCCATTGGCAGACACCTCGTCGTGCAGGTATTTGTTGGTGTGCGTATCAAAGGCATCCAGAGGACAGAAGACACTGTCTGCGCGACAACCACGGACACAATTACCCCGTCGAAACATCACACAGTCACCCATTAAATACGCGGCCAGCGATACGTCGTATGGAAAGCACATTTCATACGATTGTATATGGATGGAAAGTCGAGACGGTCAAATTATATGTAAATGTAGAGTTTGTAATGTGACGAGAATGAATCATTGTCTGTATGCGTGATTCGAGCAGTGTGGGAACGGGCGACTGTAGAGATCGTCTGAATCCTGCTGGGACCTTTGTACAACCACACTGATAATCATTTAGAGGTGTGTGCTGATCTAAGACACCACTTTGCATCTCCAAAATTGGGAAAATATATGAAGTAATTCCTATCTTCTGCGCGCAGTGGGAACCAAGTGACTTGATCTGATTCGCTCTCTTGACGAGTCGTCTGCACCTATCGCGATCCACTGCCTTTATCTCTGTTCTCTGTTCACGCCTGCTCTTCAGTTCGAGATCTCTTTTAACACGATCTCTTCGTCTGAAGTCTCTCTTATATCATCCTCTTCTGTTTCCGTTTATCAGCCTCTCCTCAGTAACAATATCTACAAAAACCGAGTAAATAATCATTTTGCCACTAATTGCATTTGACATTCAATTATTTAGTTAGTTAGTGTTAGTAGTTAGTTAATGTTAGTGAGTGAGTGAGTGAGTGAGTGAGTGAGTGAGTGAGTGAGTGAGTTAGTTAGTTAGTTAGTTAGTGTTAAACACTGTCAATAATCGATTAATTATTATTAATTAATTAACTAATTTCGTATTCCTTATAAAATCATATTTAATACAATAATTATTGTTATATTACAAATTTGTGTTAACATTATACATTTAACAACAGCGTGACTCTTGTGTTAGCGCCATGCATAATGCCTTAATGAGAATCTTCCTGACCATATATTTCTTTACATTGATTTGCTCTATATAATATGTTTTTTATGGTCGAATAAAATTATTCTGATTCTCATTCCTCAGTCATTCACTGGACGTGATCTGCCCATCTCTCTTTGCTCCCAACTGTTTTATTTTCAGATAGTTCTTCATTCCGATCTGTTTTCTTAATTACATATGTACGTTTTATATAGTGTGTAGTTCTATTACGTTATTTTATGGACTACGAGATAAGGATAAAGATAACAAAGCCGCAGTGTTTCATTCTTACGCCTGTTCGCAGTTACGTTGTGTCAACGTATCGATGCCTTTCATTAAGTTAATATATAACAGAGAAACTTGTATAACAGTGCTAGACATAGCCGTCGACGCCATGACAAGTTTTTCTGATAACTATAGCCGTCGATGCCACATTGACAGCGACTGTTTAAGTGACGCGGGACAGGAACGCCCACAGCGCGTGTGGCTCGCCCTCTCGCCGCATCTGACAGCATTATCACGCTGTCATTGCCTCGGCTTGTCACGCGACTTTTTTTCTGTCGCGCGACGGTAATGACTCAATGCACCGTCTGGCCCTTTCACCGCCCCACCAAACAGCGGGAACTGTGTAAGTAAACACTGCCAAAGTATTTAGTTTGTTCGGAGCAAGGCTTTTCGTTAAGGGTGGCTTGAAGCGTGCTGAATGTGGTTTGTCGGAAACGATATTCGTGTCGTGTCTTCTAAAACTCCATCCAGCTTCTTAAGTGTGGAATTTATGCGATTCATGGCAATAATGATGGTTATTATGACAATTATAATATAAGTTGTAGTGGGGCCGATTAGTTTATTATTATCGGTGGAAAAATTGGCATATTTCAGTATCATAATTTAAATTTTCGTTGTCATGGTTATTAATACAGTTATTAGTGGTAGTAATATTACTATTATCACGGTATTACTACAAAAATAATAATAATTATTAATCACACTTCGTGAGGTTAACGTCTCCCCGTGTACATTGTCTGTCCCTGGCCGTCCCGCCTGTCTTGTCTTTCTCTGGTCGTCCCGCCAGTCTTGTCTGTCCCTGGTCGTCCCGCCTGTCTTGTCTTTCCCTGGTCGTCCCGCCAGCCTTGTCTTTCCCTGGTCGTCCCGCCTGTCTTGTTGTCCCGCCAAAGCTTATCTCCCGGTGAATAACATCAAAGAGGGCGCGAATGAAGTCGTATCCGACGGATGAAGGCGACACAAAGGAGTATTACGCTGAGTGACCAGGCGTGTCGTGATGACGCCTGATTGTCCAGTCTGTCAGTCTCGCCGCAGTGTAGCTTTGTCTGTCAGATCGCTGTCGACTCGGTGTTGTCAGGTACAACTTTCTCCGGCCGTGTTAATCCTTTGTTACGTTTTTTAAAGACACATGTAACGTATTTTACATTTATTGGCGTGTGTGTGTGTGTGTGTGTGCGTGTGTGTGTGTGTGAGTGAGTGCGTGCGTGCGTGCGCGTGTGTGTGTGTGTGTGTGTGCGTGAATGCGTGAATGCGTGCGTGCTGGCGGGCGGGCGTGCGTGCGTGCGTGCGTGCGTGCGTGTGTGGTGTGTGTGTATTCATATAAACATACCCTTACATAAATACGTTATTGTTTTTATAATAATAATAAATTATATCTTCAGCGCCAATATCCTCAGAGGAAGGGCTAGGAGGACAGGCGATATTAAAAAGATAGGTTTTCAGATGACGGCGAAATGTTACTATATTTCCTACTGATTTAACACTGACAGGAAGTGAATTCCACGGAGTCGGCGTGGCAACTGACAAATCTCTTCCAGCCTTTGCCTTGACTCTGGGAACTGAAAGTAAAATTATATTTATTACATCATATCACACTATATACCATAATCTAATAATGCAGTCTTGTAGTTTATTGCGTAATACCAAAAATAGATAAGCGAGCTAAACATTAACAACTCGGCTCGACGATCTTGGTATCATTTGAAAGGATGCACTTTTTTGTTCTTCTACCGTCATCTAGATTTTCCGGTAACCGTTCAAAGAACACATATAAAAGGACCTACAATCGTTCCGTTTTCGGTGTTTTGTACGATTTCGAAAGATGTTGGTGGCGGGTACTAAGTACACTAATCTTCCGATTGCGGCGCTGCTTTCCTCATTTGCATAGGTTCAGACATGCGCACTTCACCATTTCTTGATTTCATGTTATAAGCTCCACCCACTTTTAAATCGCGGCAAAACTGACGTGTTTTGATTGCGTCACATCACAATAACGTAACCCAACAAGCCGGTCAAAATTCCTTGCGTTGATTGGTTGATATACGTGATTGTGACGTCACGCTTACTTTGCGTATGTCATTTTAGCAACCGTTTGAAAGTGGGTGGAGCTTATACCATGAAATCAGATAGTGGTGCCTCAGTCGGTAGATTGGTGAACTGCGTCGACGAACCTACATCGTTCGCAGTGTCTAAGACACCGGAACGAGCACGGCTATAGGTCCGTTTATACTTTATTGTAGGAAAGATTATTAGGAAACCATTTATATGTTTGAATAGCAGAAAACGTACACTTTCAAACGGTATTACGACTGTTGGGATCCGACGAACCGTAATGGTACCAGCAATCTTTCAAAAAAGCGTTTTTAGGACGAATTTTCAGCTGTTCATTTTCCCTTGCTTATCTATTTTTGGTAACACGTGTCCATATCCATTATTTTTTTTATATCTCAGAACTTATTTGACTAGTGTAACGGTAAGACAGTGTAGGTTTTTCGTCATGAAAGATAGTCATATCTATGGATGGGCTCAATAGTTTTTCTATCTGTTTTATTTCAAAAACTTGTAATTTTGTTTAAACGGTATGCAGATTCTTGTTATATAAACCGTATATCTCCATCTTGCTTATAAAACAGCTCTTAAACTCTGAATCTACTTGACAGTATAATAGGACTGAAGTCAGACAATACCGTTGTTGTCTGACGTCGTACGTTTGATATGATCCAGTCAACGCGTCCGTGCTTCTTAGATGGGCTTCTAACGTAAACTCCCGCGGTGGAATGTTATGATGCCTAAGTTAGTTCACCAAACAGTGTTTAAATTTATTTTAATTATTATATATATATATATATATATATATATATATAACATACATAACGCCCGGATAAATGAAAGCGCGACAGTCGTAGCTGGTGCTAATATATATATATATATATATATATATAATATATATATGTATATACATGTATACATAAGTTATAAAACGTTTGCTTCCCACAGACATAAACAATTTATCTCGTAAAACAGTTTCTTCTCCACGCACACGTCACGTGACATACTCTTATACTTGGTTACAAATCTGAAACAGCAAATTATAATTATGTACTCTAACTATAAAGCTCGTATTACGACAACAAACGAAACATAGTTAACTACTGGATATTATTTATGACTACGTGATCTACTGGTGCCAAATACTATGCCTTACATATGCATATAAACATCACCCGGATAAAATTTAACGCCCGGATAAATGTAAGCGCGACACCGTCCTTGTATAAAGGCCACCTCTGAAAAGTGGCCACTGGTCCCCAGTCCTTACAATATCGATACTAACACCGGATACATAATCGTATTTAAGACCTAACACCGTAAACAAGCTTGAAATGTGGTTATGTGTATACAGTGTGGAAAACAACTCTTTCCGTATTAGACATCCTTCAGCAATCGTGTTGTGTGTGTGTATGTATATATATATATATATATATATATATATATATATATATATATATATATATATATATATATATATATATAATAAGCACAACATTGGACTATATAGTCGAAGCCATTATGCAATGTCTTGTGCACTTTAACCGACTTCAAAGCATATGCAATTACCAATAGCAACGTTGTAGCAGACGTCTTGTTTAATAAAGTCGTTCGCTGTCTTCCGTCGACCGGGCGATGCCGTATGGCGCTGGCTGATAACACGACTGCGATAACCCGCCCTGTATAGACAGGTTGCTGGCGCTACACGGTGGGCGGTTTCTCTATAACAAACAGCCTCAACTTGCGTCGTAGTGTTGGGCGCGGGTGTTGAGAGTATCATGTAACGAGGAATCTATGTTATCGCTCGTCGAGAAACCAAACACGTAACATGTTTCGGCAGACGTATTCAGTGTTACCGCGGATCGATCTACATAGTATATAGTGCACACGTGAACGCCTTTATGTTAGAGACTGCGTGGTGCCATTGGTTTCAGTAATCGTAGACTCGTGGGGTTGCGCTGTCAAAATATCTTTGTGAGGCTCTTATGAAGAGCGCGCTGGTGGTCTACATCAGTTATCGCTAATAGTAATTGTATACGTTCCGTCTCACGGAAGTAATCTAGCTGTGGAAGACCACCCCTTGAGTACGACTGTCGCGAACAGCAGGAGAGAATCAGTGGCGACGCACAGACCACGCTGTCCACCTCAAAAACATCCGGCCATGAGTCTTATGGCGGTCACCGTTCCGCCAAAACACCGTTGAAATGCACAGTATATATGTGTACAACCCGGTGATTAGACGGTTTGTTCCTCAACACAGAGGTGGACATATGTGGACACATGATCTTCGTGCACTGGTTGCACGGTGGCTTCTCATACGGTTTAGAGCAACACTATCTATCGTTATGTGTTCTGAACGGTGCCAGCGTTTGTGAACTCTATGCAACGTTATATAAGAAATTAACTTTTTTTTATAAGAACAGTAGATCAGAAGTCAGTCTGATCCTCAGTTGACTTTGTGGACGGTATGATGACGTATACAGCCTTTTGATCTCTCCTCCTTTATATAGTTTTTCTATGAGGTTGCTAATGTGTCTTTTTAGGTTTAGACATGACAATTAGTGGTATTTGCGGTCGGTACGTTGAAGTCTACTGCCCATTCATCTTTCCTACTTCATTGTATGTTTGTACAATGACGCTAATGTGTCTTTTTTATGTTCGTCTTGGTACCACACTTATTCTGAAATTATATGGTTTCTGTAGTACTGCATAGCGTTTATGTATTGTGGTAAATTATGTTTAAGCTAAAAGGAGGTGATTACTTCACACTTATTTATATTAAACGTACTGTTCTTACAACGCCACTATCTCAACTTCCGGTACTTCCGGAATAATCTGTCGACAATGGGTTGATGACATCAAGTTCGATTTTAGTCACGTAACGCAAATACAGTTTCTAAGTGTAAAACTTATACATATTTTTTTTTTTTGTAGGCAAAATATTTGCTTTATTGTTTGCGATACTTAAGGCTAAGTGGTTTTTCTTTTAAAGCGTAGCACGAGGTGCAGTTTAGTGTAATTGTTAACCCACACGCATTAAATACATGGCAGATTTATGTTATGGACCAAGCTCGTCGCGATTGGTGTAAGAACCTCGGAACCGTTTCACTGAGGTAATGAGCTTATAAGGAAAACACAATCATTAAACACAATCCGCTGTTATACGCTGTATCGGTGAGGACCCTACTACCGTATCAGTGAGGACACTATTACCATTACACACCGGCGGAAGTGTCCCGGTGGCGCCTTCTGGTGTTGAGAGTTTTCATAATACCAGATCACTGTGAAGGAGCGCAATGGTTTTTGACCGTGCTAGCACAAAAAGGTCGGCTTGGACGGATGTTCTGAAAAAGCCTTGATTAGTTTAACGATGTCTCATAAGACCATCGGATTCAGGTAACTATGCACAACAATAAATAAAGACTAATCAGTTAATTGAACTTGCCAAGTTCTGGAAACTAACTAGAACTAGATACTCACATCTTTGCCAAGTTGGAGGGTAATTAACGAAGTGGTTTCTATTACTCGCCGCGGAAAAATACGAACTCGCCGTGAAACAATATCTCTGCAAGAATTTCCGTAAAGTCAACGACGGAACATCAATAGTATATGGAACGCCCATGCACGTGTAAGTTAGAGACCTTTCATGACGCAGTGACTTACAACTTGTTAGGCATCGGCGATAACACGATCTTAGTGTCAAAGCTGTAAACCGTACAATTGCTGTTTCCGATAGCGACCGATGAATCAGTGGCGAGAAGCCGAGACATCGACGCCGACATATCGCCGTCAGTTGTCGGCGAACAACGGCCCATTGAAGGCAACACGAGGTCTACACAGTACACCTGTATCTGGTAACCGCGGCCCATTTAGCGGTATTGTCGTCGGCAACAGAAAATGAGACATACGTGACAATGCCGCTAAATGTACAGTTTGACAGCTGAAAGGGGCAAAGGCGAGAAACTGCCAAAATCATACGTCGACGCAACTAACGAGGGACCACCTGAACAGCCTGTGATTAAAGGAAATATGAATACTTCCGCCTATAATGGGTCACTGTGCCGTCTTTTTATGACCGGTTGTGTGTTGGACATTTCCCGTCGGCGTTTCCTAGCTCGCTAATGGAGAGCTGTTCCAATCAGCAAAAGCCATTATGAAAAGCCAGCGGCGATTTTTGTCGTATGAAATATACATTGTCTCATTGGTGACTGCTGGTAATGTTAGGGTACCGTCAATCGCCGGGCATATATTTGGACCCGACAGTGGCATTGAGTAGGACTCTGATCACTGAAGTCGTTAATTCTGTATATCATTAATACGCGAACTGAATCAGTGTATCTTCGCCGAGGCGCTGACGTCTTCTCGTCTCGATCTCTGTTCATTCGCTTCCGTGTACCACTGGACTCTGATCTACCAATTGACAATGTATTGAAAACTAGTTATTTATATATATTTATTTACTTACGTGTTTGCACTATACTTTACTTTTCTATACGGCGTTTTCCCTACAAGAGAGAATTTAGTGACGAATTACTTTACTCCAAAGGGCGCCGTGGTGATCAAGTTAAATACTGAAATGGCGAGAACTGTTGTCCTTAGATTGTTGCTCCGGGGGATGATGCATGTTGAATTGGCCACTGATTCTCTCTACCAAAAATACTGGACAATTTGCTTGACCGACCACACAAGAGGTGACCGACGGTTGTCAGGTTCAACCCGCCTTTGTATCCGTGAGTGACGGGCATCTATTACTACATACATGATGACAGTTTTGTTCACCCTTCACTACTGTCATCAACCCAACTTTGTACTTGATGGATTGCGGTGTACTTCATAACGACAGATGCACTCACCCAGCGCTGACGATAACGGGTACTGTCATCAACGAATACCGCCATGAACACAATGGTGTTCACGATGGCGAGGCACAAAATAGAACAGTACTGAGTCATCAACATAATATCAACATGTGTAATCATTACATTAATACGCTAACTTGGATGCACTATAGATGCATCACCTCCCAGGTGCCGATATCCACTCGCCTTTGTCTGCGTTTATTTGCCTCCCTGAACCACCCAACTCTGGTCTACCAACTGGTGATGTATTTCAGAAAACACAACGAAACGTATTTAGGGTTAACGACTTACGTATGTTTGATATGTCTAGCTTCCCTAGAGGGATATAGTTAGATTAGATATCCATCTCTTTTGAATTTTCGGTCAATAATATCGAGGCCATGCTACCTTGTAAATCTACAAGGCCACACACGCACGCACGCACGCACGCACGCACGCACGCACGCACGCACGCACGCACACACACACACACCCACCCCACCCCACCCCCCCACACATATATATCCGAACCAAATGTCCAAAGAGGAGAGTCGTATCAATATTTGATCGTCATTTAGTCTATGCTTGGATCAAGTCCAACCCGCATCACGGCGGGTGGTGAACTTTTTATCGGTAGTCTCCCGTAGGCGTACTGCGCCGTACATGTGGCATTTCAAAAGCACCGCCGAGCTTATATTGAATTCGAGGACCAATTTTACGCTCTTCGGCGAAACCGCTGTCGACTACTCTATCATTTATGCTTCCGTCGACGTTGCGTGAAATGCCGGTTTACCTCCGTGCCACACGCACGGTCTAGGAGCCCCGTGAGACAGAAGAGTTTCCTTCAAAGAACATCGACGTTTTTATTCTCCACCCCGTAATGAAAGCGCGGAATGTTGATTATGGCTTTTTTTAATTATCCGGAGCACGTTTGAAACAGGTTCCATATTTTACCCGAGACGTACGAAAACGTTACCAATATTTTAAGTATTGGGTATCTCTCTCTCTCTCTCTCTCTCTCTCTCTCTCTCTCTCTCTCTCTCTCTCTCTCTCTCTCTCTCTCTCTCTCTCTCTCTCTCTCTCTCTCTCTCTCTCTCTCTCTCTCTCTCTCTCTCTCTCTCTCTCTCTCTCTCTCTCTCTCTCTCTCTCTCTCTCTCTCTCTCTCTCTCTCTCTCTCTCTCTCTCTCTCTCTCTCTCTCTCTCTCTCTCTCTCTCTCTCTCTCTCTCTCTCTCTCTCTCTCTCTCTCTCTCTCTCTCTCTCTCTCTCTCTCTCTCTCTCTCTCTCTCTCTCTCTCTCTCGCTCCCTCCCTCCCTCGCTCCCTCCCTCCCTCGCTCCCTCCCTCCCTCCCTCCCTCCCTCCCGAATTTCGATTAATAATTGTATTTAACCCATACACAATAAAGTTTAGCTTCACCTATTTTAAAATGCGCGTGCTGATGAGAAATCATGTAATTGTGTGGCTGTAGTGTATGGTTGCCGAAATACTGTGGTTGTTAGTTGCATGTTTGTAGATCTCAGAAAGGGGAGCCTTATCGCTGATGAGGAGGCAAGAATGTGTGAAGGGCCTTTATTATAAAATATTATGTCCATTTTGTGTTCTGTATAGTTGTAACATGCAGTTTGTGTTTCCTGGAGTCAGTGTGGTGTACAGGATATGGTACTTGACTATTTGACACCTAGACTTTAATACAAATTCCACAAGAAGACACTAGTTTTCTAATCTAGCTTCTATTTACCGGGCATGTTTTATAAAGGATTGTTAATTTACTAACTTGATTATGTTTATAATAAATTATGGAACTTTTGCACATCAGATCATATAAATATAATGTATTAATTGAGTGAAAACCAGATTGTAAATGTCATACTTTCATTGTTTATTCTGACAAATAACTTGGACACACCCACACTCCTCGGTGCCTCGTTCATTATATTAATTTGAACATATTCAAAACAATTGCACACACGACAAAGGATTTCAAGTAAATTACTCAGTTATATTAAAAACATACTACCACTGCGTGTTGGCTTTTATGAATACAATTGGCTGTAAATTAGGCTTAACTAGGCAACAAAATGGGACCAATTTCCACACACCTCACATAAGTCCCACTTTGTCTGAAAACGCACCCCCAAAACGACCTCGTTATGGGCCGGCTGGGGATGCTAATGTGGTGTTTGTATATAAGATGAAAGAATATAAGACGAAACCACATGGTCCACCAATCTCACAACCACTTAATTGTTCCTCCAGTTAGAAATGTACCCTTCTGCTTTATGAGCCCCCACGTGTTCTCTGCACTGTGAAAAAATATAACCGAACATGAACTTGTCGCGCCCCTGGAGTTTGAAGTGGTAAAATGTGAATCTCCATTGTGAAAAGCTGGCTACGGGCTGGCGCTCATGCACAATCAATGTTGGTGTTTGTTATACTTGTTGGTATAAACTTGTGGCGGTACCGGTTTGTATAGTTTGTGAAATACCAGGTGTACACGTCTGGAATCTGGATGGCCTCTCCGTTTCACACAGGTGCAGTTAGTCTTACATCAATTCAAACTCTTCACAGCTTTGTATTGAACAATTCAATGTTTGCGTGCGATAGATGATATCGACGTCTGTAGGGGCTACCGCTCTACCTAGGCCTATACGACATGCGTATACAAATTGGTGGTGGCACCTGTCGTATATTTAGGGATGCTAGCAAATTTGCATGGGAAACTATGTAAGGTTATTTATATATTACGTAACACCAACAGACGCGCGTAGTCGCTCCTAGTGCCAGACTTTATAAAAAAAGTGTGCGTTGGCTTGAAATTGCTCAGTTGTGAAAATGTCATGACAACGATTCAATACTCGCCAGAGCCCGGCCAAGGCTGCCGAGACTTTCTGGTGGCAATGATGCTGTCGTTCGGTGGCAAGCAACCCAATTCGGGTCCCTCGGAATGTCATTGCAACAAGTGCAATAGGCTAAGAAGTTAGACAGAAAAGATGAATTTGTGGTGCCAACGAAACAAGGTTTCATATCACCGCATGCATTTCAATGAGTATTGCATATGCCGCATATTTATATATATACATAATATATATATATCATAAATATCATTAGGTTACTTTTGAGCTGCAGTTAACTGAATTGACTGCCATTGATTTTGAGAGGTTTATCCCATACCCACGACATTTTACAACCTGACAAATTACCTCTGAATCGACTTTAATATATATGTAATTTGGCAAGAATACTATAATGGCAGATAAAATATGCCTGAGATATATGATATTTATGTATTCGATACATCCTCGCGCGCCAGGGGGCGCTGCTGATGACACCAGTCTCAGTACCCCCTGGCAGATCGCCAGTCTCAGTGCCCCCTGGTAGATCGCCAGTCTCAGTGCCCCCTGGCAGATCGCCAGTCTCAGTGCCCCCTGGCAGATCGCCAGTCTCAGTACCCCCTGGCAGATCGCTAGTCTCAGTGCCCCCTGGCAGATCGCCAGTCTCAGGGCCCCCTGGCAGATCGCCTTGCAAAACTCTGAAGATAAGCTGAGCCAATAACGTCGCTCGCCGAAAATTTCAGTAGTCTTCTGGGTGGTCTTCATGGACAGTTTGGACAGTAGACGTAATTAGTTGAATACACAATACCAGCGGCTCGGGAGAATGGTCGAATGTGTAATTATATTGGGAATCCTGGAATTGTGGCGCGGATCGGACGGGTGTCTGCACTGTAGGAGAAATCAGTTATGAGTTTGACTCAGCTAACTTCCATACATTTCGTAGGATATCTGCCAGGGGTAGGGTACGTAACCACACCCTTAGCTTGCGAGGATGATTCATTACACAATAGTCTAGTCACCTTCAAGCTCACTATAGACGAGGCAGATACCATTAGATACATTTTCGGAAGTTGACAACGCCAATGTTGCAGTTGTTTGCTGTACGTGCAGGCACAACTTGAAACGAACATTTCATTAAAAAAAGATATTCAGTCAACTTACACAAACAAATACAATTAGGTGATATTGAATGATTATTGAGAGACACATATGTAAATTGTTATGGTGAAGTCTGCTCATGCGACCAATCTATAGGTAACCTTTCTGGTATTGCCGACTGCGAAAACAAACTTTGACATGTGTTTGAGCCTGGTCGACTCTCGTAGCATTGTTAAATCGTTCGACGTGTTTTGTGAAGGGCTGTCTACCTGCATTAGGCGGTGTGGTGTTTGAACAGGCGCCTATTATGCCAGATTAAGACGTTTCGCATCTAGATAGGAGTCTATCGCGACTCACTGAAGCAGGCTAGAGTTATTGCGGGGCATTAAGCAAACCACATCACGTTTCTATGCACGCGGTCTACATATTCTCAGCATCATTCTTCTCCGGCTATGTCGGCCCTTTAACAAGAGTTGTTAAAGCGGGTTCCTCGAATCACGAATCCAGTTCTTTGTCCAAATATGTTGTGTGTGAATAGGTCAACTGATGTCCGCAGTCGCTGTAACAGCGTGCATACACGTGGCTAAGTAATTGAAAGGATTTATTGGTTACATGCCGGACCGACATCTAACCTTCAATTTACTGAACTGGTCAGTCACTTAGATTTAGATCCCACAAACACATGCAGAGTCTCATGCATATTTATATTGTGTGACGATTCCGATTTTGCGGATCACTTGAATTTATGTTGGCTCCGACATTAAATTAGTTAACTGTTTGTTCGATGACTTCACCGAAGCTATATAATTATACAAAAATTGCGCAGACGAGCTGGCATGACGTAACGGACACTAGGTACGTTTTAGTCAAATGAATTTGAAACGAGAGTTGCTAAGCAGATGACATGTAACGCAGCTAGCCCCTCGTAGTGTGTGGACAAGGAAGCCTTTGTCTGACCAAGCGACGACAATTTATGATTTAATTGATTCACCTCATTAACAGATGTAAATGCGGCTTTTAGAAATAAATATACCCTGTAGCACTTACTCAGTTTGTAGATAATGTATTTTAATTTACTATGTGACAATAGTCTGTAATTGTATATACTTCAATAAGCCACTTCTGAAGGTGCGACTTGAGAGCTACATTGAACAGTTCTACTCTCGCGCACTGGCGCGCCCGTACAGGCAAGCTCTAATTTCATTAGGCAATATCATTCGACCAGATGGTTCTTCGTAGATTGACATACGTCTTGCCTAACCGTTGACCTATGCGTACAAAGAATGCGAAGCTGTCATATATAACGTCTTCAAATACGACGGAAGATCGGCGATTCCTGTTTGATCGAGACACAGATACGTCGGCTAAAATTATTGACCTGTCAAAGGCATTTGTGCGTATGCGGCCTGATGTCTTGATAAGTGTAGTAATGGCCGTCGGCTTATCGGCTCCATCTGTGCTGTCCCACTGCTGGATTCTATTACCTTTGGGGGGAACAATTAGATCTTTCAGCTCGTGGACATCGACGACGGTGTTACGGTAATAACACTATACCAGAACCACTACTTTTCTGCGTTCGCATCAAAGACATATTTTGTTCATGTCCTGAGGGGTTCCCCGTATAACTACGTCCACAAGACGACCTGGCCCTTCGCCTAGGTCAACTAAACATGTGCATGGTATCCGGTAACAGTAATATATATATATATTATATTGTTTTACTGTAGCAAGTTTTTATTTTCGATTCTGTAAACACTATTAGACATGGTCTTACTCTGGATACCAGTGTCTAAATAAAGTTCATTATCATTTTATATTATTATATAATATATATATATATATATATATATATATATATATATATATATATATATATATATATACATATACACACACATATAAATATTATGCGTGGCTAAAACCAAAATGTAGCTGTGAATAAGGCAATACGATCAAATATTGTTTTAATATTGTCGTTGCAGTTTAATCATCATCAGCAGCGTATTCTACTAGCTTTGTTTTGACACAAACAATAGGAAATAATGTTTTCGTTCTGTATTCATTGGATTATAATATGGTGTTAAAATTATATGTAAACAATTATATTATAATTCAATGAATACACGAACAATTAATATTTCCTATTGTTAGTGTCGTAACAAAACTAGAAGAATACGTTGCTGATGATGAATAATCTACATTACTAAAAAAAACATTGGTCGTACTGCTTTACTTTCAAAACTACTTTTTGGTTTTAGCTACGCCATATAATAATAACAACAAAGAAGAACACTAACGTCACATCCAGTTCACTTTGTGATATATCTGTACTTCATCAGAATTGTTTTCACAATACTACAATTTAAAACAACAGTGTTCCTCGGATGTGGAAAACGGATTTCGTAAAACTGCACAGGTTCCAAAACGTCAGATAATCTGGCGAATTTATTATTTAGCACTTGTGGTATGTAACACTGCGAATGTAAACACTATTGAACAGGGTCTTATACGGTTGGGGTAGTTTATCAAAATCCAAACATAAGGATAGAAGAGAATGAAAAAGTACAAAAAGCTATAAGGGAAGTGAGCAAACGGGACTGTATTATTATGGGGGATTTTAACAATGGTCATATACAATGGAAATGTCTACAGAGTACGGGGAGTGAGGACCACAAGTGTTTAGTTTTAGTACAAGATAGTTTCCGTTCTCGACATGTGCTAGAACCAATCAGGGGTGAGAATGTGTTAGACATAGTTTTGTCCCCACAGAATGGCAATGACAATGTCAAGATATGTGAGCCACTGGGGAGTAGTGATCACAACCAGATACATTTTACCATCAAAGTAAAATCAGAAAAGAATAGTAAAAAGCAGACAGGAGAAATTTCCGTAAAGAAGATATAAGGTCATGAAGAAATATTTAGCAAAGATAGACTGCACTGAATAATAAGACAGCAATAGGATGCTGGAATAGCTTAGAGTGAAATTTAGTGCATCGTCGATAAATTTGTTCCCTTGAAACAAACAAGGAAAACGGTTCAGAAAGAAACATTTATCGAAAGAAGCCATTAGAAAAAATAAGTATTTGGAGATAGACAACATTTACAAGATGATTTTGACAGGTTGATCAAATCGTCTGAAAAGTGGCAAATGTTATTCAATTTTGGAAATGTAAATGCCTCCACACAGGACATGTACAGTGTACAATACAAGGTGTACAATATACAATGGGGGGACATGTACAGTGTACAATACAAGGTGTAAAATATACAATGGGGGGACATGTACAGTGTACAATACAAGGTGTACAATGTACAATGGGGGGACATGTACAGTGTACAATACAAGGTGTACAATATACAATGGGGGGGACATGTACAGTGTACAATACAAAGGTGTAAAATATACAATGGGGGGCATGTACAGTGTACAATACAACGTGTACAATATACAATGGGGGGACATGTACAGTGTACAATACAATGTGTACAATATACAATGGGGGGACATGTACAGTACAAGGTGTACAATATACAATGGGAGACATGTACATTGTACAATACAAGGTGTACAATATACAATGGGGGTACTGTACTACTGTAAAAGAAAATGACTTAGGGTTAACCATTAGTGTTGATGTGAAGGTTTCAGAGCAGTGCGGAATTGCAGCTTCAAAGGGAAATCAAATCCTTGGATCACAATTAGGCGAACTATAGTGTAAAAGGAAAAAAGAACTAATAATACCGCTGTACAAAACAATAGTTAGGTCTCATTTAGAATATTGTATTCAAGCATTGAGGCCATATCGCAGGAAGGACACAGATATGCTAGAAAGAATACAGAGGAGAGCGACTAAAATGATACAAAATCTGAGGGATCTTAGTTACGAAATGCGCCTAAAAGAATGTGGTTTAACAACACTAGAGACCAGGAGATTGAGAGGAGATCAGATAGAAGTGTTTAACATATTGAATGGGTATGAAAATAAAGATAGAAATATGTTTTTCTTAGTTAAGAAAGATAGAAGAACTAGAGGACATGAAGTTACATTAGTAAAGGAGCAGTGCAGATTAGATATAAGAAAGTTCTAATTTTCACAAAGGACTGTAAATGAATGGAACAGATTATCTCCTGATTGTGTGGGTGCTAGTAGCGTGAATATGTTTAAAAATAAAATCGACAAATACCTCAGAACGGCAGGATACACGTAGATAAAATGGGTTGGACTCTCGATAAGCCAAAAGGCTTCCTTGTCCTCCTGCCGTCTAGAGTTAAGTCTTATTAAATCTTGTTAAATATTGAATGCTTGTCTGTTTGCAGCAGCCGCCGGCCGGAGCGAAGTTTCAGTGTTCTGTACCGGAGTGCCTCGACCCTTGATACGTCGATGATGGCGCTCGGGCAACCAGCAACGCGGGACTTGCAGGATTCTTGCAGCGCACCGAAAACACGTCGTTTCGTCCGCACTCCCCAAGTGGTCGACGTGTTCGGAGATACCGGAAGTCTTCCCTACGTACGCATGCGCAGTGTACGCCCAACGTGCGAGACGGACAACATTGCTATATATGTGCTACGGATATGGGTTGTTTTCTCTTAGTCAGTTATGAGGACAACTGGAACAACCAGAAACTTCACGTGGTTCAAATGTAACTATGTGCCTTTGTTCCTGGGATCGGCCAGGGCGATTTGTCATGGCTGTGGATGCAATCCAGCGGGCTGGTACCGCAAGACGCCGTAAACGGGACCTTCTATACGGAAGGATGAACCCAGATCTGCGGTATTTATTATCTCGTTCGTAGGTTTTGTACCTTGTCGGCGTAGTGTACGCTTGTAGCAAACTCGCCATTCTGCAGACTTCACGAAAACGCGACAAAGGAGAAAGCGGCGAAACAATGGATGTATACAGTCGTGAATTGGTGTATTATATTACTGACGACGAACGACAACATTGTTCGCTAAGAATACAACGATAACCGATGAAGAAGGAGCCTTTGTTGAAGTTAGTTAACATCCCCACTACACACAGCTTCAAATCCCTTTAAGGGTCAAGTTTATTTATTTTCACCATAGCAAATGTGGGGAAACACGACCTATTTGCAATATTTAATAGTTGGTTTACGGACTGCGTATTTTTGCGAACAACGTAAGGTAGTACGTATGGAATGGGGCTGCTATATGTATATGTATGGCACATCGCATACAAAAAGATAATATACATTTCTATGATCAATGATTTAATTATCACCATATGGTTATATCGTTCTACCAAACTATCGTTATATATATATAAACAACATGCACTAGTTACGTGTTTACCATAATTTCATTTGGATGCGAATTTTGTCGACGAAACGTGCTCAAGTGACTTTTTCTAAAAGAACGGACCTGTTAAAAAGCTTTAATGAATTCTCTTAACGTTTTAATTTCAGTTTTAAAATAAGAAATTTGTCTAAGAAATTAAGTCGTTATTCCTACCTAAGGCTACACAAGTTGTCCGTTCATTCGGTAACAATGACAATGTTTGTCATCATTTGACGCATGCGCAGCTGAACAGGAAATTAATGTTGTAAATATTACATAGTGTACATATTGGTGTTTAGCAGGAAACGAAGCCGTAGTGATATAACTCCACATGTATGTTGAACATCTGCTCTGATTTACTATGATATCACAGTTTTAACTTATTGCTAAACAAATGTATTTTACATTAAAACAATTGTTCCCAGTTTTTACCTGTAAGATGCCGTTACAAAATATTTGGCAACACCATCTTCACGTATTTTGTGTAACATATCCTTTTCATCAAAGTCATATACATAGAATTAATAAAAGCTTTTGCAGTACCAACACTATATATAATGTTTAGTTGTTGAATTATAATATCACGCTTGAATGAAAACCAAAGAATCCATAGCTTGTGTAAAGGGGAATACAAAGCGATTTTGACTGGTTAACTATATAACTGGTTTATACGCGAAACATTACGACCATGTTTCAGTTACAAGTACTAGTATTTAAAATAATCAACTTTATTTAGACACCATAAAACAACCCGGTTTTCAAAACATTCCTTTCCAAAGGCGCAAGTCTTGGAAAGAACAAATCACCGTATAATAAAATACAACATATTTTCAAATATGTTTATATTGTCTCGTAATGATCATTATTTTTATGCTGTAAATGTAATGTTACCTTTAGTCACATGTACATGTATTATAAATAACAAGCACGCGTGTATCGCCTCGTGGTATTTTATCAGCCAGCAATTGGAAGAAGCAGTTGTGGGAATTGCAGACGAGCTGTGTGGAAGGACATTGGGAAGGGACGGAGTGTCTAGAAGTAGTAACCAAGGGTATGGTGGATAAAAAAAATAGAGACGACCAAGGAGAGGGGAAATCAACCGGATGCAAGGCTGATACACATATACGGACAGAAAAAGAAAGCGGCAAAGAGAGCTGTTGATAAGGCGAGGAGTGACATGGAAGCAGATCTGTAGAGCAAGCTAGACGAGGACGGTGGAAAGAAGATGATGTACAGAATGGCCAGAGACAGACGGGAATAGTAAGTACGTGAAAGTGATCAAGGATTGAAATGGGCAGTTAGTAACAGAACAAGAAGCAGTGTTGAAGGTCTTGGAAAACTACTTCAAGGAGCTTCTGAACCAGGAAGGAAATAACAATGACTTATAATTACCATCGTATGTAGAAGGGAAAGTGGAATTAGCTTATATTACTGATACAGAGATGCAAACTGGGTTAAAAGGGATGAAGAAGGGGAGAGCACATGGTATCGATGAGATGCGTGTTGAGAAGGTAATGGCAGCAGGGGAGAGTGGAATCAGCTGGACAAAGAGGCTGCAGAATACATGTATGAGGCAAGATAACGTACGGGAAGAGTGGTTGACAGAGCTAATTGACCCAATATGGAAGAGGAAGTGAGATGTGCAAGATCCAGGGAAATACAGAGGCATCACACGTCTAAATCACATCATGAAGCTGTTAGAGAGGATCCTGGATGGGAGGATTCGAAAGATAGTACAACAGGAAATAGGTGAAGAACAACAGGGATTCAGAAAGGGCAGACGGACAACGGATGCGATGTTTGCATTGAGACAGCTGATGGAGAAGATGTTGGAGATGCAAGGGAAAATGGTAGTGGAGAATTGTGGACCTGGAGAAGGCCTACGACACGGTCTCAAGAGAGATGGTGTTGGCAACAGTGAGATGGATGGAAGTGCCAGAAGCAGAAGTCAGGATGGTGGGAGCAGTGTATGAAAGAACAACAGGAAGAGTTGTGGCTGGATATGGGATGTCGGAAGAGTTTCCAGTTAACGTCGGATTGAGGCAAGGAAGTGCCCTAAGCCCATTACTGTTTACCATTGTGATGGAACTAATTAGCGGGAAGATCAGCACGAAGGATGTTCTTAGAAAGATTATGTATGCAGACGATCTGGCTACATACTAGCAGAAAGTAAACAAGAGCTACAAGACATGTTGGAGGAATGGAACAGGGTATTCAAGAAACACAGACTGAGGGAGGATGAGCCTGAAGAAGAAAGAAGTGATGTGGATTGGACAACAGAGAGAGGGAGGAATTGGACATCAGGTTGGATGGAAAGGAAATTAAGCAAGTGGGCGGCTTTGTGTACCTTGGAGGAAAGGTTACGGCGGATGGACGTTCAGAGGTGGAGGTGGGACGGCGAATATAAGCAGGTGCAAATGCTTGAAGAAAGGTAGAGGGAGTCATGATGGACAGAGCAATCTCGAAAAAGCTGAAAGGGAAAGTCACGAGAATGTGTGTTACACCAGTATGCCTATATGTTCTGGAGACAGTGGCGCCGCTGACAGAACAACAACAACAGAAGCTGCAAGTTTGTGAAAACAACTGGGTTAGAAGAATAACAAGAACAAAGAGGCTAGATAGAAGAAGGACGAATGACCTGTGAAAAGAGGTTGGAATGCAATGTAGTGTAACAGGAGGGTTATTGAGAAACCGGATGAGATGGGCAGGCCACTTGGAAAGGATGGATGCCGAAACATAGCGAAGAGAGCAGAGGCGGAACAACACAAGGGACACAGGAAAGGGGACGGGCACAGCTGAGTTGGAAGTACTGTGTGTGGAGGGACATGAGAAGATCAGGAGAGGATGAAAGGTGGACGGAGGGAGCGATGGACAGAAAACTATGGAAGGAAAAGACACAGAGAGTGGTTCAGCTTTATTGTACCTGATCATCACCCCTGTATAGCAGGAAACAAGGAGGAGAGTAATAATTGGAAGAGGTTGGGGTAGTCAGAACAACAATACTCAACCGTTACCAAGAAAGACAGTTTTGATATAAGAAAGTTAGCATCAACAAAACACTCCGTAGCAAATGGTCCCCTGACGCGAGAACGCGCCCAGTTAGGTAAAGCAGACATAACGAACACCGCCGGGGTATAGAATTTACAAGCGTCTGACAGTTTAATGGAGTCATCGAGAAACTAAAACAGTGCTTGGAAGCTATGAAGTGGGCGTTCAATTTCCGCGTGTGCATGTCAACGAGACGATGACAAGATAGCCAGAGACATGTTGTATAAGATTACGTATAATGGTGACTCAGAGATGGAGATAGACGAGATCTACACAATGGAGGGAAGACAACTGAAGGTAAGACTTGAAGAACATCGTCATCCAAGTAGTGCATCGTCATGGGTGTCCGAATCTCTCATGTTGAGAACACACGCCACAGAACATCGTATGACGCAGTAGACGCCGCACGGTACAATATGCGCGCAGCAGCACACCCTGGCGTTGTAATTACCATTCGTTGCCAGAACTACTTAATTTATGTTGATGCTGAAAATAATGCAGGCAGTTTCGCGTGTAACGAGAATATCGTTGTACCGTTACGTAGGCCCTACATCTTAATTCTAGTGAATGACTACACACTTGTTAAGCAAAAGTGTTAACTGTGTCACTTTAATAAATGTATTATTATCGTCAGCGAAACGAGGTACAAACGTTGCAAACACAAACCTTACTACACTTACCTTTCAGTCAGTCGGTCATCAATTTATTATCAGAGAAACGGAGCTCACACATTTTCTTATGCCTTCGAAGCTTGCAGATAAGAGCAACATATTAACGCGATCATCAGTCATACACGACACGATGATTCCTCTAAACGTTCGCTCATAAATCATCTCCACACTAAACAGTAATCTTATCAAAGTATAATCTCGGCCGTCGTACATGTCTTCCCATTTATCGCCGCCACAAGGTATGTGCCCGTTAAATATACACATTTTTTTTATTTGTAGCCACACCCACGAACAACATGGCACGAGTTCGTCAGCGGTAGGGTTGCTCGCTTCTTTACCCTATATATGTTGATTAATATACAGTTACATCGCGTCAGGGACATAACTGGTCGGACATATCGGTGACTGGGAGTTAAACGATGCTTTCTGGTTCAAACATTATTTGCAAAACTCAGTTTGTGGTGTACTTGCGCAGCGCAAGTGGTGTCTACTTGTGTCGTTCGATTACCGCAAGTATTTCACTAAAATCAACTTCTCAAACAATCTGTTTACAGTAGTATTTGATCGTATTCACGACTGTAATGTCAGTCCATGTTAGGCTTGTGTAATCGGCTCACTATTGAAAATACCTTTTGAATAGCAGAGGTTTGATCTTTTGCTATGTGTAAATAAAAGTCAACAACCCTACTTCGCAAACTCACGCTCTGATATCACGTCACGCGAAACTAGTTACGTAACAGTCGGTGAGGGTGGCTTACGTGAACCAGTCCGCCTTGGTATGCCGTGTCTGCCAGCCACGATATGTCTGTGAGTACGGCCGACAATCCAGCGCCGTGAGAAGGCCTCGTCTCGCATCCAGCAGGATGTGTTTCGCAGTCTGCAGGTTGGCCGACTGAACTGGTTGCTGCTCGACTGTCGCTTTTAGGCATGTGTTCAGTGCGGCCTACGTGGACAAATGATACGAGAACGTTTGCGTAATAACACGTTGAAAATCTGAAATAGTACTAGTTTTACAACTGTTTTGATCTGGGTTTGTTTGTAGTGTGCCTACTGGTATTCAAGGACTAACAACACAGGTTGTAATTAATTATTTTTACAGTTCTTATTTCAAAATTGTTTCTTGAGTGCTTCAAGTGATTATAAATAAATTAAATAAATACATAATTAAAATTGCCCTCGGGCGCTTTACATACATACACACGTATATAATAGTATTTTACATAAAAAGAAATGCTAACTAAGAAATAAATATGTAAAAAATATAACATTACCTTAAACAAGAGAGATCATTAAAAAACGTTTAAATAAATTAAAACATTCTTAAAAACTACTATAAATACATTCATTTATACAAGAAGAATAACTATAAATATGTTAAGAAACTAATCAAACAAAAAATATATTTATCAATAGAAAACACATAAAATGTCCTCGTCGGTGAATTATAAAAACGCTTGTTTAAAAAGGTGAGTCTTGAAAAGTGTTTCAAACACTTGTAATGATATTGCTCTCCTGAGTGTAGGAGGCAAATTACTGGGCAAACAAAGTTCACACGAGCAAGTCTTAATGTGATGCCAACTTTCATACATGCCAACATCCTTTTAAATGCCTCTTTAGATCAACCCATCTGTCTTCATCCATAAGGTGCCAAAATGACATCTGTATAACAACCTTCTTCACCTTAGTAATCGCCCTCGACCATGTGATGCCCAAATTGGATCTTCATCGCTGGCATCGTTAATTTACGTTTTCATTGTTTTAGCCCAAGACGAACTATCAGATAGTTCATGAAACCGTATAAAATAAATATGGGGTAATTATTTATATGCTGAAATTAAATAGTCTCGAAATATCGATCACTCTACAACATCGTATAAGTTAAACCGAAGATGTGTGTTCCTTATTTTGGTGATGTAATGTTCTTAACACTGACCTACAAAATGCGTTTAACAATCCCACAACTTATTTGAACACTTACTTACTTAGTCCCTTAATCGACTTGTTCATCGGGGGTGGGTGGGGGGGGGGGCATAAGCGATGTTGCAGCTGTGATGTTTCGCTACTCTTGTCTGTCAATGGCTGTGATGAGCTCTGGCACGGGGTGGGCCGTCCACTCCTTGACGTTGTCAAACCAACATTTTCTCTGCCGTCCGCACCAATCCCACAACAGCGTTCGCAATTTGAATGTTGAGCCGGCGACATATTTAAATTGTAACATCCTATACATGAATCGTAATATGTTCCTCACAAACTGTAACTTATACATGAATCGTAAGTTGTTTTAGACGAACTACAGCGTATTCTTCATATATATATATATATATATATATATATATATATATATATATAGACGAACTACAGCGTATACTTCATATATATATATGTAGATATATATGTACTAGGGTGTTCTTTCTTATTGATTTCATTCGTTGACAGTGCTGAGTGACTAGCGGACTCGGTGGTAATAGTTGACGTTGCGGCTAATTCTCGGTTACCGGCAACATGACGTCTCACTGCGGGTGGCCGCTCTTCCTCTTCGGACCACATGATCGCTTCCTCACGCAGTTCGACAAAAGCCATATCTGGACGAAGCCTAAGCTGCTGCTTCACTTCTCTGCGCAAGACGCGATCCTTCAAACCTTCTGCAAAATGTTCAGCCAAGATGCGGTCTGGATCGTTGACGGAACGCGAATCTTTACGTGTCAGCGTCTCGAGAAGCCCCTGCAATGCAGCTGCAAAACTGCGAATGGATTCGCCTTCCAACTGTTTCCTCAGGTAGAACAGTTCCTGTAGCTGCGACACGGACCATTTCTCGCCGAAAACTTCCGAGAGGATTTCGAGTACTCGTCTGGGAGTCCTTGCGTCTTCCTTGGGCCAATAGCGTATCTCGTGTCTTGCATCGCCCTCAAGGTGCGAGACGATTAGATCACACTTCTCATCATTGAACATCTCACGAGCTCGGAAGAGACTCTCAATATCCTCCACAAACTCCTGTACTGTCAACTCGCCATCTTTCCCACTAAAAGAACGGATCTTCCTCTCCCTCGGTACGTATAACACCTGAGTTACAGGTCGTGAATTCGATGCGAGTTGCAGTCGCGCAAGTTGGTCCTGCAAAGCAGTGATCTGATCTTGGAGACCATCAGCAGATTGGACAACTTTTGGAGAGTCCCCAGACTCCATAGTGGTGGCTCTGCCGTGCACGGTTCACGGTGCAGGAAGGACATATATATTTTGGTCAGTTATCAAACGTCTCTCCCTTGACGCATGCAGGAAGGTCATTGTTTCCGATCCGGTCGTCGCGCGTCTGCCGTCTCTTGTTCGTAGTATCGAGGATCCCACTTCTGACACCAAAATGTTCTAGTGCACCAAACTTCTCAAATGTCAACTGCACTAATGTGGAATCAAATCCCTTTATTGAGGTTCGTTCACCAAGTTTGGCGTTACATTTTCACTTCAATACGAACAAAAAGACGGCAGAGGCGAGTCATCTGCCAACACAAACAATAATACTAATGTCAGCACAATCGTTTCAAAAGTAAATAAAACACAAACATCGTCCAAGTGAACTGTATCGCATCTAGGCACAAAGTAAGGGAACAGAACAATCACCATATCTTCAGAGAAAGAAGACAAGTGTCAGTCTTACAACAAAGGACACAGTGATCATAAGACACAACTGTAAATGTTTCCATATTTCTAAAGTAAGAAATATGTCAGTATTCTACCAAACATATTGCGATTGCAAATAATTGAGCACTGCCATTGGCAACCAACGGAGCAGCTTATATTGAACTGTCATGATATCAGTTGTACATACTACACACAGTATCAACAATGATTACAAAGATAAACAGCCTGCCAGTGTTATTTAAGGTAGGTAGTATGGATTCCACCAAAAATCTTTAGTTTTCAACACAGATCAACCATATTTGGTAAGCAGATACATACCAACATAGCTAAGGTTATTTTTCATGTTTCGCATAAATTATGCAAATTAGGTATCCAATATGGCCGCCATAATAGGAAAAATTAGGTATTTTTTGCCGCGCTCTAACCAAAAACGTATTCAAGTTACAAGCTTGTAATTTAGCACAGGGATTACTGTTATGCATATCTACTGCATGAATATCACAGAAATCAGATATGTTGTGTTGTTTACGTGAAAAAAGATTTGTTGTCGAAAAAACCTATTTTGTGTAACTTTTTCACATAATTAACGCCTATAATTCAGAAACCATTAAATATATTATGATTTATTTTAATTCATGCAGTAGATATACTCATTAGGCACTGCGGTGCAAAATGTTTTGCAGTTATACCCAGTATTTATTCTACTAGAGCGCAGCAACTTTAAGTACTCACAGCAAAAATGGTATTCCGAGAAAACGATGATAAGGTACTTTTTATAACCAAATTCTGTCAAAGCCAAAGGCATCCGAAAAAACCTCAATATTGCCGGTTTTTATTACTTTTTCAGTAATATACTAACTGCATATTGAGGTAAGGATATGAAAGTACATAAATAGCAAAGAAAGTCCTTTTCCAAAAAAATGTCAAAAATCTCTTGAATCCATACTACCTACCTTAACAATTTACAGATATAATAATGTCTAGGTATGAAAATTTAATTAATGCAACTTTTCACAATCCCAACTATTTCCCTACACACAAGTCACAAACATTTGTTTATGAGAAACACAACATCTATACTAGTAGGTATGTGGATATCTGTCGATCAGTGTCCGCCATCTTTGTTCCAAATTCGTGCTTCCGGGGTCTCGCCTGGCGTTGAGGGCATCCCCACAAAGAGCGCCCTGTGACTGGCTGTTGGAACGGAAAATCCGAGTGATTCACTGGATACCATGTAGTCGGGATATTTATTGACTGCCGCGTTTTTGATTTGTTCAAATCCGACAATTATTTAGCCTTGGACGCTTTTCCGAAAACTAGTCCCCATTTCAACGCAAAAGAAAACTGTGATAAACTCTATAGGCGGTAATGAAAGGCATATAGACATAAAATATAGGTTTTTATCTCATAACTGACGAAGTTTTAAAACGATCTTATGTTGCGAAGTGGTTTTTCAGCTTGCGGAATCTTGAGAAGCAGCAGCGTCGATGCGTCATGGCAAATGAAAATGGTTGCACCATCTCTGCTGATTTAAATATGTTTATATTGTAGAAATCATATATGTTATGTTTTGTGCAGCTGTAGCTATGATTTAGGACATTAGAAATATGTGTTTAATTGCCAGATGATTTACCACAAAGCAGATGATTGTGGATTTATGACCAGTTCTTTCCGTCGCTAAAACACGCATTCAGGTCATGTGACCAATTTCTCTCAATCTGGTTGGCTCTGGTTCAATGTTTACAAACAAATCACCATGTGCTCTTAGGGGTGTGATGCAGAGGAAGTGTTTTTACTTTTATGAAAGGGAATTATTTTGCATTTCAGGTGGAATTTCATTTAAGCCAAACTTGTTAGCTCTGCATATCTATTGAATTGTTATATATTTCTGAAAAATATTGTTTCTTTTTCATGATGTATAGATGCCTCCAAAGAAGAAGTCCCGTGGAGGGCCACCTGGTAATGGTACCCATGTTGATATTGAAAAAGCAGCATATTCTGGATAATTTGTCAACTCTTCCAAAGGTTGATGATCTTTGTAATAGACACATACTATACTTGTATATTACCTCGGGGGAGTGTAGCAGAGCCAAGACAGAGAGACAATTGCGAGCACATTTTCCATCAATCTATACTGAACAAGGCTCAAATACCTTAAATAATGCAATTAAGAGAACTGTATCACAAACTAGAGACAATAAGTTAAAAAAACTTAGTGATTCAAATGAATTAATCAAATTTTCGTCCATATGCAATCAGAAGTTTGACTTGCACATTGTCATTGACATTTCTCAGGAAATCCAACCAAGTACCAGCCATACTAGCACTGAACAGCCCACTGCTCATTGTTGTCATCAAATACTCTGTTCATTCAAAACAACTAACCAAGAACAGTTATTTGGCTTTGAAAGGTAAAAACAACTACATTTTGTATATTACTGATTCATTTTTAGGATAGTTTCTGTAATTTCAGGTGTGGACTGGACGGCTGTAATTAATATTATTAACACTAATTAATTAATACTTGTATCTTATATTGCAGTTTGGATTAGATCGTTTGAAAGAACTCATTACCCTATATCTTCATTCCAAATGTTATGAAGATATCTTTATTATTAAGGAAGTTACATGCTTTTTTGAGGAAAAAGTCACATTTTCGGTCACACAGCTGTAATGCAAATGTATGTATTTAATAGGACTAAAACAAACGATTCCTGAAACAAAAAAATCAATAACTCCATTAATATTCAACATAATTAAGTGATTTTGGTATCATTGTTTATGTTTTTAAACCTCTTTTCATCAGTGTTATTTGTTTAGACATTGGGCAAGCTTGAAATTTTTGTCCACATACCTAATACTAGTATAGTGAAATCGAATCACCACTCTTAATAATAACAACGCAACATTTAGGTCGAATAATATCAATAAATTACTAGTACCTGCACAACACCAGTTGTAATATTGTTGTTTATGTAACCATCCCGGTCCACACCCGTTAAGTCATAAATCATCCCAACAAATAAAAATGTTCTCACGACACAACCTCGTGGCAAGGACCTTTTCATCGCGCTGCAGAAAGGTGTCGCAACGTAATTAAACGCCGCTAAAAGAAACTGCAAAGAACGGGGTCAAACTGAAATTGCGCCACTAAGAGAAAGAACACCCTAGTACACACACACACACACACACACACATATATATATATATGAAGAATACGCTGTAGTTCGTCTAAAACAACTTACGATTCATGTATAATACGCTATATTTCGTGTAGAATAGTTCATGTAGACCAACTTACGATATGTGAACACTGAATACGTTACAGTTCGTGTAGAACAACATCAATTTTTTACACATAGAGGTGACGTACGGTAGCCGTGCCTACTGCTCTGTATCAGAGAGCGTATACAATATTCCGGAACAAATGTCACTTTTGCCATATTCCCAATGACTGCAAAGAGTAAGCCTATTACGTGGCGATTATTAACTGAAATGAAGATCTATTCTGCATGCTAAACTGTAACCGGATGGAATTATGTGATAGCTTATGGTTCGAAATCTTTTGACTATACATGGCATATGACTCCGTAAAATTACATATCTGATTGAACGTAACACACCGGTGCTTGCGTGTGCGCGAACAATGCCATTGTTCTATTTAACGTCCTAACACAACTTTTGAACAACTGTGACACCGCCCAATTCTACCTTATCTGAAGCGGTTTACCATAAACAACCTTATCTCGGGGGTAATCCAGAGTTACGGGTTTAAAGGTAGATAGTGCTAGAGTTGTGAGTAACAGTTAGTTCACATCAGGAGACATATTTACCCGAGCGGGGTGTTTTACTTCCCTTGGCACAGACTCCTCTTAGAGAGGTCGCCTGTGCTATTAACGTACACCCCGACAGCGAGTCGTGCTATATGTCTTTTTCCCACGGATCATGTATGAAACTATGGTTTCCCTTTTCTTCTGAATAACTGCTATCGAATGGAAACATCAAGCAAGTAAACATAAATACCTTTATATTGTTTTGATTTTGCACTGATCGTGTAGAGTATAAATCTATGAAATACCTGCAAGTTTGCGATGTCAGAACAACAAAAATCAACCAAGAAAGTCAATCATAAATTATTTCGGAATATCTAGTGTGTCGATTGGGGTTTGCTGTAGCCAATCCAAAAGAGTTCTTGTCCATGGTGGTTCTCTGCGTTTCTCTCGATACTTACAAGTGGCGCAGTGGATAGAACATCGGGTACTCTCGAGGGAACCCGGGTTCCAATACCATGCTGCAGTTCACTCAGCTGTATGAATGAGTACCTGGCTATAAACAGAGGCGGATATTTTATGTACGTCTAGTTTTCGCGCATTAATTGTAGCGTGGCTGACTACTTCACATAGAAGTCGAGATTGTGTTCGGTTGAACAGGCCTGGATACTGCGCTATGTAAACATTTACCTTTATTTTTTAGTGTGTAAGACGTGATTTATTCGACTGGACAGCATCAACCAGGGCGGGCAGCTATTGAGAATCAACTGTGAGTACCACGCACCTCTCGGACAGCCACCATGACTGTTACCACCATGGAAGGCTCCACGGTATGCACCGCGGCTGGCTTTTTTACCAAGCTGTCACAGCTTGACTACACTACCAGTACGTTGTGATCGACAGATGGAAACAGTGAAATGCATAGGCTACTGCGGAGATCGCAGGCCGACATTCACTATTAGTTTCCTCCTTGAAACCTGTGGTTCGTGTGACTCAGACACAGCCCGTCGTGTGCATGGGTCTCATCCTGATTTGAATAATATTGTGAAAATACATGTAGGTTTTTAACCCAGTCGCCGCATTGTAACTTAATCATATAGTTTTGTTTGACAATAAACGTTTTCGTGAAATTATAAATATATTTGTGGTAGCGTAAACATATGTTGCATTGTGATTTGCATCCTAATATTTGCGCGTACCATCTACGTAATTAATTTGATGAAGATGTATTTAGGTACTTTACGTATAAAGGATCAGGGATTAAGATGCCATTATTATAAGTAGTTTTATTTATATGTTACTCTGTGGTGCATATTGAAACAGAAACTCGTTTGAAAAGTAAAATAACAATATAAATCTGCATAAGCAAAATACATTTTCTCTGGGCGACAAATTAACCAAACAACAAACCAATCAACCAACCAACAAATCAATCAGTCAATCAATCAATCAATCACCCAATCAACCATTCAATCAATCTATTATTTATGGCTTTATTCATCAGCCATAACCTAGATACAAAATTACAATGTGTCCCTTTTATCTTGCCAGGGCCATTGCAACATCTCTATACAGACACCATGATGACCGAGTCTTCTCACGTCCGTAGCAGGTGCGCCAAGCCTGAAGAAGAACAAAGGATCTTCCCACGGCCGTCTTCTTCATCCCACGCATCTATGGTCGGAAGGGCTGGCACGTCGTTGGCGGCTTCCGCTCCTTGCTGCGGGCGCTTGTCCCGTCGTATCAGTGACGGCATGCACGCAGCTGACAGGTACTCGGGGCAAAACCCAATCACCCGTGCAGAAGAGGACATTCTTAACTATTGCCATCGGACATTTCGCGACAATATAGGTGAGGTGAAGTTTATGATAACGGATGTCGATAAAAACTAATTATGCGTCTAGTTGTTTATATTACAATTAACAAAAGCACACTTTTATTTATCATTACAATCACGACCAATTACAATTCTCGGAATGTTAGCAATCCATCTATTGTATAGGCACTGATAAATCAAGTATTCTTGCTTTGAAAATGGACCTTTAATGACGACAAAATATTCACTTTTGCGTGCCCAAATGTTTCGATGGGGATTATCCAGCTGCCAACTATCCAAGGAGGATATAGGTGATCAAATTTTCTAGGTCAATGTTTTATGGCGAAACGTCCCGATTTCAGGCCAAGGCGCGTGCTACTGGACCTCGTCTCATTCAGAACCGATCACGCTGAGAGAATCAGTTTAATTGGCTGCTGTTTCCACCGCCCAGAAGGCGCCAAATGTTCCACCTTGAAATTTAACAAACAAACGTTGTTGTTCCTTTTGGCCATCTAATTGATTGTTCTCTAGTCGTGCCCCGGTAAGCCCCATAGGTTCCTTATAAACACCGAATCATTAGTAGTCTTCATCATATTGAATCCTATTTTGAAATTGGGTCCGACATTTCCACAATGTACACAGCATTACGATTAGGTTTTAATAAAACAAAAATGTCGGCATACCCTTGAGTTATGTCTTGTTGTCAACATGTAATGGCGTTTTAATCAATACAACAATTTTGTTTTCAAGAAATTATCGCCATGGAAGAAGCGTTTAAACTTGTTCGCAGCACAAGTGCCCAAATGCCAATTTCCTATTCCTCAAAGAGGCTATCATAATTTCCATAAACCCGGAAGTAAAGTAATTAGATGTGTCCCCAAATAATCCGTTGTTGCAAATGTTTTTCTTGCGAACCAAATTAGGTCAAAAATAAAATGGCGTCATTCAGGTGTTAATGGAGGTAACACATGCCGTGTTGCATGTGTCTGTATACTTGATACAAAGCCAAGTAGTTACCACACATATTGTACAGATAGGGACAACCAAATTGGAACCACATAATGGCTGCTGTAGACAGCTTCACAGTTGCTTACAATTGCATTTCAGCAGTTTGTGTCTAAGAACAAAAAAGTGTTCACGACAAAGCTGTCACAAACAACATACCACGCATTTCTAGCTTATTACTTCGAAATCTTTTGTGGTTAATCTATACTGCCACCTGATAAAACCGCTATCGGAATGTGTAGAAATAATTAACTGCCAATATCGACACGAGGAGATAAACTTGTCAGCAAATATCAGGCCTATTGTGCGACAGTGTTCGTTGCAGTGATGAGTAAATATATCTAGTTGAAATGTTCGTTGTAAGATCACCGGTGTCGGGGACAACTTGTTCATGGAACTGTGTTAAATAAAAACTTTGTAATTTATTATTGTTTGGCCGACTTAAACCTTTATATGTCATTACATTCGATGTGACATTAGAAACTGTTGTCCTCAACAACCCGAAACTATCTATACACCACCATGTTTCATATTATATAGACACATGTAAATAGAGAGGATTGTTTTGTGTAAATCTAATATCGGTGACTACACGGCAGTAAGTGTGGTTTCAAGTTGTATTTTATGTGTATTTCAAAACATATGTTAATTCGGCATTTCAATACCAGTTTACGGAATCCTATAGTCTACAATAGCAAATGCAAACATCACTACTTTAGCAGGTAATGTTTATATACTCAAAAACGTATGGCTTAAACGTGTTAGTTTGTTGGGGTGGAGCAGTACCTAGGATCGACGAAATATTTATGTACGCTGGAAAGCCGTGGTCAGTTCTTTGGACGAGGTAGCCTTGCCGTCAGAGCGCTGGACTGCCGAATCGAATGCACTAATTGCCGTTTTGAAACACGGGCAATTTCGTTCACGGTACATTGCCCGAGTTAACTCATTTGTGTTGATTAATGCCTGGCGATAGAATGTGATGAATTTCGAGTGATCGAAGTATAAGAACGAGCAACGTTCGCGCAGTAATTGGATTCTTCACTGAAAGTTAAAGTCGCGTTTGTATATAATATTATAAACTGTATATATATATATATTACGTATTACATATATATATATATATATGTATAATGTTTATATATAATATAACATATATATATACATATAATATATATATATATATATATTTATATATATATATATATATACATATATATATATATACATATACAACAATATATATATATATATACATATACAACGCTACCAATAAAACAAGTGTCACAATCCTGGAATATAAGCATTTATCCTCAAACAAATGTTGTCGTAGTGCACAGCTACTGACGCTGTAATTCATTCATCATCTACCACGAAATATCCCCAATTACAGATGCACGCACGCAAACTTTTTGAAACCCGCCTTATATATACAATCCCGGTAATCCCAACTCCTAAGCGAGGATCGTATTGCTGCCAGCGATAAGCCCGTGGTCGGCACTGATCGTCTTCCGTCTGTCAGGCCGCGGGCGGTGCTTCTTTGGCCGAGAAATGCATCGTATATGTATATCAACGCCCATATCACAGCTAGACGGACATATATCCTAACGCCCGATGTCTGGAAATGCCGACGCCATCGAGTGGCTACTGCCTGCGGCCAGAGCAAAGACCGCGGCTATCTGGACTGTAACAATCTTCCGTAGACTTGACATTAACACCCACTCACCGCTCGTGTCGTGTTAAAGCCACATCTTACGATACCACTCCCAGCATGGTTTAACAATACAACGATGCGGATATAATTATTATTATAGAATAAGTTTAAATATATGTATTGAGATATGAATACATTTACTAATGAAAACATTCATTTATAGGCACATTTTTCGTCACATATGGTCTGCATAAAGCTCGCCAATTCTAAAACAACTACATGCAGTCCTCGAACAAAATTCCAGTATCTCGTTGACGTTCGTGTAAGTCGCCAACGACACCACTTTATCTACCACAAAACAACTCCAGTCTTCAGAAGACAACTTCAAAGTCCAATCGACGTTCTTGTAGATTGATATGACGTTACTTTTTACCCGTCGTGAATGGGAAAACAACTCCAGTCGGCAGAAAACACATCCACGTGATGGAGGTCGTCAACGTCGCCACTCTTCTAGTCAATCATTACTACCGCAGTATCGTGATAACGCACACTAATTAACACTTGAAACATACATAATATTCCTATCATTGTGTATCGTGTGTCTTCGTGTGTGTGATGCAGGCTTGCGTTGCCACGAACTGCCGTGTTGCAAAGAAGACATTAATTCCCGCACACGCTGTCACCAAACGGACGATATGTTTCATCCTGATTGGCGGTATCCGATCAATTGATCTATTCCAAAGAGATTTAGACTCTATTCAATTATAGGTTCCTTCTCGATTCGGTTTTTGTTCGATTCTTTTCAGACTCATTTTCGGGAGCGAAAAAAGCATATGGTATATTCATACGACGTGCTAGTGTTTGTTTGTACACATTTGTTATTTGTAGATAAATATCTCCCCGCCTCCCATTACCACTCCCTCCTCCCTTCCTCCCTCCTTCCCTCCCTCCCTCCTTCCCTCCCTCCATCCTTCCCTCCCTCCCTCCCTCCCTCCCTCCCTCCCTCCCTCCCTCCCTCCCTCCCTCCCTCCCTCTCTCCCTCCCCCCTCCCTCCCTCCCTCCCTCCCTCCCTCCCTCCCTCCCTCTCTTCCTCTCTCCCTCCCTCCCTCCCTCACATTCCCTCCCTCCCTCCCTACCTCCCTCTCTCCCTCCCTCCCTCCCTCCCTCCCTCCCTCCCTCCCTCCCTCCCTCCCTCCCTCCCTCCCTCCCTCCCTCCCCTTCCCTCCCTCCCTCCCTACCTCCCTCTCTCCCTAACTATTTTCCTCACTCCCTCCCCCCTTAACTCCTTCTCTCCCCCTCCCTCCCTCCCTATCCCCTCTCTCTCTTTCTCCATCTAGTTCTCTCCCTCTTCCTCTCACTCTCCCTCTCCCTCTCCCTCTCCCTCTCCCTCTCCCTCTCCCTCTCCCTCTCCCTCTCCCTCTCCCTCTCCCTCTCCCTCTCCCTCTCTCTCTCCCTCTACCTCTCCCTCTACCTCTCCCTCTCCCTCCCTCTCCCTCTCCGTCTCCCTCTCCCACTCCCTCTCTCTCTCCCTCTCTCTCCCTCTCCGTCTCCCTCTCCGTCTCCCACTCCCTCTCCCTCTCCCTCTCCCACTCCCTCTCTCTCCCTCTCCCTCTCCCTCTCCCTCTCCCTCTCCCTCTCCCTCTCCCTCTCCCACTCCCTTTCCCTCTCCCTCTCCCTCTCCCTCTCCCTCTCCCTCTCCCTCTCCCCCCTCTCTCTCCCTCCCCCACCCCTCTCTCTCCCTCTCCCCCCTCTCTCTCCCTCTCCCTCTTTCTCTCTCTCCATAGCAATACTGACATGGCTAATTTCCAACAATCCAGAAGCTTATTTACTGCACTTTACTAAATTTAAAATGAATACGGATTCTCAGAAGCAGTGTTTTCATCACGGACAACTAACTAACTGGAAGAACTCCAAACAAAAGCAACTGCAACTCGCTCAGAGCCTGTTGTCGTGCTTCAGGGGCACACACAGGTCACTGAATCATTCACGAGAACTATCACTTCACATACTAATTGTCACAGTGGGAATTACACAGACGGCCGAAGGATTACGTTTCTGTTTGATGGTATATTGCATTACTGGTGGATCTAATTACATTTACTCGATTACATTCAACATTTATTAGCGTAGCTAAGTATGATTGTTGTAAATGACATGTGGCTTTAAAATAAATGGAAAGATACAGCACTGGAAATAAATTACTGGTTAATCAAATCATCGCACTCAGATTTGTACAATAACAGATCGAACAAGATATTGCATCGAAAGTCACCGGCTCCAAGCGGCAATTGGACAAAGAAGACATCGGCTTATCTAGAATCAAGCCATTTATAACTAGCGTACACGACCCCCATTATGAGAGGGCTTTTACTATAAAACTTTTCTTAAGAGATTATCTTACGACGGTCCCTTTTCTTCTACAAAAATAGACTAAGTCAAAGTGAATACAAAAGCCAAATCGTTGTTCTTTGTATGTCTGCAATTCGCGAAGAGTGGTACAAATGTGGTTAAAAAGTATATTTGACCAGACGTGCCATATTTTCTTGTTTGAAATCCGCATTTTTCACTCTAAATTCTTAATAAATTTGCACTATGTTTTTCCATTGGTTTAATCCTTCCAAAAATCCGTTCTATATATTAAAAATCTATACGATATGGCTTTACTGGTTTCACTGAATATAGTGGCGCGCATTCATGCACGCACATTATGAGAATGCGTTCAAATCCTAACGTATCCTAAAAAATTTCGTCACCACGCCGCCTATTATTGGGGGGGGGGGGGGGGGCAGATCGTCTCATAAAATTTACATTTTTACCCGCCACAAAAACAAACATTCACGTTCACATTTAATGAAATACGGTTCTGCCCCCACCCCGAGAAATTCCAGGGAGGGCAGCTGCTCTCCCTGCCCCTACCCCGTTACCGAGTCTATGGTTGAGTGTAGCCAAAATGTGAAATATTGTCATGTGCAACAAACATCTGACTTAATTTGCGGGATATATTCTACTCTTTCCGGATACATGTGAATTTGTATTATGTTAAAACTGTCCAGATTTTATTCACATATCCAACATATTCTATTTCTCAGGGTCAATATAGTGAGGGGTAGGCAGCCCGACACATTCAGGCCTTGTCCTAACCTGTGTATAGTCTGTACTTTAGGCCTTCATTTCACACATTTACTTCTCAATTAAAAACACACTAATAAAAAAGAACATGCACCGAGCATACCACAGTCAATGAAACATTTACTCATCACTGCCCGCACTTGCTGACATGCATGCATGCCACGTGCGCGGGCACGTACTGAGACCTGTCAGCAGGACTGCCCTCACACCTGCCCTAACGACATACTACTCCGCCCACAGTTCACACCTGCACAAGCGATCCATCTCCGGTGACAGGCGCTGGGATACGTTGAGAGAAACTGTGCGCATTGGCTAAATAGATCCGGTATTGTATAACATGCTAAATGTATTTAAACAGCTGCAGTCATGGAGGCAGATTCAGCATGGTAGTAGTTGTAGTCATGGTGGCAGATTCAGTATGGTAGTAGTTGTAGTCATGGTGGCAGATTCAGCATGGTAGTAGTTGTAGTCATGGTGGCACATCCAACAATGTAGTAGTTGTAGTCATGGAGGCAGATTCAGCATGGTAGTAGTTGTAGTCATGGTGGCACATCCAACAATGTAGTAGTTGTAGTTATGGAGGCAGATTCAGCATGGTAGTAGTTGTAGTCATGGTGGCTGATTCAGCATGGTAGTAGTTGTAGTCATGGTGGCACATCCAACAATGTAGTAGTTGTAGTCATGGAGGAAGATTCAGCATGGTAGTAGTTGTAGTCATGGTGGCACATCCAGTCATGTAGTAGTTGTAGTCATGATGGCACATCCAGCCATGTAGTAGCTGTAGTCGTGGTGGCACATCCAGCCATGTAGTAGCTGTAGCCATGGTGGCACATCCAGCCATGTAGTAGTTGTAGTCATGGTGGCACATCCAGCCATGTAGTAGCTGTAGTCGTGGTGGCACATCCAGCCATGTAGTAGTTGTAGTCATGGTGGCAGATTCAGCAATGTAGTAGTTGTAGTCATGTTATCGCAACTCGCAGTACAAGATGTGCAGTCCGGGCAATTTCGGAAAATGTGATAAGACTTGCCAGTTTATAGAGGTGTGGCTTACAGAGGTGAGGATAAATGATGGTGGGACATTTACTATTTTGATGTTTATATAATTTTTATATAGTTATTATTTTTTGTAGATCAACTTACGTGTATCAGCTTGTTGATGTTGATATAACTAATTCATTATTTTAACATTTAAAACCTAATTTGTGTTAGTCTACTTTACACTACTTTAACTTTAATAGTTTAATATATTTTATTTATATTATTGATGCATTATTTTTATATACAGAGCTACAAATATATCGGTATGGCTCTCTGGAAAATAAATAGTATTATTGTTATCATATGTAAAGCTGAAAATATCAACAACTCAGGAAGAGTAATTGAGCTACACACCAGAGGAATATGCACGTAAGGGTATGTGTCACCTAGACGGGAATTCTTATATGCCAAACTTGTTGCTACGGCTACACAAACCCAGCCACCCATCGCCTGAAACACACCCAAACCTATCAGCCTATGTGAACTCATCCCACGTTCTCACACCTCCTTGGCTGTCTCTTCCAATAAACATCATTGTCACCCGACGCCTGGCTTCCAAGGCAACAGAGGGTCTTCATTAGCGCAGTGTAAGCAAGTCTCGAGGCGCGTTCACAACTAAACGAAGACATCCATCCATGTCTGTTGGCAATAATCCTCACCTGAGGCTCCAAGTTCCGATCGATTTCCGACGATTTACTGCATGATTTGATCAGATACGGTGTGAGGAACGACTTGTTAACGTCACACATGGGCGACCGATGCTGGAAGACGACCCAGAAAGACTTTGTTGGATACACGAAGGCAGAAGTAGAAACCCATTGTTCAGGCCTTATCAGTGTCAGATGACACAAATTACCCAGTTTGTTGTAATTTTGAGGCAGCTTTGGTTCAACAGTCAATGATAACCGTTATCATTGCTGTGAAATGCACTAAGACCAACCCTTGTGTATTTTAACACGAGCCTAATCTCTCTTCTGTTGTTGCACGTGAAGCAGTTAACGTGATAAACGGTGTGCCGTAAACTCCAAAACAGTCAACAAAATACGAACTTTATCCAGCGAAGTTTTTTATGCTTGTAATGTAACTGGGTTGCTTAGTCCTTTCTAGAAGTAGAAATAGCATCACATGTAGCAAGTTTATGCATAGGATGTTACACACACGTGTTAATTATGAACAAAACTTAACAAATCATAGCCAAAATTATAAAGATTCCATGGAGTCAGGTATTTTTCCAGTTGAACATTTGTTCATACTTTTACTTACTTACTACTTACTTACTTACTTATTTACTTACTTACTTACTTTTATGTCTTCCATTTAACGTGGTGACGCGATGACTTGCTTCCAGTAGGTTCTGTCTGACATTGCGTTGGTAAGCCAGGTCCTACTGAGACCGGTGTCCTTCTCAAAGTTGTCTCTCAGGGTCGTCTTCTCCGAGGGCCTGATGGCTTCCACGAGAGAACTATGTTAGTCATTTCGACATGGCGCATCACATGGCCTTCCAGACGTAGACGACTTTGTCTCACAGTGTTGGAGATTCATGGCAAATTGCCGTATTATTACTGGCTGGTGATGTGATTGCGCCAGGAAACATGGTAGACTTTACGTAAAAGTATGGTGTAGGAGACGTCAAGTGTTTTCTCAAGTGTTTGTGTCAGAGTCCGGGATGATTTACATCCATATATGAGGATCTGTTCAACTGTGGTCCTAAATATATTTTGTTTGTTGTGTCTGCGTATTGACGATCACCATACGTTATCGAGCGCACGAACAGCTGCCCACGCCTAGGCCTCTATACACTGAATGTCATGTTGAAGGCTAGTGTAGGAGCAGACGTATTTAAAATCTTCTACCCTCTCTATTTGACTCCCATCTAAGGTGTGTAGATTATGTTTTGTACTTGGATTGATGTGCATATACTTGGCTTGGCTTGGATTGAGAAATAATTCAGTAGCTTTAGAAGCACTTTCAACTTTATGGATTAAAGTACATCCTTTGTAGCCAAAACTGCATCAAATACCCCCAATGGTGTAATATCAGTAGGATCAATTGTCAGGTAAATTCCAATAGTCAGAACAAGAGTATTGTGTTTTTGTTAACAGATGCAGTATTAATTGCAAATGTAAGGCCTATCATTTCACAAGACACATAACTAATACATAGGCTGTCGCAACCATGATTAAGATGGCTAAATAACACTTGTTTGCAACATACAAAAATACTATAATCGCTTATACAAAATTCAAGTTCATTCACTAGGTGGTGCTACACTCAGAACGACTATGCATAGTGCTGCACCCTACAGGGAAATACGGATGTACCAACAGCGGTCAGAACCACAATCCAGATAGGTAAATGTACAGACTTGCTTCAGGACAATGCCATATTATACTATGTTCCATGTTGAAGTGTAATGTCTGTTTGAGATGACCATGGTTTCTGTTTTCCTTTTGGTTCAGAGATTCATTTATATTTGCTTTGCTGCTTTTTGTTCCTAGTACAGATTTCAATGTTCAGACTCTCCAGTATTAATAGGATTTCTTCATGACGAACTCTGTCAAACGTCTTTGTGTAATCAATTAAACATACATACATACATACATACATACATATATTTAGATCGTTTTACACTCCTCGATCAGTGTTCTTACCACGTATATTGCAGTACCAATGATCTGCTGTCGACTCCATTGAGAATTAGTTCCGGCTTGTTTCTTATCCGGCCCATGATAATTTTAAGCAGCGTCTTGGTGAAGAGACTCGTGAGACTCATTGTACGATGCAGTTGACATTCAATCGCGCTTAGTTCCAATGGTATTGATACAAAGATGGATATTGATATGGTTGATATTCTTCCGCTGTCATGTATTTTATTCAAGATGTATGTTACTATATCATTACAAATTACCAAAGTACTCAACCATTTCAATTATCTGGTCCAGCAGCTTTCCCCTTAATAAATGGTTGTTCGCCCCTTTCGCTCACTAATATATTCTGACAACACGTCGAGTATTTTGTCTTTGCCCATTCTTATGTTTCCTTCTTTTGATTTCAAACAATCTGCAGTTGAGTGTGTTCTTTTCTGTGTGATTTCTCTTATTCCGGCATGCGTCGATTCTGTTCTGTTCGTTGAGCCACTTCTGTTTCGCTACAGTCCATTGGCCGTTATATCTTTGATTTGCTTAATTTGTCCTCAATAACATTTAGTATATCGTTAGTCATCCATAATATGTTCTTTGCTTTTCTGCAATGCCTAAGAATAGTTTCTTATGTTGCCTGTGTAACGGATTCCTTCAAATGTTTCAATTGTTCATACGCATCTTGAATGTCATCCGGAACATTGAATCTGCTTTGAAATGCTAAGTTGAATTTCTCTTTAAACTCTGAATCTAATTGTATGATCACAGTCTGTGCATGGGAAGGTGTTTGCTACCAGTAAGACATTCGTGAACCTTTTCCTTACTAAGATGTAATCAATATGATTTCGAGTGCGGTCTCCTGGACTTTACAAAGTCCTAATTTGTCTTGGGTGTTGCTTGGACCAACAATCATTTCATGAGATTTTGCTCATTCAATCAATTTGTCTCCTGTGTCATTTCAGACCCCAGGTCACACGGATCAACTGTCTTCACATCTTTCCCCACAACCTTTAGCATTAAAGTCTCCCATAATGATTACAATCTCCTGTCATTTACAATATGATCTGGCTAATTCAAGATCATTATAACATGTACCTTCTATAACATGTATACTGCTCTTCATCCTATTTATTTGCGGTTGGTATGATGTTAATGTTAAATGGTTTGGCACTGAGTTTCACCAAAAGGATGCGATCCGAGATGGTCCGGTATCCTAGTAACCAAACCCGGCGCGATTCCGGAATCGGAATCAAAGGCTGATTCCGACTCAAGTTCCGGAATTGGAATCGGTCAATGTGAAAGTAGACGAATTGGAATCGGAATCGGTTTGGATGGAATCGGTTTCGGAATTGGAATCGGTTGATGTGAAAGCAGCGGAATAAGAATTAGAATCGGAATTCCTTTGAATTGAATCGGAATTGGAATCGGAATTGCTTACCGGAATAAATTTTGTTATTCCACAGCCGCTTTTCTATTTTTGGTGCTTCAAACGTACAGCGAGAATACATAGAAAGTTATATACGGAGAAAAACAGGAAATCTCCACTACTATGTTCTGTAGCTCCCAAGTTATTTGTAACTCCCAACTGTACTTGCCAGAATAACAGGTATATTTATGCACATTAAACAATCCTGGCATTATAATTAATCATCTGTTTACTGGCTCGTTGGTTTTCTTTAAGCAAAGGGCTGGTTGCTAAACTACCACTTTAACTTTTTTTAAAGAAAGTGTATGTAGAACTTTAATAATATTTACTTATCTGATAATACTTGCTACAATATATATATATATATATATATATATATATATATATATATGTCACTTTGCCATTTAATGTGTTATTCGAAAAATTATACAAAACAACTAAGTTAGTTGTAATCGGAATCGGAAACGGAATCGCCATAGTGTGGGTGTAATCGAAATCGGAATAAAACAATTGTTGGAATCGGAATCGGAACTGCCATAGTATGTGTGGATCGGAAGCGGAATTGGAAGTAAAAAGTTGGCTGGAATCGGAATCGGAATTGGTGATGTGGAATCAACCCCAGGTCTGCTAGTAAGCAGTTTGCTCTCTCTCTCTCTCTCTCTCTCTCTCTCTCTCTCTCTCTCTCTCTCTCTCTCTCTCTCTCTCTCTCTCTTCTCTCTCTCTCTCTCTCTCTCTCTCTCTCTCTCTCTCTCTCTCTCTCTCTCTCTCTCTCTCTCTCTCTCTCTCTCTCTCTCTCTCTCTCTCTCTCTCTCTCTCTCTCTCTCTCTCTCTCTCTCTCTCTCTCTCTCTCTCTCTCTCTCTCTCCCTCTCCCGCTCCCTCCCCTCCCCCCGCTCCCACTCTCCCTCCCCCTTCCCTCCCCTCCCCCTCCACTTCTCCCTCCCCTCCCCTCCCCCCCTCTCTCTCTCTCTCTCTTCGTCCAACAGTATTCCAACACCTCTTTCGTGTTTCTCGCCTTCTGAGTAAATGATTGTGTCATTATCTGATGTTATCAGTCCTGCCCCTGTTCAACGTATGGGTCTGTTTTAAACGTAAAACATGTCCATGTGACCCGATATTGTGGCTCAAGGCAGCCTGCGGTAGGGATCCCTTGAGCCACTTCGCAAGCATCCATTAATTTGCATATGCATGGAAATGAACATATCCCAGCCTCATAAATTTCATAACCATTTAATTCTTAGAGGACAGTCTTATTTATATGATAGATTTCAGTGAAACGTGAACAATGGCTCAAATGTCCCCACCTTCCCCTATATGTGGCTGTTGTGCAGAGGCATCGAAAGCCGTATTTGTTAGAACTATACGTTTTCCGTCATTCTATTGCTATTCCGTTGACACAGCAACACAACAAACTCATTAAGAATGTTTATGCAACTATGTATTATCTGTACACGTCTAGAAAAATACACACGTACACGCAATATGCAGAATACCACTCGCGGTGTTACAGTCAAAAGTAAGAAATTAGTAAGCATTAAACAGACAGTCCGAATATATATGTGTGTGTGTGTGTGTGTGTGTGTGTGTGTGTGTGTGTGTGTGTGTGTGTGTGTGTGTGTGTGTGTGTGTGTGTGTGTGTGTGTCTGTGTGTGTGTGTGTGTGTGTGTGTGTGTGTGTGTGTGTGTGTGTGTGTGTGTGTGTGTGTGTGTGTGTGTGTGTGTGTGTGTGTGTGTGTGTGTGTGTGTGTGTGTGTGTGTGTGTGTGTGTGTATGTGTGTGTGAAAACAAAACAATCTATTGCATCATCAAACCTATTTAACCGTTTGCTGGGTGACGAGCTTCATCTTCTACAGATGGTTAAATTACCCACGCAGTCCTTTTGACATCACGGGATCTCAACTCTACACGGCTACAGTCCGACCTCAAACAAGACTGTTGAGACCGTATTCCTACATTCGAGCACCGCAACGTTGTAGTGCCAACTTCGACTCTCGGCCACTTCCGGTGTTCCACCCTTACATTGCCCGGAATTTTGCCTCTTCTCGCCATAAGCTTTCTGTGAAAAAGAAAGAACGTTCTTTTAGCATTGTTAGCAAGTTATTTCATTCACATCATTCGTTTTCACACTGTAATTTGGTGTCCGAAAACCATGGCTATTGCGTGGCTTTTCAAACAACGTTTAGACATATGCAACTATCAATGGCAGCTGATATGTACATAATTGTTAATCGGTTAAATAATAAACCATACAACTATTGCCAGTAGTGGATATTACCACGAGAACAAATAATCTTCGTGCAGTAGTTGCAGTGTGACGAAATGCTTCCCGGAAAAATCGAGTTGGTGGTGTTTGAGTCAACATGGATACCGAGGGGATTACAAGTGTAAAGCCAACCGCACAAGCTATACACGACGCGACAGCGACTCGATGTGTGACGCTTGACGACGGTGTTTTTCGTCGCGTAAAGACCGGAATACCATGGCACTTTACTTTACTACCACTCTAGGTCCGTGCAACATGCGACCCGCCAGCCCTATTCGTGCGGCCAGCCGAGATAAATCTAAAAGATAAAATACTGTACTTTCAATAATACTTCACACAAAATTTAAATAAGGATAATTACCTGATTGGTTTGGTTAGTGTTATTTCGCCGATTAGTGATTCATGTGGCTTACTGCTTTACTGGATGATCGCCACTAACATTTACGGCTTTAGCAAAAAGTAGAAACCTGCGAATACGCTACATTCTAAATACATTAAACAAGTTATTAAAGGTCATCAGATGGCAGTTCTATATTATAGAGTTAGAGTTATTTATGGTTGGGGTTAGGACTTAGGGTTAGTCATGTCGTAATCGATGGAACGAGTAAAGCTAGGTTTCCATATGTCTACGGCAAGCGGAGGCGGCATACGGCAAAACTATGAATACAGTGCCCGGTGGAAATTAACATAAATAGTTTCAAACGTACATGTCATAGGCGGGTGGGTTTGGTCGTGCCGATGCGGAAAATTGAATCACTCTTCGAATCGTATCCGCACAAGAATCGGATTGGAAATTCCCTGTAGTCTATTTAAAGAATAAATAGTTCGTGTAATAATCAGAAGGGGTGAATAAATAAGTATATATTAAATAGAGGTAAAGTTGTTATTATTATAATTACTTATGGTTAGAGTCAGTTATGGAGGGTTAGGGTTATGTAATGCATAATCATTATACACAATCATACGCTGGGAATAAATAGTTATTTTGAAATGTCCTTATTAATTAGGGTTAGTATTAGTTATGGTTGGAGTCAGATGTGATAGTGTAATCGTTCGAACTAATCAGCCGACGGTAATAAATAATTAGTAAAAAATATCCTGATTAATTAGGTTAAAATTATCATTAGCTATTATTGTAGTTAGTGATGGTTGGAGTTAGGGTAATCTACATCCGTGCTATACTGAACATTATGTAGCAATAAAGATTAGTATTATTATAATCAGACGACGGGAGTAAATAGTTAGTGTTAAATGTAATTATCCAATGTGCTTATTATGATTATTATTAACATTAGATGTGGTCGGAGTCAGTTAGAGTAATCTTTGGAATCAATCAGGCGATAATAACAACTAGGTAGTGTGAAATGTTATTATTCATTATAGTTAATATTACTATTATTATTATTTAATCTGCGGAGATGGACTTGACGCTCATGTATCCTAACCAAATCTGCGAATGGATTCTAAAGATGTTGTGGAAATATTGGCGGCATAGTATGTTCGAACTCCCAGTCAAGCGTTAATTGAACTTTGAAGTATTTTTGTGTGTGTGTGTGTGTGTGTGTGTGTGTGTGTGTGTGTGTGTGTGTGTGTGTGTGTGTGTGTGTGTGTGTGTGTGTGTGTGTGTGTGTGTATTTGTGTTTGTGCGTGCGTCAGTTAGATAGATTTCATAAACAACACAATGATATGTATGTATACATGTATGTATAAATATAACACTAACCTCAACCATAGCTGACTCTAACCACAGCTAATTGTAATAATAATAATAACCTCGTGAAAAGAATTAGAGGTATGTAACTCTGGCAACTTGCTTTGCCTTTTGGTATGTAATAGGCCTACAGTATTCCACCATTTGCATTCACCATTATAATTGGTGATATCATATACTACATGGGGCACTTTTGGGAATGCCCAATGGCCTATAATCTAGACAAGATTAGTTATTTGAATTTCAGAATGGTGCATACGTTCAATTAAACTTTTTCTAGTGAAAATGTGAAGTGTAATATTTCATTAAATATAATATATATTAATTTTTCAGCTTTCCGATCCCGTCTATTATGCAATTTTTTCCGTATGGACTTCAACACCTTTGAATATATTCTTCGCATAGTGGAGCCTCATATGAATTATCCACCATGTGACTTCAGGTCAGCTCCTCATTGGCAAATGGAACTGCTTCGTTTCGTCTCGACCGCGTCTTGTCGCGAAACCCCCGCACACCACATCTTGAGGCAAGACGCGGTCGAGACTAGGTCAAAGCGGGCTCAAGACGCCTCAATACGCTCCCGAAATATCAAACATGTTCAAGATTCGCTCGAGACACGCTCAAGACGCCTGTATACGGTCTCGAGGTGTCTCGAGGACCCCGCACAAAAAGGAGATTCATTCGAGACGAGGTCGAGACGCTTGCATCTCGAACGAGTTAGTTTAATTTAATAGGAAAACATAATGAGTTAATTGTAATTTAATTAATTAACTTTCCAAGTCATTTGCCCATTGCCTGATAGCATCTCATTTACATGAAAGGAATACAAACATCAAAACATTGGAAATCACAAGACAAGTCAAGAATATTCACTTCACAGTAGTGTTCATCTTCGTTTGTTCAAATAGCAAGTTGTTGAAGGTTCCCTGTTCTAGCGTCTTCTCCGCCCAGAGTCTCACTCATCGCCTTTACGCCAGCTTTAACACGACTACACTAGCAAGCCACACAATTTTACGTTTGCCCATCTAATTTCACTATGTTTCTTCGTTGCCATCGTGAGTGAGTTTTGGAAAACCGCTATGGTCGTGTTAGCTCCACGCGAAGAACCAGCGTGACATTTGTAACGAAATTTTTTTTCAAACTATAAATTCATCCAGGACGCATCTAGTTGCGTTGCGTCGCCGTCGCGTCGTGTTCAGTGGGCTTAATGCGTCCCAGGGGTCTTAAAGACTGGAAACTGAAGCTGAACAATTATATCATCAGAAAACCTACGTATCAAGAAACTGACAAAAAATCAAGAAACAGTTACAATAGGCGGCAGATTCGCAGTTTTAAATCTGTTTAAGGACATCATCAATGTCAATATCGACAACTTCAAAGTAGTAGTGCTGGAAACAGACACGTAAGTGCACGGCAAAGAAAAGAAAGAAGTCCAACCACGGATTACAAAAGGCGGCATGCATCTCTGCGACATAAGCAGACATATTAATTAAGAAACAAAGAACATTAACCATGAAACAGCCCAAGAAGACTGTACTGACATCCGCTCCATCATTAAGGAGAAAGGAAGTCATAGCTGCAACAGAAAAGTGGATCTCAGAGAAGCGTGACAACACGAAAGCCTGTTTTACGCCATGGATACACTGATAATGATGAAGAGAACACAAGGTTACACATATGGCTCCATTCTAACAGATAACAATGTCATTCTTACGAGACGGACTGAATATTGCCAAGCGCTCTCCAATCACGCACTTAAACCGGATACCATACCATACACATTAACAGTGTTATGAACAATATATATAAACAAAGATTGTGCCTCAGCAAAATAAATCATGTCGTGGCATGTTTGGTAAACCAAAGACAAAAACGTTCCAGTTAAGCTTAAGCTCTTGTAGTTTCCACCTCCCTCAGTGCTTACAAGACCTTCACTTTGACAGCAGAAACAGAGAGATGGGTGAAAGAAGTTGCTTCAGAAGACTCCTCTTCGTTTCACACACAAAATACAACACTAATGACAACATGAAAATATAATAATATAATACAATATATATATATATATACAGTGTGTATATATATATATATATATATATATATATATATATATATATATATATATATATATATATATATATATATATATAATATATATATATATTACATATATATATATATATATTATGTATATAACCATTTCGAAATTCACCTTGTTAAATTACATTACCAATGTCAATACGATTCATACCTGCCACCGCCACCAATCTTCTCCCCCGTAGAACTTCCCTTATGCTGTACACAGATGCCGCTTCGCCGCATTCCATACGCCATTTCTTGAAGGCATCGTAAACCTTTTGACGATGGTCTTCAATCGATATCTTTATTTCTTCCAAAGACGCCTCATTCAATTTCAAATCAAGCAGAATGCCTTGCCATTCACGTAAGACGGGCTGCTGGTTGCACAGAAACGTGAACACCTTGTGCCAGTACCCTGGTGGCAGCGTCGCCGACATATCGAATTTCGTCGCATAGCGTCGACATTCGCACGAGTGCTTGCACTGACAGATGTGGCTCGCGTGTCGTGCATCGTCCAGGAAGAGTTGCCGACTGAGGTTACTAATCACTTCCATGCAAGAATTGCTGTCTCGTTGAATAGCCTCAGTGAAGTCGGTCTTTGAAATCCGGACGACGGGATCGTAGAATCCAGCTGAGACCCATGTGATGTGGATCTTCTTTCCCGGTTGTTCCTTGCCGAAGTAGAACGCGTCTGTGGTGACGGCGTCGTGAGCGTGAGTTCCGCCTGACGTGACAATGATCTCAGCGTCGAGGTGTCGACTCAAAGCCATTACGGTCTCATAGCCGACCCACGAACCATCTTTCTTCATCATATCCAGATTCTCTCTTATGCTCGTCTCGTTTTCTTGCGTTCTCTGGCTTGGGTCGGGCGACATAAACTTGTAGAAGTCCTCCCGGTTGTCCGAGATCTCTTTCGCCGTCATCTGACGTAGGGTGGCGACGTCCATTTCCAGACGGCCAGCGACTATTATGGAAGCAAACAGAGAATTTCCGTCTGGACGATGAAAGACGCGTTTGAAGACGAATCTTCTGAGATATGTGTCTTGACGTGTAAGTTCATCCATCAGCTGCATGCCTTGCTTCTGCGATCACAACAAGACAACAAACGTCGTTTCAATAGAAATTTTAACAGTACGCCCACAGGCGAATTCCCGGATAGATTGTATGTCTGTACACGTACACGTTATGATTCTGTTATTTTCGTGTGCGTAACTAAGGAAAATGTATGATTAATATTCTTTATTACATAACTACGAATAGAAACTCGCTGTCAACGTTTCGACCGCTATTGGCAGTTTTATAATGAATTGGTTTTATTCTTCCTCTGCTCGCTAGATGGCGTAGCGCGCAAGCTATCCTTCACGTAACTTAGTTTGTGACCTCCCTCGTTTCGGTTCCTATTTGATCGTTTTCGTTTTTTCGGATCTAGATGGCGTCCCTTATCCATCGCGAGTTTGTTTCGTTCTCTCTGGCGATCACTGTGGCACTATACCAGACTATCACACAAGTGTTTCTGTGGGAATGATCTCTTACCGTCGATCTATTCTCAAAGGCTGTTGGCCTTGCAACTTCTTTTGTGTGCTCTTCCATTCTTGAGCCTCCCAGTTTCGTCGATGTAGGTGTCGATGCAGCTCTTACGTGTGGTGTGCTACTCACAGGAGGGGCGGATCCAGAGAGGGTAGTCTGGGGGGGGGGGCACAAAAACCTCCACTGGCGGCCGAAAGAAATGGTGTAGAAAATTGTTGGCTGCCGGACGCCGCCGTAACTTCAGCTTCTCTACTGCCTCGCCTCGATTAGTGACACCGGAAGACAGGGGGATGTTGTTGAAAATCTTTCGCCGCTGCGTCGGCGTAACATCAGCTTACCGTAACGTGAACGTCGGCACATTTCCAAGGGTCTGGGGGCACGGTCACCATTGAAAAAGCTCTACGGGCACGCCAAATTCCAAAGGTCTAGGTGGCAAGTGTCCCCCTAACCACCCTAGATCTGCCTATGCAGAGTCTGTCTTCTAACCATCTTCATTTTGTCCTTTGGATGTACTCATGTTTTTTTAGATGTGACCTGACAGCTAACACGAAATCGTGATGTTTTAGTATGCGCTGTGTGGCTAATGTCACTACTTTGATATATGATATAGCCATCATGCATTTGGAAATGTCTACGTTCTTCTTTTCCTTGGTCTTTCCCTCCTACTTTAGTTGTTGTTTTTCATTCATTTTACGTATCGTCCAATAGCCCACTGCAACTTGGGTGCCCGTACTGCAACTTGGGTTCCCGCACTACAACTTGGGTACCCGTTCTGCACCTTGGGTATCTGCACTGAACAGCGGTCGAAACGTTGAAAATGGGTTTCAAAGAATATAATTTAAGTGAATTCTGCTTACCTGCCAATCATCACAGACTTCGTTGTTTTCCATAATCTGGTCATGCTTCACCCCTGTCATACCAAGAAAGAGTACGTTATAGTTTTTGCTACAAATCAAACGAAGTTACTCCACGTTCTACATCATATTAGACATGGAATGTAGCCTGAATATCCTGCTTTATTCCACAATAATAGTTCTATTATGTAATAGTAATAGTAACGATTATAAATATGGAAGTAATAGTAATAGGTTGAATACAAACACTATGTAATATCAGTAATAGGACGCAACGTAATAGTAATTGACCGATTACTTTTATATTACTACTGGACATTTCGAAGTTCAATTTGAGTTGCGCTTATTTGTGGTAAGGTTATTTAATTATTTACAAGGAAAAAATGTTTCACTAGTTCACATATATCAATAGTCCTTAGACGTGCTAGTGTAGAATTGTCAAATAATATTCGTATTGTTACGGTTTTTTGTATGAGAATAGACATAAGCATTATTTTTCAGCTTCAGTTTCTAGTCTTTAAGACCCCTGGGACGCATTAAGCCCGCTGAACACGACGCGACGGCGACGCGACGGCGACGCGACGCAACTAGATGCGCCATGGATGAATATTATATCAGAACAACTTTCGTTACAAATGTCACGCTGGTTCTTCGCGTGGTGCTAACTTCTACTTCTTGTTGCCAATCCCTGAAAGTTTGGTGCTCGAGGTTCAAGCCGTCTAAGAGGAAAACGTTAACCTACCCGCATACACACGCAAGCTCAGTTATAAGTAAACACTTACTTTGTGTGATTCCCTCGGCGACGACCGGCAGATTGATGTCCGTGAAAGCAGCACTTATGTCCTGAGCCATGGTGATTGTGTCCACGCTCTCCTTTGCACGATCCCGCCAGTTGAGGAGTATTTCAAAAGCAGCACGATCGATGTGTTTCGGGTGTGTCTGTTCTATCTCTGCCAGGACGTCTGGTCCAACATTCAACGACCGTGCAAGCGGTCTGATGATGTTGTATAGGCTATCGACCAGCATAAACAGGTAGGCTTCATTCAGCTGTTCTACAACCAAAAGGCACGTTTAAACCCATGCACACACGAAGACATTGATGCGCGCCTTGTTTGAGGTATACGACACTGACTGTGTTTAATAAATGCAGTCAATTCTAGTTTATGTTTATTGCAAAATAACGCTAGTTGCAAAGTACCAATAGCAAGATGTATTGATAAACGAGCAAAACCAGTAGCCACACACACAGAGAACACAACATTGTAAGTGGTTTCATATACATGAGAATGACTGGAGCTCAGTGTTTACACTGAACTAAAAAAAAATCAAATCGCATCATATTAAAATATTAAGAATTGCTACACTACAAACCTAGTTGGATAGTTATGTTAGCCTTTCCTAACATTCTCCTTACTACTCTGCCTAAGATCGCTAATCATGCAATGACATCATACTCTAAGACTAAGACATAACTAATCCTTGCATGTCGGTAACACCAAACTAATTTTATTAACAGGAAAATCAGTACAACTTAATAGGATACGCATGATTCCCCTAGCATACATCGCAACCACGATTCTATGTGATACCGGTGAAGCATGGCAACGGTGCGAGATCGCGTTTGTATATAATGTCATTTTATATAATAAAAATATGACGATGTTTTAAATAATTTGGTTGGCATTTTTCAGTGACAGTGTTTACACATTCTCACAGTGAAAACGTTATCAATAACATATTTAGTAATGTGCAATATTGTCATTAAAAGCGTCTAGGTGAACGAACTTAGGGAACCCTGTTGTACAACGTAATTATGTTCCCCCGTAAAATACGAGAGCCGCAGTGTTCCTCACCTGCTCTACGTGCAGAATTGCTTTCGGAAAGTTCACCGGAGACTATTGCGTCTGCTTGTGCTGCAGTGACGGCGTAGTCATTCCCGGCAACACTATATTCGGCTGCAGCCACGGGGTCGATGATGCTTCGCTCAGGGTCGACTGAAGCTGCAATGTAATTTACGATGGTATCATTAAGTATTGTTTTTGACTCCTCTCACGCAAGGTATGTATACTATATGATAATAAGGGCATCGCTGCGAGCCGGAACTTCAGCACTACTCCGCTGTCGCGCTGTCTCGGACCATGTCTTGAGGCTCTTCAAAAACCTCAAATTGTACGCACGCACACGCACACGCACACACCGAGGCTCGCCAAAAACACCTTCAGGCTCTCCAAAAACATAAATTGCACCCAAAAATACACCCCATTCCTTAAATATTGGCGGACTAATCCTATCTCCAGCCTCCCACAAAAATACTTGGATGGATGAGCCCCCCAAGCTCCGCCCCGGTTCCGACGCTTATGGGTAACCTAAATTATGTTATAGATCAAACCAATAGCAGTGTTTTATTAATACATAATATGATGAAGTTTATAAAAACATTGGTTGACATTTTGTCAGTGACGGTGAGTACACATTCTCACAGTGTATTTGCTGAAGACTTGTCTTCGTCATCAGTTGCTGTGAAAGCAGCAAAGTTACTGTCGGAAAGAGCAATGCAGACGGGGGGAGAAGCGATTATCGCTGCTGGTGGTACATCCGTGCTCTTAAACGCAACCCGGTACGCTGAAGCTTCTGTCTTTACGGCAAGCTTTTCTGCTGCATCAGCAATTACGGAAGCCTCAGCACTTGGTACAGCTGCACAAGTTGCCTGGCTGGCAGTAGCGGATTTTCGTGTGGCAACAGCTGCATCGACAGCGTCCTTGGCCTTTCCCGTGAAGTCTGCGACATCGTTACCTCAAGAAACCTTGTGTAACTTAACGGCTTTCGTCCAATTGCTCTTACCACCATTATCATGAAATGCTTTGAGAGAATAATGCTGCACCACTTATTCAAACAAACTGAAGGCAAACTAGACCCTCTACAGTTTTTGTACAATAGGAACATAGGGGTAGAAGATGCCATTCTATCACTTCTTCGTGATATATACACCATGACCCATCTAGACAAAGCTGGATCTTTTATCAGAATCCTGTTTATAGATTATTCGTCGGCATTCAACACTATACAGCCTCATTTGCTAGCAGAAAAGCTCATTAGCCATAAATTGCTTGTGTGGTTGATTGACTTCCTTGTCAACAGATCTCATGTTGTTGCTCTCCTCCTTGTTCCCTGCTGTACAGGGGTGAGGGTCAGGTACAGTAAAGCTGAACCACTCTCTGTGTCTCATCCTTGTTCCCTGCTGTACAGGGGTGAGGGTCAGGTACAGTAAAGCTGAACCACTCTCTGTGTCTTTTCCTTCCCTAGTTTTCTGTCCATCGCTCCCTCTCTCCATCTTTCATCCTCCCCTGCTCTTCTCATGTCCCTCCTCACGCAGTCTTCCCATTTCAGCTGTGGCCTTTCCCTTTTCCTGTGTCTTTTATGTTGGTACAGAGTAGATTGAACACGATTACAGTAGAGTGTCATAGGAGGTCTACATAGCGTGCATGAGGGGCATGAAGATGGAAAATTGTACAGTTTCAGAGAATCACATCGAAGAAGTTAATTATGCCTTCGACCGATATTGGACCAGTCGGGGTGTCCTATGTTTGACCACTGGTCCAATATAAGACACCCGTGGTCCACTATACGTACCATCCCAACACACATGAGATATGAAAATGTGTCCTATTGAAGTTTCTGCATGTGTACATTAGACTCCTACTTATTGCTCGGGGCCTTGTTGAGTAACAGGAGAGGCCTACATTTTTTAAACACGGTGTATATTATTTTCTGAAATATTCACTTTGTTGGACAGTTTTGCTGGAATATGCTGGAAAGTAAAAAACAAATAATATTTGTTTCTTCAAAACGCCTCATTATTTTATTAATAATATAATCATCACACGTTGCTTAAAGTTTGATAGACATGACTATTATTTTCACAGACAAGCAAGAAGGTGAAACTGCCTCTTATTTGTTTCATCAATGGTCAATAATTGCATTACCGTGGCAACATTTTAAATTGTTTTAGCGAAATCTCACCACATATACCAACATTTTATTGGTAAATGTATGAGCTTTGTAAAATGTATAGGTTTGCATATGTGGCACGTATACTTAACCCGTAGCAAGCATCATAAGTCGATCACCCTCATTTGGGCAAAAACATCCAGTATTCAAACCTAGCCCCTCCTGCCAGAACGTCCAAAACTAAAACATGGGTTTATTTAGCTTTAGATACAAAATACCATTATTATTATATTATATCAAGGAAATACTTGGGAATGTCGCATCTGTTTGATTGATTGAGGCTACAAATGTTATTTTCCAGAGGCAAATACGGAAAGTGGACCCAAGAGGAACTAGATAGAGCGGTCGTGTCATTCAGAAATGGAGACGCCGGCCTCAACGCAACTAGCAGGACCTATGGGATTCCGAAGGCTGCCCTGAAGCGGCACCTAAACAACAAAAACAAAATCGCTAATGGTCCAAGAAATTATTTTGCTTGCCCTTGCACTCTGCCGCCAGAGTTGGTGAAAATGCTGGTGGAGCATGTTTTAGAACTGGAGAATATGCTGATTGGTATGACCAGGAAAGATTTGATGGATATGGCATATCAGTTGGCTGAAGCAAATGGGATAAGGCATTGCTTCAACACTGAAAAACAAGCAGCTAGCAGTCATTGGTACCGTGATTTTATGAGGAGACACCCTGAACTCTCCCTCCGTCAAGCCGAGGCAACTTCTATTACGAGAGCCAAGGGTTCAATCGTGAGAGTGTGTATGAGTTCTACGATAAACTAGAAACATTGGTTAACACGTACGGATTCGATGCTACAAACATCTTTAACGTGGATGAATCGGGTATAACAACTGTGCAGACGCCTGGCCGGGTCCTTGGAAAAAGAGGGAAAAAGCAAATCGGATATCTTACTAGTGGTGAGAGAGGCTTTACTACAACAGTGATGTGTAGCATGAGTGCAGGGGGCAACTATGTTCCACCAATGATAATTTTCAGGCGTAAACGCATTATAGAATCACTGAAGGAAGGCGCCCCACCTGGAAGCGTCATAGTGAATAATGAATCAGGCTGGATGAACAAGGAACTCTTCTTTGTCTGGCTGAAGCACTTTGTATTTCATGTTGGCTGTACCAAAGACAAACATGTTCTGTTGATTATTGACGGTCACTCGTTACGAAAAATACTGAAGCAATCCATTACTCCCGGGACCATGGAGTCGTCATATTATCTCTTCCTCCACACACAACGCACCGTCTCCAACCGCTCCAACAGTCACCATCTCCTCAGTCTGCCGCTTCTTCGGAAGGGCATACGTACGCTCTGATTCCATGGCAACTGCTGCCAATGGTTTCAAGTACACAGGCATTTGGCTTTGTGATCGGAACATATGGACTGATGCAGATTTCGCCGCGGCTGGAAGGTTCAAGTTGTCCTACTCGGAAACTGGTATAGATGTTCCATCGAATTCTGCATGAGATGGCACTATGCAGAATGACAACTCGTCAAATACAACAAACTCGTCCGCGAGCGAGCAACAGTCCAACAACCGAAGCCTGTCCACGTGCGACCGACAGTCCAATGATCCATGTCCGCCCACAAACAAGCAACAGCTCAATGAGCTGAACTCATCCACAAGCACCAGGCAGAATAGTTTCAGGCATGTTACAACCAACCCATGCCCATCAATGAGCGATCAACAGTCTAACAAACCTAGCCTGTCCGCAAATGAGCAACAACAGTCTAATGACCCAAGCCCGACTACCAGCGAGCAACAATCCAACAACAAAAGCCTGTCCACGAGCGAGCAACAGTCCAATGATCCATGCCCATCCACAAGCAGCAGACAGAGTGGTTTCATGTGTGTCGCAACCAATTCTGATGGACGTTGTTTCTTCCGAGCCGTTGTTATTTGTCAAGATCTCGATATGCAGAAAGAGACAACGATGACAATTTAAAGGACCTGCGAATGAGAATACGAGAAATGACTTCCGCTGATGCGCTACGATCCAACATGATTGCACATATGCTAGACAACTTTGGCCTTTATGAAAACATTGATGAGAGGATGGTGAACGCAGATCTACCCCAGAGACTGCATTACGCATCTATCGAGGACAGAATCGCATCGATGGCGAATCCCAGTGAAATTATTGGGGAGATAGCGATCGTTGCGACGGCACGCTGTCTTCAACGACCAGTGCATGTCTCCGTTGGAGTGAGTGTACTTTAATTTGGGACGGAATTTCAGGAGTCTGGTGCAATTATGGTCAAATACCTAAATCTAAGTGAAGATGCTGGTCATTATGAAGCATTAGTCCCAATCACGGGGCAGCTGACTGATCAACCAGAGCTGCGTTGAAAGGTCATCACTCCTGCAATGCTGTCTCCCATCCCAAAACCAGCGATTTCTAGGGCCAAGAGAAGAACCACTAAGTCGGAAATCATAACCTCCAGTCCATCTAAAAAACTTTAACAACAAAAATCAAAAGGCACAAAAGTAGGCATAACTCAACAGTTGGCAAAATAAATAGAAAGACAACAGATCCAATTAAGATAGGAAAAAAACAAAAACGACAGCTTTCTCCAGCCAGCCAAAACGATAAAAGCGGTCAATGTGACAACGAGTCTTGGTACTGTGTACCGAACAGCGAAAATAAACCATGGTGAAATGTGTACACTGTGGGACGTGGATACATATGAGTTGTGCTGGTGGCCTGCCCTATAACTATCGATGTGACATGTGTCAGTAAAAGATCGTATTCCTAATTTGGTGATCAGGGACCATCAATTACTGACTGGTATCTGTTTGCCATTATTAGACACTCTACTGGTCATTATTTCGTTGATTTCTTCGTTTATCCGTGACAGACTCTATCATGGCAATCACTTCGTTGGCGTATTCTTCTATTCGTGACAAAATATAACTGTTTGTTCTCAGTTCAGAATTAAATTGTGTCAAATCTATTTGGCGTTTAGTCGTCACATGTCATTTGTATGCTCACTGGAACGCCGTAGTTTTCGTGATTTATGCATTAAGCGACTATCTTCTTATAAGTCTGAAGTGGGTGCTGAACATTGGTTTCTTTCAAAGCATCAAGACAGATGACGTATATTGAACCAGAAGCACCTATATTGGACCACCCGGTCCAATATCAGGACCAATGTAGTCCAATATATGTCACCCGTTACTCAAATTGGACCAATTACGAAAAACACTTTTTCGCATTTTGTGGAAAAAAATAACAAATGCAATGACTCTATTTCCTGCTTACACACAGAGCTTGTAGTAACTCGTGGCCTGATCCTTAATAATCCTCGATATCACGTACGGGAATGGAGAAAGAGGTCTCGGAAGTTAGGGTTTCAATATCGGTGCACTTCCCCTAATTGTTCGCGAACCAGACGCAGTGTGTACACGACGAACGGTTCGCGAACGGTTCGCGTCGGCTCAGTTGTTAGTAGTGTGAACGCAACCCGACGCAAAGTCGAATGGACGCGAACGGTACGCTAGCATACGGTACGCGAACCGGACGCAGTGCGAACACGGCCTTAGTCCTAACATTCTTCGTACTGCTCTGCCTAATATTGCTAAGCATGCAATGACGTCATACTCTAACACTAAGACCTAACTAATCCTTGCATGTCGGTAACACCAAACTCATTTTATTAACAGGCAAATCAGTATAACTTAAAAGGATAAGCATAATTCCCCTAGCATACATCGCATCCACGGTTCTATGTGATACCGGTGAAGCATGACAACTGTGCGAGATCGCGTTTGTTTATAATGTCATTTTATATTATAAAATTATGACGATGTTTTAAATAATTTGGTTGGCATTTTTCAGTGTACACATTCTCACAGTGAAACCGTTATCAATAACATATTTAGTAATGTGCAATATTGTCATTAAAAGCGTCTAGGTGAACGAACTTAGGGAACCCTGTTGTACAACGTAATTATGTTCCCCCGTAAAATACGAGAGCCGCAGTGTTCCTCACCTGCTCTACGTGCAGAATTGCTTTCGGAAAGTTCACCGGAGACTATTGCGTCTGCTTGTGCTGCAGTGACGGCGTAGTCATTCCCAGCAACACTATATTCGGCTGCAGCCACGGGGTCGATGATGCTTCGCTCAGGGTCGACTGAAGCTGCAATGTAATTTACGATGATGTCATTGAGTATTGTCTTTGACTCCTCTCACGCAAGGTATGTATACTATATGATGATAAGGGCATCGGTGCGATAACAATACAGGGTGGGGGGCTGAACCTGGGCTTCAGCACTATTCTCCTGTCGCGCTGTCTCGAGCCATGTCTTGACACACACACACGCACACCACACATACACACCACACACATACCACCACCACACCTTCAGGCTCTCCAAAAATTGCACCCAAAAATACACCCCATTCCCTAAATATTGGCGGACTAATCCTATCTCCACCCTTCCACAAAAATACTTGGAGGGATGAGCCTCCATGCCCCGCCCCGGTTCCGATGCCTATGAATAACCTAAATTATGTTATAGATCAAACCAATAGCAGTGTTTTATTAATACATAATATGATGAAGTTTATACCAAAATTGGTTGACATTTTGTCAGTGACGGTTGGTACACATTCTCACAGTGGAAACGTTTTACAACAATATACTTAGTAATGTGCAATATATTATTAAAAAGCGCCTACGTGCACGAACTTAGGAAATTCTATAATATACAACGTAGTTATGTTTCCCCGTAAAATAGGAGAGCAGCCGTGTTTCTCACCTGCTGTACTTGCTGCAGACTTGTCTTCGTCATCAGTTGCTGTGAAAGCAGTAATGTTACTGTCGGAAAGAGCGACGCAGACGGGGGGAGAAGCGATTATCGCTGCTGGTGGTACATCCGTGCTCTTAAACGCAACCCGGTACGCTGAAGCTTCTGTCTTTACGGCAAGCTTTTCTGCTGCATCAGCAATTACGGAAGCCTCAGCACTTGGTACAGCTGCAAAAGCTGCCTGGCTGGCAGTAGCGGATTTTCGTGTGGCAACAGCTGCATCGACAGCGTCCTTGGCCTTTCCCGTGAAGTCTGTGGCATCGGTACCTCTAGCGGCAAATGTAATCCGAAAGGCTGCAGCTTCCGCGGCAACGGCAATACTCTCGGCATCTGTAGCAGCTTCAGAGTTGGCGGCAGCTGCCTGAATAGCGACAGCGGCTTGTCGGGCAGAGTCGGCAGCAGATTGTACTGCAGTAACGGCGGCGTCATTCCCATCAGTAGCTTGGGCTGCAGCCACGGATTCGATGGTGCCTTGCTCAGGATCGCCGGAACCTGCAATGCAATGTTGAATGTAGGATGATATAATCAAGTATTGTTCTCACTTCCTCTCACACAAGGCACGTGTACTATGTGATAACTTCGTTACGTTACATGTCAAACCAATAGCAGTGTTTCATTAATACATAATATGACGAAGTTTTAAATAATTTGGTTGACATGTTGTCAATGACGGTGAGTAGATCTACACATTCCCACAGTGGAAATGTTTAATAACAATGTATTAATTATTTAGTAGTATATTTGTGGTATATTTATTCTCCGAGTGACTTTGTCCAATGACAAAGACCCCGTTATAGTAGGGGGCCCTGCTCGGCTCTGTGGTCTCGTGTAAGCTCTAGCAGTTTTACGTGTTTATTATTATACTAGGCAGTGCAGTGACTTTATTTGTGTGTGAGGAATGCTGTGATGAAGGGAGCGTCGGGAGAACTCATTCCCAGGGTGTTTTGGATGGTGGTGACTTTGTTTTTTTGTGACTTTGAAATGTGCTTCGGATTGTGACCAAATTCAACATGGCAGCGACCGGCATGGCCAAGCTAACGACAACAGACCCGTTCGTTATAGTCGATAATATCTCCTGCGTTTAAATACTTACACAGACTCTGAAGGTATGACCAAAGTTGACTTTCCGTACAAAATTATTGCGGAATACAACACCACCACTTGTCAGAAGCGTAAACGTGGTAAACGTGGCGATGTTAGAAATCGCTTGAGGAAGAGAACATTTCGTTCCCCGCTACCGTCTATTGTTATGGCCGATGTGAGATCATTGAGACCGGGGCCCAACAGCCACAAACTTGATGAAGTGCAAGCAAACGTCCTCTTCCTGACTGAGTTGAGAGAGGCATGTGTAATGGGTTTCACGGAAACGTGACTGGATGAAACTATACCAAGTAACTACTTATAGATTGACGGTTTTGGTGAACCTTTTAGATTGCATAAGGACAGAAACATTATTAGCAAATCTAATGGAGGATGTGTTTGCATATATGTGAATGAACAATGGTGCGCTTATAGTAATGTGAAGGTCAGACAACAAATGTGTACAGCCGATGCTGAAGTTCTCTCCCTGTCGCTGCGACCCAAGTATATGTCCCGTGAGTTTGGATAGTTGTTCAATACAGTGGTGTATATACACCCAGCTGCCAATGATACTCGGGCACCAATGACAATTGCTGACTGTGTGTACGCCCTCGAACTGAATTCATCTGAGTCTCCGTGCTTTGTGTTGGGAGACTTCAATAAGTGCAGCCTACGTTCAGCTCTACCAGCAGTATGTGTCGTCTGCTACTTGTGCTGGCAAAATACTGGACTGTTGTTATGGCAATGTTAAGAACGCCTTCAGCTCAATCAGCAAGCAGTCAATTGGATCGTCGTAGTAACACCGTACAGCTGATCCCAGTGTACAGACAGAAACTGATAACGAGGAAAGGATCTGTTATCTGTTATCTGTACACGTCTAGAAAAATACACACGTACACGCAATATGCAGAATACCACTCGCGGTGTTACAGTCAAAAGTAAGAAATTAGTAAGCATTAAACAGACAGTCCGAATATATGTGTGTGTGTGTGTGTGTGTGTGTGTGTGTGTGTGTGTGTGTGTGTGTGTGTGTGTGTGTGTGTGTGTGTGTGTGTGTGTGTGTGTGTGTGTGTGTGTGTGTGTGTGTGTGTGTGTGTGTGTGTGTGTGTGTGTGTGTGTGTGTGTGTGTGTGTGTGTGTGTGTGTGTGTGTGTGTGTGTGTGTGTGTATGTGTGTGTGAAAACAAAACAATCTATTGCATCATCAAACCTATTTAACCGTTTGCTGGGTGACGAGCTTCATCTTCTACAGATGGTTAAATTACCCACGCAGTCCTTTTGACATCACGGGATCTCAACTCTACACGGCTACAGTCCGACCTCAAACAAGACTGTTGAGACCGTATTCCTACATTCGAGCACCGCAACGTTGTAGTGCCAACTTCGACTCTCGGCCACTTCCGGTGTTCCACCCTTACATTGCCCGGAATTTTGCCTCTTCTCGCCATAAGCTTTCTGTGAAAAAGAAAGAACGTTCTTTTAGCATTGTTAGCAAGTTATTTCATTCACATCATTCGTTTTCACACTGTAATTTGGTGTCCGAAAACCATGGCTATTGCGTGGCTTTTCAAACAACGTTTAGACATATGCAACTATCAATGGCAGCTGATATGTACATAATTGTTAATCGGTTAAATAATAAACCATACAACTATTGCCAGTAGTGGATATTACCACGAGAACAAATAATCTTCGTGCAGTAGTTGCAGTGTGACGAAATGCTTCCCGGAAAAATCGAGTTGGTGGTGTTTGAGTCAACATGGATACCGAGGGGATTACAAGTGTAAAGCCAACCGCACAAGCTATACACGACGCGACAGCGACTCGATGTGTGACGCTTGACGACGGTGTTTTTCGTCGCGTAAAGACCGGAATACCATGGCACTTTACTTTACTACCACTCTAGGTCCGTGCAACATGCGACCCGCCAGCCCTATTCGTGCGGCCAGCCGAGATAAATCTAAAAGATAAAATACTGTACTTTCAATAATACTTCACACAAAATTTAAATAAGGATAATTACCTGATTGGTTTGGTTAGTGTTATTTCGCCGATTAGTGATTCATGTGGCTTACTGCTTTACTGGATGATCGCCACTAACATTTACGGCTTTAGCAAAAAGTAGAAACCTGCGAATACGCTACATTCTAAATACATTAAACAAGTTATTAAAGGTCATCAGATGGCAGTTCTATATTATAGAGTTAGAGTTATTTATGGTTGGGGTTAGGACTTAGGGTTAGTCATGTCGTAATCGATGGAACGAGTAAAGCTAGGTTTCCATATGTCTACGGCAAGCGGAGGCGGCATACGGCAAAACTATGAATACAGTGCCCGGTGGAAATTAACATAAATAGTTTCAAACGTACATGTCATAGGCGGGTGGGTTTGGTCGTGCCGATGCGGAAAATTGAATCACTCTTCGAATCGTATCCGCACAAGAATCGGATTGGAAATTCCCTGTAGTCTATTTAAAGAATAAATAGTTCGTGTAATAATCAGAAGGGGTGAATAAATAAGTATATATTAAATAGAGGTAAAGTTGTTATTATTATAATTACTTATGGTTAGAGTCAGTTATGGAGGGTTAGGGTTATGTAATGCATAATCATTATACACAATCATACGCTGGGAATAAATAGTTATTTTGAAATGTCCTTATTAATTAGGGTTAGTATTAGTTATGGTTGGAGTCAGATGTGATAGTGTAATCGTTCGAACTAATCAGCCGACGGTAATAAATAATTAGTAAAAAATATCCTGATTAATTAGGTTAAAATTATCATTAGCTATTATTGTAGTTAGTGATGGTTGGAGTTAGGGTAATCTACATCCGTGCTATACTGAACATTATGTAGCAATAAAGATTAGTATTATTATAATCAGACGACGGGAGTAAATAGTTAGTGTTAAATGTAATTATCCAATGTGCTTATTATGATTATTATTAACATTAGATGTGGTCGGAGTCAGTTAGAGTAATCTTTGGAATCAATCAGGCGATAATAACAACTAGGTAGTGTGAAATGTCATTCTTACGAGACGGACTGAATATTGCCAAGAGCTCTCCAATCATGCACTTAAACCGGATACCATACAATACACATTAACACTGTTATGAAAAATACCACATTAAGTCCACAGTAAACAAAGATGGCGCCTCAGCAAAATAAATCATGTCGTGGCATGTTTGGGAAACCAAAGACAAAAACGTTCCAATTAAGCTTAAGCTCTTGTATAGTTTCCATTTCCCTCTGGGCATACAAGACCTTCACTTTGACAGCAGAAACAGACAGATGGGTGAAAAAAATGATGCATAAGACTCATCTTCGTTTCACACACAAAATACAACACTAATATATATATATACAGTGTGTATATATATATATATATTATATATATATATATATATATAATATAATTATATATAATATATATATTATGTATATAACCATTTCGAAATTCACCTTGTTAAATTACATTACCAATGTCAATACGATTCATACCTGCCACCGCCACCAATCTTCTCCCCCGTAGAACTTCCCTTATGCTGTACACAGATGCCGCTTCGCCGCATTCCATACGCCATTTCTTGAAGGCATCGTAAACCTTTTGACGATGGTCTTCAATCGATCTCTTTATTTCTTCCAAAGACGCCTCATTCAATTTCAAATCAAGCAGAATGCCTTGCCATTCATGTAAGACGGGCTGCTGGTTGCACAGAAACGTGAACACCTTGTGCCAGTACCCTGGTGGCAGCGTCGCCGACATATCGAATTTCGTCGCATAGCGTCGACATTCGCACGAATGCTTGCACTGACAGATGTGGCTCGCGTGTCGTGCATCGTCCAGGAAGAGTTGCCGACTGAGGTTACTAATCACTTCCATGCAAGAATTGCTGTCTCGTTGAATAGCTTCAGTGAAGTCGGTCTCTGAAATCCGGACGACGGGATCGTAGAATCCAGCTGAGACCCATGTGATGTGGATCTTCTTTCCCGGTTGTTCCTCGCCGAAGTAGAACGCGTCTGTGGTGACGGCATCGTGAGCGTGAGTTCCGCCTGACGTGATAATGATCTCAGCGTCGAGGTGTCGACTCAGAGCCATGACGGTCTCATAGCCGACCCACGAACCATCTTTCTTCATCACATCCAGATTCTCTCTTATGCTCGTCTCGTTTTCTTGCGTTCTCTGGCTTGGGTCGGGCGACATGAACTTGTAGAAGTCCTCCCGGTTGTCCGAGATCTCTTTCGCCGTTATCTGACGTAGGGTGGCGACGTCCATTTCCAGACGGCCAGCGACTATTATGGAGGCAAACAGAGAATTTCCGTCTGGAAGATGAAGGACGCGTTTGAAGGCGAATTTTCTGAGATATGCGTCTTGACGTGTAAGTTCATACATCAGCTGCATGCCTTGCTTCTGCGATCACAACAATACAACAAACGTCGTTTCAATAGAAATCTTATCCGTACGCCCTATTGTTACATAATTGGAGACTATTCAATTGGTACAAATGAACGCATTGAATTCCGGTCTAATAAAGCAGTGTATGTGTTAGTAGGGACAGGCGAATTCCCGGATAGATTGTACAAGTACACGTTATGATTCTGTTATTTTCGTGTGCGTAACTAAGATAAATGTATGATTAATATTCTTTATTACACAACTACGAATTGAAACTCACTGTCAACGTTTCGACCGATATCGGCAGTTTTATAGTGAATTGGTTTTATTCTTCCTCTGCTCGCTAGATGGCGTAGCGCGCAAGCTATCCTACACGTGACTTAGTCTGTAACCTCCTTCGTTTCAGTTCCTATATGATCGTTTTCGTTTTTTTTCGGATCTAAATGGCGTCCCTTATCCATCGCGAGTTTGTTTCGTTCTCTGGCGATCACTATGGCACTATCCCAGACTATCACACAAGTGTTTCTGTGGGAATGATCTCTTATCGTCGATCTGTTCTCAAAGGCTGTTGGCCATTTTTCTTTTCTCACCAGAAACGGCTGTGATGGTTGCAACTTCTTTTGTGTGCTCTTCCATTCTTGAGCCTCCCTGTTTCGTTTATGTAGGTGTCGATGCAGCTCTTACGCGTGATTTGCTACTCACATGAAGAGGGGCGGATCCAGAGAGGGTAGTCTGGGGAGGGGCACAAAAACCTCCACTGGCGGCCGAAAGAAATGGTGTAGAAAATTGTTCGCTGCCTCGCCTCGACTGGTGACATCGGACGAGAGGGGATGCTGTTGAAAATCTTTCGCCGCCGCGTCGGCGTAATATCAGCTTACTGTAACGTGAACGTGGGCACATTTCCAAGGGTCTGGGGGCACGGGCACGTGGGCCCATTGAAAAAACTCTACGGGCACGCCAAATTCCAAAGGTCTAGGGGGAAAGTGCCCCCCTAACCTTCCTAGATCTGCCTATGCAGAGTTTGTCTTCTAATTATCTTCCACTTTGTCCTTTGGATGTACTCATGTTTTTTTCTGAGATGTGACCTGACAGCTCACACGAAATCGTGATGTTTTAGAATGCGCCGTGTGGCTTATGTCACTACTTTGATATATGATATAGCCATCATGCATTTGGAAATGTCTACGTTCCTCTTTTCCTTCGTCTTTCCATCCTACCTTAGTTGTTGTTTTTCATTCATCTTCCGCATCGTCCAACTCCCCACTGGAACTTGGGTACCCGCACTACAACTTGGGTACCCGCACTGCAACTTGGGTTCCTGCACTACAACTTTGGTAACCGCTCTGCGACTTGGGTACCCGCACCGCAGCTTTGGTACCTGCACTGCAACTTGGGTACCCGCACTGCAACTTGGGTACCTGCATTGAACTGCGGTCGAAACGTTGAAAGTGAGTTTCAAAGGATATAATTTAAGTGAATTCTGCTTACCAGCCAATCAGCACAGACTTCGTTGTTTTCCATAATCTGGTCATGCCTCACCCCTGTCATAACAAGAAAGAGTACGTTATAGCTTTTGCTACAAACCAAACGAAGTTACTCCATGTTCTACATCATATTAGACATGGAATGTAGTCTGAAAACCCTGCTTTATTCCACAATAGTAGTACTATTATGTAATAGTAATAGTAACGATTATAAATATGGAAGTAATAGTAATAGGTTGAATAAAAACACTATGTAATATCAGTAATAGGATGCAATGTAATAGTAATTGACCGATTATTTTTTATATTACTATTGGACATTTCAAAGTTGAATTTGAGTTGCGCTTATTTGCAGAATAGTTATTTAATTATTTACAAGGAAAAAATGTTTCACTAGTTTCACCAATTCACGTCTATCAATAATCCCTAGACGTGCTAGTGTAGAATTATCAAATAATATTCGTATTGTTACGGTTTTGGTATGAGGATAGACATAAGCATTATTTTTCAGCTTCAGTTTCCAGTCTTTAAGACCACTGGGACGCATTAAGCCCGCTGAACACGACGCGACGGCGACGGCGACGGCGACGGCGACGGCGACGCAACTAGATGCGCCCTGGATGAATATTATATTTTGAAAAAATGTTTCGTTACAAATGTCACGCTGGTTCTTCGCGTGGTGCTAACTTCTACTTCTTGTTGCCAATCCCTGAACGTTTGGTGCTCGAGGTTCAAGCCGTCTAAGAGGAAAACGTTAACCTACCCGCATACACGCGCAAGCTCAGTTATAAGTAAACACTTACTTTGTGTGATTCCCTCGGCGACGACCGGGAGATTGATGTCCGTCAAAGCAGCACTTATGTCCTGAGCCATGGTGATTGTGTCCACGCTCTCCTTTGCACGATCCCGCCAGTTGAGGAGTATTTCCAAAATAGCACGATCGATGTATTTCGGGTGTGTCTGTTCTATCTCTGCCAGGACGTCTGGTCCAACATTCAACGACCGTGCAAGAGGTCTGATGATGTTGTATAGGCTATCGACCAGCCTAATCAGATAGGCTTCACTCAGCTGTTCTACAACCAAAAGGCACATTCAAACCCATGCACACACGAATACATTGATGTACGCCTTGTTTCAGGTATACGACATTGACTGTGTTTGATAAATGCAGTTTATTTTAGTGTATATTTAATTACAAAATAACGCTAGTTACAAAATACCAATAGTAAGATAGGGCATATCTTAATAAACGAGCAAAACCAGTAGCCATACACATAGATTACACAACATTGTAAGTGGTTTCATATACATTTACACTGAACTAACAATTTTCCACATCGCATCATACTAAAATATTAATAATTGCTACACTACAAAACTAGTTGGATAGTTATATAAGGCCGTGTTCACATTTAATTTTAGAGGACGCGCGAACGGTTCGCGAACGGTTCGCGTCCAGTTGGCCGTGTACACACTGGTTCCGCTGCGTCGGGTGCGTCCGGTCCGCGCTCACTTATCTCTGTAATGTGAACGCGCTAGTGGGCGCGTACGGTTCGCTAATGATGCGCAATCTGAGTATTTTACTGCTAAACTCATACTTTATTTGTCTACCCATGATTGCATATATGTAAATATTACAATAATTATTATAAATGTACTAAGGCGTTCTTCCTTGGACCAATTGTGCAATTTCAGTTTGACCCCGTTCTTTGCAGTTTCTTTAAGCGGCGCTTAATTACGGTGCGACATCTTTCTGCAGCGCGATGAAAAGGTCTTTGCCACGAGGTTGTGTGTCGTGAGAACATTTTTATTTGTTGGGATGATTTATGACTTAATGGGTGTGGACCGGGGTGGTTACCTAAACAACAATATTACAATTGATGTTGTGCACGTACTAGTCATTTATTGATATTATTCAACCTAAATGTTGCTTTGTTATTATTAAGAGTGGTGATTCGATTTCACTATAGTCTAGACAGTATAGTCATAGTCTATAGACATAGATGTTGTGTTTCTCATAAACAGATGTTTGTGACTTGTGTGTAGGGAAATAGTTGGGATTGTGACAAGTTGCATTAATTCCATTTTCATACCTAGACATTATTATATCTGTGAATTGTTAAATCACACTGGCAGGCTGTTTATCTTTTGTAATCATTGTTGATACTGTGTGTAGTAACTAGTATGTACAACTGATATCATGACAGTTTAATATAAGCTGCTCCGTTGGTTGCCAATGCCAATGGCAGTGCTCAATTATTTGCAATCGCAATATGTTTGGTAGAATACTGACATATTTCTTACTTTAGAAATATGGAAACATTTACAGTTGTGTCTTATGATCACTGTGTCCTTTGTTGTAAGACTGACACTTGTCTTCTTTCTCTGAAGATATGGTGATTGTTCTGTTCCCTTACTTTGTGCCTAGATCGGATATAGTTCACTGGAACGATGTTTCTGTTTTATTTACTTTTAAACTATTGTGCTGACATTAGTATTATTGTTTGTGTTGGCAGATGACTCGCCTCTGCCGTCTCTTTGTTCGTATTGAAGTGAAACTGTAACGCCAAACTTGGCAAACGAACCTCAATAAAGGGATTTGATTCTACATTAGTGCAGTAGACATTTGACAGTTTGGTGCACTAGAACATATATATATATATATACATATACATAAATTATCTCATATATTTTAATAATATTCATATAGCTGTTTTATTTTATTTTAATGAATTAAATTAAATTATTTGATGTTTTTATAATTATTTTATTTAGTTTATATTTATGTGCTCATATATCACGTACATTTAATGTTTTACATTATTAGATTCTTGTACAGCGCTTTGGAGCATTGACACGTGACCCGAACAAATTACATGCCACCAGTTAACTACATATACTTGGGTCAGAACCGTTCGCGAACCAGACGCAGTGTGACAACGGCCTTAGTCCTAACATTCTTCGGACTGCTCTGCCTAAGATCACTAATCATGCAATGACGTCATACTCTAACACTAGGACCTAACTAATCCTTGCATGTCGGTAACACCAAACTCATTTTATTAACAGGCAAATCAGTATAACTTAATAGGATACGCATGATTCCCCTAGCATACATCGCATCCACGGTTCTATGTGATACCGGTGAAGCTTGGCAACGGTGCGAGATCGCGTTTGTTTATAATGTCATTTTATATTATAAAATTATGACGATGTTTTAAATAATTTCGTTGGCATTTTTCAGTGACAGTGTGTACACATTATCACAGTGAAAACGTTATCAATAACATATTTAGTAATGTGCAATATTGTCATTAAAAGCGTCTAGGTGAACGAACTTGGGGAACCCTGTTGTACAACGTAATTATGTTCCCCCGTAAAGTACGAAAGCCGCAGTGTTCCTCACCTGCTCTAAGTGCAGAATTGCTTTCGGAAAGATCACCGGAGACTATTGCGTCTGCTTGTGCTGCAGTGACGGCGTCGTCATTCCCAGCAACACTAGGTTCGGCTGCAGCCACGGGGTCGATGGTGCTTCGCTCAGGGTCGACTGCAGCTGCAATGTAATTTACGATGATGTCATTGAGTATTGTCTTTGGCTCCTCTCACGCAAGGTATGTGTACTATATGATGATAAGGACACCGGTGCGATATTAATACAGGGCGGGGGGCTGAGCCTGGGCTTCGGCACTATTCCGCTGTCGCGCTGTCTCGGACCATGTCTTGACACACACACACGCACACGCACACACCACACACACACAGCACACGCACGCACACACATACCGAGGCTCGCAAAAAAACACCTTCAGGCTCTCCAAAAATTGCACCCAAAAATACACCCAGTTCCCTAAATATTGGCGGACTAATCCTATCTCCACCCTTCCACAAAAATACTTGGAAGGATGAGCCCCCATGACCCGCCCCGGTTCCGACGCCAATGAATAACCTAAATTATGTTATAAATCAAACCAATAGCAGTGTTTTATTAATACATAATATGATGAAGTTTATAAAAAAAATTTGTTGACATTTTGTCAGTGACGGTGAGTACACATTCTCACAGTGGAAACGTGTTACAACAATATACTTAGTAATGTGCAATATATTATTAAAAAGCGCCTACGTGCACGAACTTAGGACATTCTATAATATACAACATAGTTATGTTTCCCCGTAAAATAGGAGAGCAGCCGTGTTTCTCACCTGCTGTATTTGCTGAAGACTTGTCTTTGTCATCAGTTGCTGTGACAGCAGCAATGTTACTGTCGGAAAGAGCAACGCAGACGGGGGGAGAAGCGACTACCGCTGCTGGTGGTACATCCGTGCTCTTAAACGCAACCCGGTACGCTGAAGCTTCTGTCTTTACGGCAAGCTTTTTTGCTGCATCAGCAATTACGGAAGCCTCAGCACTTGGTACAGCTACACAAGCAGCCTGGCTGGTAATAGCGGATTTTCGTGTGGCAACAGCTGCATTGACAGCGTCCTTGGCCTCTCCCGTGAAGTCTGCGGCATCGCTACCTCTAGCGGCAAATGTAATCCGAAAGGCTGCAGCTTCCGCGGCAACGGCAATACTCTCGGCATTTGTAGCAGCTTCTGAGTTGGTGGCAGCTGCCTGAATAGCGTCAGCGGCTTGTCGGGCAGCGTCGGCAGCAGATTGTACTGCAGTAACGGCGGCGTCATTCCCATCAGTAGCTTGGGTGCAGCCACGGATTCGATGGTGCTTTGCTCAGGATCGCCGGAACCTGCAATGCAATGCTGAATGTAGGATGATATAATAAAGTATTGTTCTCACTTCCTCTTACACAAGGTACGTGTACTATGTGATAACTTCGTTACGTTACATGTCAAGCCAATAGCAGTGTTTCAACAAAGTTTTAAATAATTTGGTTGACATGTTGTTAATGACGGTGAGTAGATCTAGACATTCCCACAGTGGAAATGTTTAATAACAATGTATTAATTATTTAGTAGTATATTTGTGGTCTATTTATTCTCCGAGTGACTTTGTCCAATGACAAAGACCCCGTTACAGTAGGGGGAGGCGCTGCTCTGCTCTGTGGTCTCGTGTAGGCTCTAGCAGTTTTACGTGTTTATCATTATACTAGGCAGTGCAGTGACTTTATTTATGTGTGTGGAATGCTGTGATGATGGGAGCGTCGGGAGAACTCATTCTCAGAATGTTTTGGATGGTGGCGACTTTGTTTTTCGTGACTGAAATGTGCTTCGGACTGTGACCAAATTCAACATGGCGGCGACCGGCATGGCCAAGCTAACGACAACAGACTCGTTCGTTATTGTCGAGAATATCTCCTGCGTTTCAATACTTACACAGACTCTGAAGGTATGAGAAAAGTTGACTTTCCGTACGAAATTATTGCGAAATGCAACACCAGCACTTGTCAGAAGCATAAACGTGGCGGTGTTAGATATCGCTTGAGGAAGAGAACATTTCGTTTCCGGCTATCGTCTATTGTTATGGCCGATGTGAGATCATTGAGACCGGGGCCCAACAACCACAAACTTGATGATGTGCAAGCAAACGTCCTCTTCCTGACTGAGTTGAGAGAGGCATGTGTAATTGGTTTCACGGAAACGTGACTGGATGGAACTATACCAATTGCACCCCCTTGAGTCTATCAAAAAACCCACATTGAGGCTTTCCAAAAAACTAGTTGCACCCCCAAAACGGGGGCACAGTCCAAAGGCCTGGAGGGCACGTGAGGCTAGCGCATGCACATCCAACGGCATATTCCAAAGGTATGGGGGCACGTGCTAAGAAAAGAACGTATGCTATGCAAAGTACTGCACCGCAGCTGACTGCCATAATACAATTATTAAGTATCTGTTGGCACTAGTCACCATAGACACAAACGACAACGGCAGTCGACATCTGTGGCTTATAATTAGTGCGTAGTAATAGCATTACAGCAATACACTAGTGTGTATTACAACGGGGTGTTTGTCTTTGGACAAAGACAATCGGAGAATAAATAGACACCACGTAGCCCATAATCTAGAATGTTATCGTCTGTGGCCGTTTAGGCGTCTACCTAATTCGCAGTGTATACTTAACGTGTTCTGGGAAAAGCCGACCCGACAACAGTTAAGAAAATAGGAGAACAGCCGTGTTTCTCACCTGCTTCGTTTTGTTACCCGTTTGCAAGGATATTTTCGGATAAACTGCTTGGCCAAAACAACAATATTGGAATTTGTCCATGAATACACTGACCACATGAACTCTCATTATTATCTGTATATTAATACGCTAACTCTAGAACATTGCAAGTGCATCCCCTTCGAAGCGCCGAAGTTCACTTGCCTCTTTGCAGCAGAACCTGTTTTCGGCGACCAACCCTTCTGCACAGCCGAAGTGGTCGTTGAAGACAGGTGGCCGTCCATGGCAGGTTGAATGTATATAACGATAATATTTATATGTGCTCCATCAGAAGAATAACGGAGCCTTATTAGTAAAGTGTAGTGAACACAAACTGACAAGAATACAACTTTATTCCGTCAGAACATAATGCGTGTAGTCGATCACATGAGTTCACGTAACTAGGTCAGGGTGCGATCAAAGAAAGAGGTCAAGTCCACTGACTAGGCCGCTACACAACCCCCCTCCAGCACCCGTTATAGGGGAGTATAGCGTTCAGGACCTCTGACTAGGCGGCCGGATCTCGTCTCCACGTTGGTAGCTGGACGACCACGAGGGGCTCGTTTGGCAGCTTCAACAGGTTTCACCGGATCAAGGAATGCAGGTTTGAGGCGATCGATGTTGACGCTGTCTTGTCGATTGCCGTAGTCGAGCAAGAACGTCTTATCGCCGTGCGTCAAGACCTTGTAAGGTCCCTCATAAGGTGGTGTGAGAGGCGGGCGATGACTATCACGGCGGACAAACGCGTAAGAACTGTTTGCGAGTGTAGCTGGCACAGACGAAGATCTGGTACCGTGTGGGACGGGAGGTCGCGGTGCTAGCCCGCGAACTGTCTCGCGGAGTCGAGGAAGGAATTGCGCTGCTTCCTGCGTTTCCTGACCACGTGGTAGGAAATCACCCGGAACGGTTAGTGGGGCTCCATATACCATCTCAGCTGAGGAACAATCCAGGTCTTCTTTGGATACGGTGCGGATACCAAGTAGAACCCATGGCAGTTCGTCAATCCAGTTGGGACTATTGAGGCGAACCATCAAAGCGGATTTGAGATGACGATGAAAACGTTTCACAATTCCGTTAGACTGGGGATGGTATGCGGTTGTCCTGTGCAGACTGGTGCCGTTTAGTTGAGACAAAGCCGCCCACAATTCTGAAATAAACTGTGACCCTCTGTCTGACGTCAGTTCTACCGGAACACCAAAACGGGCGATCCACTGGAATGCAAAAGCCTTCGCGCACGTGATAGTCTGTGCATTAACCAGTGGAATTGCTTCAGGCCACCTGGTGAATCTGTCTACCACTGTGAGCAGGTAGCGATAATTCTGTGACGGTGGAAGAGGGCCAACGATGTCCACATGGATGTGATCAAAACGGCGGGTCGCTGGCACAAACTGGTCCAAGGGGGCGGTAGTATGCCGATGCACTTTAGATGCTTGACGACGGAGACATGCTTTTGCCCAGATGCCGACTTGTTTTTGAAGGCCTGGCCATACAAACTCAGCCGCGACCATCTTCTTCGTTGTCCGGATTGACGGGTGTGAGAGGCCGTGGACTGCATCGAAAACTGTGCGCTGCCATGTGTCGGGGACGAGTGGTCGGGGTCGTCCAGTGGAGATATCACAGCAGATCATTTCGCCATTGTTGCCGAATGCAATGTCACGGATGACGAGGCCAGTGGTGGCTGTTCGGACGGAAGTGATACCTTCGTCTGTTCGTTGGGCTGCTGCCATGGCGTTGTAGTCTACACCAGGATGAGGTGAGGTGATCGCCGAGATTTCACCTCTGGATAACGTGTCTGCTACGGTGTTATTCTTGCCCTCTATGTGGCGCACGTCTGTGGTGAATTCCGAGATGTATGCCAAGTGTCTCTGTTGCCTCGGGGACCACGGATCGCTGGCTTTGGAAATCGCAAAAGTCAACGGTTTGTGGTCGGTGAAAAGGACAAAGGAGCGCCCTTCCAGGAAATAGCGAAAGTGTCGAATAGCCAGGTACGCGGCTAGAAGTTCACGATCGAACGCACTGTACTTCTGTTCGGCAGCGCGAAGTTTGCGGCTAAAGAACGCCACTGGTTTCCAGGAGCCAAGGTTTTGCTCAAGGACGGCGCCAACTGCTGCTCCCGAGGCATCCACTGTGAGTGCGATGGGCTTGTCAGCATGTGGGTGTACGAGCATAGTGGCCTGTGCGAGAGCCTCCTTTGCGGCCGTGAAAGCTTCTTCTAGGTCGTTTGACTACTCCAAGGTCACGGGCTTGCCTACCAGTGCATTATATATGGGACGCATGATGTGAGCTGCGTTAGGGACGAAACGATGATAGAAATTCACCATCCCGGCAAACTGTTGCAGTCCTTTGACAGTTGTAGGCCGTGTAAACACTTAGCAGGCAATGGAACAGCTCCTTGACTTGTGATCCGGTGGCCCAGGTAGTCGATGGTAGTTGTTCCAAATTTGCATTTGCTCACGTTGATCACTAAACCATGGGAGGCCAGACGGTGGAAAACTGTTCGTAGGTGGTGTTTGTGTTGTTCTGCAGATGCACTGCTCACCAAAATGTCATCTAAGTAGACAAAAACGAACTCGAGTCCGCTGCAGACAGTGTCCACGAGGCGCTGGAATGCTTGCGCTGCGGTTTTGAGACCAAACGGTGTTCGTAGGAACTCAAACAGGCCGAAAGGCGTGATAACGGCAGTTTTACTAATGTCATCTGTAGCTACCGGAATCTGATGGTAGCCACGTACCAGGTCGATCTTGGAGAACACGGTAGCGCCTGCAAGTTGTGAAGAGAAGTCCTGAATGTGTGGTACCGGATATCGGTCGGCTATTGTCACATCGTTGAGTCTTCGATAATCACCGCAGGGCCTCCAACTACCGGAGTTTTTAGGCACCATGTGTAAGGGGAACGCCCACGAGCTATCTGATCTTCGTATGATCCCCATTTCTTCCATCATCTTGAACTGCTCCTTAACAACAGCAAGTTTATCTGGTGGTAGCCTGCGAGCTCTAGCGTGCACAGGCGGGCCGGCTGTGGGGATGAAATGTTCCACACCATGACGAACAGAAGGACTGGAAAATTCTGGACGAGTGATAGCAGGGAACTCATCTAGTATCTGCTTGTACGGGTCGTCCGATGCGACGTGGTGCAGACACAGTGCCGGCTGGTTGGATTGCTTGAGAGTAGAACTCGTGAACGAAGTTGCGTTGACTAAACGTTGGCTTTGGAGATCAACCAACAATCCATGCGTCTGCAGGAAATCAGCTCCGAGAAGCGGTGTTTTTACATCAGCAAGAATGAAAGGCCATGTGTAGTCGTGGTTCTCTAGACGTAGTTTCATCTTCCGGGTTCCGTAAGTTGCAATTTTTGATCCGTTAGCGGCGACCAGATAGGGCGTACGTGAGCCACTGTCGATGTCTTGTTGGGAGGCGGGAAAAACACTGACTGCTGCTCCCGTGTCAACCAAGAATCGTTTTGCAGAGTGACCGTCCACGAGGAACAGTAGGCTGTTAAGTTGGCCGGCCGCCGAAACGACTAATGACCGGCTCGGTAGTTTCCCGCAAATGCACACGGGGTGTTACACTTTCTGGCTGCGTTGCCGTATCGCCGATGGTAGTAGCACACATCATCATGCGTCACGGGTTCGTTTGCTCTCGGTGTCGTCACGGGTTTTGTTCTGGCGTTTCTCAGTCGACGGGTGTCTGAAGAGAAAACAACAGCCGGTTGCTCTCCAACTTGCCAGAGTTCGGCAGCAGTTTTGGCGAGAGTCCGTAGATCATCAAAATTAGCCGTGGCTAGTTGCAGGCGGATGTCCTCTGGCATGCAATTTAGAAAGATGCTCTCGAATAACATGCGCGGCTTGTGTGAACCAAGCAGGGCGAGCATATCGTCCATTAGTTGTGAAGGTCGCCTGTCAACCAGACTTTGTAGGCCTATATCTAGTAGTCTATCTGCACGCTGTCGCCTTTATAGTCCGAATATGTCGGTAAGCCTTCTCTTCAGATTTCCGTACTTATCATGCTGCGGCGGATCCTCTCAAACGTCTATCACGCGCAGAGCTGTCGTCTGATCTAAGGCCGCGACAACGTAATGGTATTTCGTGTCGTCGGCCGTGATATTCCGCAGGCGAACTGCGCCTCTGCCTGCTGCAACCAGACCCGCGGGTGATCGGCCCAGAAGACCGGCAGTTTGAGGCCGACAGCGTGTGTATCGGCCATGCTGATTGTTTACGTTGTACGTGCGAGTGACGGGTGTGCCGAGTGCGTAATGGTTGAATAGTCACAGGTCGCACAGTTCAACATACACAATACGCGTGTAATGCTACGTTTGGTGAACTTACAGTTTAGTTCGTGTGTGTATACGCGTGTTGTATACCAAAATACCGTCTTGGTATAGTCAGGGTCACCAATGTAGTGAACACAAACTGACAAGAATACAACTTTATTCCGTCAGAACATAATGCGTGTAGTCGATCACATGAGTTCACGTAACTAGGTCATGGTGCGATCAAAGAAAGAGGTCAAGTCTACTGACTAGGCCGCTACAAAAGCATAAATATAAATATATAATAATTGTTGGATCAACATTCCGTTCTATTGTTAATTAGTAGTTATTACGCTATTCAGTGAGAACTTGTTGTATGGTATCTCTTGATAACAGGGACGAGAGGAGTACCAGAAATTATGCGTGGTCGAAGCTGATGTTACCATCGAGTTCATTTGTTAAATCTGCTGGGTCCCGATTTTGCCTGCTATTTCTTCACACCGTGTGAACATTGAACTGCGCATAAGTGTGCTGCTTGCAAACAATACGATCACATTTCGGCTTACAATTGGCACACACCACAGTGGTTGTGGCATAGTCCTGTGTAGAGAGCTTTCCGCTGGGAAACGCGACAGAGGGGCTCCACGAACGCGATACACTAACTCGTAGAACAAGTCACTTACCGCATGCAAGATCAGCCATCACCAGTGGGAAGCCAGACGGCAGATCGTATCGCCTGGAGGCGGCAAATGAGACAAGGAGCCTCAACTTTCGAAAACGAACGGAGAGAACACACATAAGAGATGATGGAAAAAAAGAACCCACCAGCACCTGCAACTGCAACAAAATTTGCCGCTGCAACAAAATTTGCCTGTCCAGGATAGGCCTGGTCGGTCCGTGTATATACCGTCTTTTCCTTTTTCGTTTTGAAATTTGCGAACGAAAAAGGAAAAAAGCAAACAATATTCGTTTTCATATTTGAAGTACAAAAAACGAAAAACGAATACAATCTACTATTCGCGGTATTTCTAATACATGTTAGAAAACAAAGTAACGATAAAATAAACCTTTTTGCGTTTTCACTGTATCAGAAGGGAAAAAATACAATTGCAACGCCACTCGTTTTTCGTTTTTGTATTTAGGAAGCTTCGGGTGCTTAACCGCTTCGGCTAGGCGACAAAAGTCGGTGGCTTCGGCAGGACAATTCGGCCGCACTGGCGGCGTTTTGAAAACAAATTCGCTGAAATTGCATCGTCACCGAAGTGGTATCGTTGCGACGCTACATGTACGGGCGAATATTTGTCGTTACGGCGCCGCCACTAACTTAATTATATTCACATTTCCGTAGTAATCTACTTTATTAATTATTATGTTTAGTAGAAATGCATAATATAAACCAGGTATTTGAAATTGTACTATTATGTGAAAGTGCTTGAAAATCTAAATAATAGTAATATGTATTTGAATGCACAGATTAGTATTTTGGAAAACATACTCAAACTAAGCGTTGCATTCTGAGATTGCCCATATTTTAAATTAAATACAAATGTTCAGTGAATCGCCATGCCCCATACAATACCACAACTATATATCACTGTACTCAACTACGAATGAGCTATTTGTTCTCATATGTATCAGTTGGCATTTGATATGTTATTTCATAAATCGTATTTTGCCCAAGTTACCTGTGGCCACATATTTTCAGCGGAATATGGCACGCGGATATACCTGTTACTTTTTTATTTACTTTAAAATATGGGCGATCTCAGAATGGAACGTTTAGTTCGAGTATGTTTTCCATAATACTAATCATGGCCATTCAAATATGTTAAAGTATTATTTAGATTTTCAAGCACTTTCACATAATACTACAATATCAAATTTCTTCTTCATTTCAGCATATCTCTGCGAGACGTAGCTGCCCAGATGATTCCACGATACGCTGCTCTGTCTGCCGTTTGTTTCCCTGCTCTCACGATGTCGTCTTTCAGCCAGTCGCTGATGTCCTGCTCCCATCTTCTCTTTGGTCTTCCCCTTCCTTTTTTCCCCTCCACTTTGCCTCCTAGGACAGTTTTCTCTAAGGAATTATGTCTTTTGATGTGGCCAAAATAACTCAGTTTTAGTCCTTTTATTCTGTTCACTAGTCGGCAGTTCTTTGTCTAATTTTTTAAGGATCTCTGCATTGGTTGTTCTTGTTATCCATGGCACTCTTAGGAGATTTCTGTAGCATTTAATCTCAAACGCTTGTATTCTTCTCATGTCTTCTTTGTTCAGTGTCCACGTTTCGCTCCCGTATAGAGCTGTTGGAAAACGCAAGTTTTTAAAATTCTTATCTTTGTTGGTATGTTTTGTCCTTTCCATACATTTTTCAGATTATTTAGTTTCTGCGTTGCTATGGCTATTCTTCTTCTGATCTCTGTTGATGTCTTGCCGTCTCCTTGTAGTCTTGCTCCAAGGTATTCGTAGTGGTTCACATTTTCAACTTGCTCCCCGTTGATTGCAATTTCTGTTTTTTCAATGCATTTGTTAGTGTCCATGATCTTTGTTTTCTTCACATTAAGTAACAAGCCCTTTTTCTCACTGTGTTCTTTTACAGACATGATTAGGTTTGTTAGGCCGATTGTTGTAGTGGACAGGAGTGCGGTATCGTCTGCGTATCGTAGGTCTCTGATTCTATGTCCATGAATATTCACTTTTGTTTTATGAAATGTTTATGATAAGTGCACATATCACTTTGTAAACATCGACTGCGAGTCGCTTTCGAAAGCCATTGTAAGCGTGGCTAAAATCCGACTACTAATGAGACGGAAATGCGTGCTTACGTGGTACGTGATCACGTGAACGCAAGTTGCATAGTTGTTGTCATTCGATCATAATGGCGGGTAAGAAAATGTTGCGTCGTGCAGTACTATGTTCAGCGGCGAAGAAAAAACAAAAAGAACGTGAAAAATTCCGGTCTACTACATGGGTAATTTTGGAAGAGCAGAAGGTACGATGGGATCGCCTGAAGGCTGACCTAAATCCGAAATCTGATCATAAACTGGCGGAAGCTCTGCTTGACACGTAAGTTTTTCGACTTGAATTCGCATCACCAGTGACTTGTTGATCGGGCGGTATTCTCGATATTGTCGGACAAAACTAAAGTGCTAATAATAGACTTTCGTTGACGGACACGCGTTTGCTTAATAACAGTCGTAGCAGTAACACGATCTCAAACAAAGATCATTTCACAAATACAGTGACAAACGGAATACTTATGACATTTCATTGTTCAACTTACATCAGTCGATGAATCGTCGTTCTGCGCCATGGAAGCCATGATTTAACAAGATTGCCACCCAGAGAATTAACTCTAGGTAGCAGGTGGACAAGGAAGCCCTTGGCTTATCGAGAGTCCGACCTTTTTATCTATGTGTATCCCGCCCGTCTGAGGTATGTGTCGATTTTATTTTTAAACATATTCACGCTACTAGCACCCACACAATCAGCAGGTAATCTGTTCCATTCATTTACAGTCCTTTGTGAAAATGAAAACTTTCTTATATCCAATCTACTCTGCTCCTTTGCTAATGCAAGATCATGTCCTCTAGTCCTTCTATCTTTCTTAACTGAGAAAAACATATTTCTATCAATATTTTCATAACCCTTCAATATTTTAAACACTTCTATCTGAACTCCTCTCAATCTCCTGGTCTCTAGTGTTGTTAAACCGCATTTTTTAGGCGTATTTCATAACTAAGATCCCTCAGATTTGGTATAATTTTAGTTGCTCTCCTCTGCACTCTTTCTAGCATATCTATGTCCTTCCTGCGATATGGCCTCCACGCTTGAATACAATATTCTAAATGAGGCCTAACTATTGTTTTGTACAGCGGTATTATTAGCTCTTTTTCCTTATATGTTATGTTTCGCCTAATTAATCCAAGGATTTGATTTCCCTTTGAAGCTGCAATTCCGCACTGCTCTGAAATCTTCATATCAGCACTAACGGTTAACCCTAAGTCCTTTTCTTTTACAGTAGTACTTAGTACAGTACCCCCCATTGTATATTCTACCTCTTCGTTCCCATGTCCTATGTGGAGGCATTTACATTTCCCAAAATTGAACATCATTTGCCACTTTTCAGACCATTTGATCAACCTGTCAAGATCATCTTGTAAATGCTGTCTATCTCCATCACTTTTAATCCTTCTAAACACTTTTGTATCATCCGCAAATTTCAACACCTTGCTTGTTATTTCATCATCCAAATCGTTAATGTATATTAAGAATAATATAGGACCTAATACTGATCCCTGTGGTACCCCACTCAATACCGATTTCCAGTTTGAAGCCTCCCCATCAACTACTACACGTTGTCTTCTGTCAATCAGCCATTGTTCTATCCAGTTTATTATACCATTTCCTATGCCATGGGCCTTTAGTTTAAGCAGTAATCTTTGATGTGGTACTTTGTCAAAAGCTTTTTGAAAATCTAAGTAGACGATATCTACTGGTGATCCCTCATCTACCCACTTAGTGATGTCTTCCAAAAAACATAACATATTTGTTAAGCATGACCTCGCTTTAAAAAAACCATGTTGAGATGGGTTTATCAAGTTTTGTTTAACAAGAAAATCCACCATGTGATCTTTAATTAGTCTTTCTAATAATTTACAAATCACTGATGTTAAACTCACTGGTCTATAGTTTTCTCCGACTTGTTTCCCGAACCTTTTTTGAATAACGGTATAATGTTTGCTTCTTTCCATTCTAAAGGAACCACTCCCTCATCTAATGACAAGCTGAAAACTGTTGCAAGTGGTATGCTAATTTGTTCTACAATTTCCAATAGTAGTTTGGGTGGAATACCATCCACTCCAGGTGATTTATTATCCTTCATAGCCCTTATTTTCTTAGCTACCATTTCCGGGGTTACAATTAATTGTCCTAAATAGTCTGAATCTGCCCCCTTGAACTTAGCCTCTGGTATTGGCAGTGAACTAATATCTTCCCTGGTAAACACTGAACTAAAGTACTCATTCAGGTCTTCTGCCATTATGAATCCCTCTGATATTATATTTCCAGCACTATCTTCTAGAGGACCGACCTTATCTTGAACTTTCTGTTTGCTTCGAACATACGCATAAAAACTCTTGCTGTCATGTTTTATATTACTAGCTAATTGTTGTTCATAGCTTCTCTTTGAATTTCTAATTTCAACTGTAGCTTGGTTAAGTGCTTCTTTATAATTGTTGTAGTCTTCATCATTTCCAGTACATCTATATGACTTCCACATCATTTGTTTATACTAAATTTTTCTAATGGCTTCTTTCGATAAGTGTTTCTTTTTGGACCGTTTTCCTTGTTTTTTGAAGGGTACAAATTTATCGATTATGCACTTAATTTCACTCTTTAATATATTCCAGCATTCTGTTGCCGTCTTATTTTTCAGTGTATTATTCCAGTCTATCTTTGCTAAATATTTCCTCATGTCCTTATACCTTCCTTTGTGGAAATTTCTCCTATACTGCTTTTTGCTATTCCTTTCTGATTTTACTTTGATGGTAAAATGTATCTGGTTGTGATCGCTACTCCCCAGTGGCTCACATATCTTGACATTGTCAACTAATTCATTCTGTGAGGACAAAACTATGTCTAACACATTCTCACCCCTGGTTGGTTCTAGCACATGTTGAGAAAGGAATGTATCTTGAACTAAAACTAAAAACTTGTGGTCCTCTCTCCCCATACTCTGTAGAGATTTCCATTGTATATGCCCATGGTTAAAATCTCCCATAATAATACAGTCCCGTTTGCTTACTTCCCTTATAGCGTTTTGTATTTTTTCATTCTCTTCTATGCTTATGTTTGGACTTCGATAAACTAACCCAACTGTTAACGTTGAGTTTCCTGTAACTATGTTACACCAAACAGCTTCTTCGCAATCTGCTTCTCTTTCTAATTTTATTTCATAAGCCTGAATAGATTCTTTAATATATAAAATAACTCCACCTCCCTTTCTTCCTATTCTATCTTTTCTAAACATTACATATCCTGTCAGTCCCAATTCAGCATCTGATATATCGGTGGTGGTCCAGGATTCGGTTATACCTATTATATGAGGGTCAATATCTTCTACCATAATGTTTAGTTCATTTCTTTTGTTTACTATACTCCTTGCATTTAAACAAACACATTTATATCCAGCTTCAGAAGAGTTTTCCAGACTGTTATTTGTTGATTTATTTGTGCTGTCTATCTATGCCTCCATTTTCAGGCTTTTCTGTGAGTCCCCCCTGCGAATCTAGTTTAAACAGATGCAACCTGTCCCACTGTCAACAGATTGCAGCAGATTCTCTGAGAAAACTGCTGCCCCCTTTCCACTAAGATGGAGGCCATCTCTCATGTACATATCTTCCCTCCCAACAAAGTATCCCCATAAATCTGTGAATCCCACCCCCTCTTCTTCACACATCTGCTCAGCTAGTGCATTGATCGCCATCCTCTTGCAGTTTCTATACGTTGCCCCCCTTCCTCCCATTACTGGCAAAATTCCTGACAAAATAACCTGTTCGACTCTCGTCTTCTTTAGCTTCCTCACTAACTGTCTATACTTCTGTACTATCGCAGTTGTTCCCTCCCTGTCTGCATTATTTGTTCCTACATGTACCAGTATAGACCCCCCCCTTGCCATGTCCCAATACCTTCTCTACCCTGTCAGTTACATGTTCAATCCTAGCCCCCGGTAAACAAACAACGATGTCCTTCCCCTCGCTCAGTGTCTTGTCCGTCTTTCTCATAATGGAGTCACCCATAAACACCCTCTCTTTCCTCATTGCCCCCTCAATCACTGCCTTAGAATAGCTCCTTCTTCGGTTTGCATCTGTCTGGTTGTTGTCTTTCCCCCTGCCGTCTTCTCTCCTGTCACATTCTCTTCCGATCCATTCTTTCCTGTCGCTTTTTCTCTTGTCACCTTTCCTCCTGTCAGCGTCCCTTTTATCGACTTCTCTTCTATCACATTTGCTCTCACTTCCTTCTTTCGTCCCTTCTTCTTTCGTCCCGTCTCATTTTCCTCTCTCCTCTCCCGTTCCATCTTCCCTCCCTCCTTCTCTACAGTCACTTTCTTCCTTGTCACCTTCACGCTTGTCACGTTTTCTGTTGTCGATTTTCCAATTTCTTCCCCTCCAATCACCTTCTCTCCTCTCAATCTCCTTTCCTCAGTTTTCTTGCCACTGCTATTCTCCTTCAGTCTTGCAGTATCCTCACCTCTCTCCCGTCGTCTCTTTCCATTCGACCTGCCTCCTTGCTAATTCCCATCTCCATTCCCTTCACAATATCTGTCAACCTAACTATCTCCTTCTGCAAACACTCCACCTTCCAACATCCAATGCACTGAAAGGTGAATCCTTCCTCCATGGTTTCTGCCCATGACTTTCCACACCCGGACAATGCAAAATCTACCCAGCTGTGGCAGTGATCGCACACCAAGTGTCGCTTTGCCTTGACTTGCTGCTTGTAAGGCGCCATATCCCGATCAGAATTTATTTAATAACTTAACTAACTTAGTCTTTATAAAGACTATTTCCTGTGTACTACAGCACACTTTAGGTTACAAATTTCAATTACACAGCCGACTATTTATCCTAACACGAACGCTAACATCACCGGTAGTGACCTAATTTAAATACAATCAATTACGTTATGTTAGGCTGCTTTATTTATTTAGGTTACGCCGCCCGACTATCGCCCTTGCTTAATTTTAACAACAATGCTACCTAACCAAAATATATAGCAAGTACTGGCTTACACAGATATTATCTTATGTAAGTAGTTTGATGGTTGTTACTTTATCTCCTATATATTCTACCACATAATCAGGTTTGTTAAATCTTGTTTACAACTTATCAAAGGCTAAGCCGCCTAAGTGAGTTACCCTTTTATCACTCACTATACTAAGGTGTTGTTCTAAAATACTTTAACTAACTAACTTTAAGCACAACTGCTACTCAATATATGTTTATTGCAACTTTATGAATGATATTAAGGCAAAAATAATACTTATCAATCAGTAATTCCACTTGTTTATCCACTTTTTTACACCACCAATTTCTACGATCTATCTCCGCCAAATATAGCCTCGAGTTGCCAAATACTTAATCGTATCTTGTACTTCTGTCATCTAATTCTACATCTCTCATTATGTCTTCTGTGTAGAGGTTGAATAGGTATGGAGATAAAATACATCCTTGTCTTACTCCTTTTCCCACTGTAAAAGTTTATGTAGATGTGTTTTCCAGCCTGACTACTGCTTGTTAATTGCTATAAAGTGATTTCAAGAGGGCGATTATCTTTGGGTGGAAGTTCATGTCGCTGAGCGTTTTCCACATCATCTGATGATTCACACAGTCGAAAGCCTTGGAATAGTCGATGAAGCATATTCTTAGATCATTATTTATCTCTCTGAATTTCTGTATCAACATTCTCAGATTGAATATGTGGTCCCTTGTGCCTCTGTTTTTTTCTTAAGCCTGCCTGTGTACTGCTCACTTCCATTTTATCTTGCATTCTTTTCATTATGATTTTCAGCAATATTTTGCTTGCATGGCTAATGAGTGATATGGTTCTGTAGTCGGAGCATAGCTGTAGGTCTCCTTTCTTTGACAATGGGATGTATATTGATTTCTTCCAGTCGTCTGGCCATTTTCCACTCTTCCATATTTTCTTACACAGTGCATGGTATATGTCTATTCCTTCTTCTTCCACTGCTTTTATAATTTCTGCCTGTATGTTGTCGCACCCAGGACTTTTCCCATCTTTTAGACTATTAATGGCCCATTTCACCTCATCTCTTAATGGTTCGAGATCGTCCTCGTCTTGGTCTTCGTTTCCCATATCCGGAGGGTCGTTGTTGTCTCCATCTCGTGCGTACATATTTTCACAATATTCTTTCCATCTTTTGGCTATGTCGTCTGCATCAGTCAGAGTTTTCCCATTTTTATCTTTGATGACACCGAGTATGGGCTGGAATTCATCTGTCATGTCCTTTAAACATTTCTTGGTTTCGGTTTTCTGCCATACAGTCCTCTATTTTCTTACACTTGACTTCTATATACTTTTGTTTGTCCCATTTGCAGAGTTTTTTAAATTAATTTGTTCATCTCATTATACCTTAATCTGATCGATTCCTCGTTTTTGCGTTTCTTAAGCTCTTTCCTTTCTGCTATTTTCTTTAAGGTCTCTACTGATCCAGGGTTGGTGTTTCCTCTCTCTCTTCCGTAGGTGTTTTTCCGCTTCTTCTCGGAAAACTGTCTTGATATAATTTGCAATTTCTTCTGGTTCTTTCTCTTCTGTCATTGTCAGTAAAATTGAAAATCGATTCTTCACAGATACTGTGTATTCGTCTGTAAGATTTTTTACATCATATCTCTGTGTTGTTGTCACTCCTTTTTTCACTTTCAACTTAAGTTTCATCTCTGCCATCAGTAGTTCATGATCAGATCCACAGTCTGCTCCTGGTAGTGTTCTTGCACCTCTTATTGCTGATACCCATCTCTATTGTATCATTATGTAGTCTATCTGATTTCTAGTCTTTCCATCTGGCGATGTCCACGTGTAGATTCTTCTAGGGTGATTTGAGGAATTGGTATTTACGATTGTGAGGTTATTAGCGATGGCGAACTCAACAAGTCGTTCTCCCCTTTCGTTTCTCTCTCCTAATCCAAATTTCCCGATTGTTCCTCGTTCTATCTCGTCTTGTCTTTGTCCTACTTTGGCGTTAAAATCACCCATGACAATGGTGATGTCCGATTTCTTGGATTCGTCTATTTCACCTTGCAAATTAGTATAAAAAGCTTCTATTTTTTCCTCCTCTGCTGTTGATGTCGGCGCATAGACTTGTATTATTTTGATATTCTTCACTTTTCCTTGTAACCTTGTGCTCAGAATTCTGTCATTTAGTGGTTTGTATCCAAGTACTGTATTTGCTATTTGTTTACTCAGATATATTGCTACGCCTCCTTGTCCTGCTTTTGCCCGTCCGGAGTATATGAATGTTCCTCCTGTGTGTGGTGAAAAATGACCTTGTCCCGCCCATCTGTGTTCTGCTATTCCTAGGACACTTATATTATTTTGTTTCGCTTCTTCTATAACATTGTCCATTTTTCCAGCCGCCATGCTGCGGACATTCCAAGTTGCTATTCTCGTTTTGTTTTTAGCCATCCACCGAACTTCTTTCCCTTCACCGCACAGTCGAGCAAATTGCCTTCATCAGCTTGAGTAGTACTCCCTGTTGCTTCTGGCTCTTCCCCAATAGCCATTATGGACTCTTCTGGCTTGTGGGACTCAACACCAAGTCCCATATCGATTGTCTTTGCAATCATGATTTCATCTGGGTTTTTGGCAGTGTACATTCCAGTAGTTTGCCATTCTGGACGGTTCTGGCCGCTTATCATTCTAAATCCCTGATGCGCCCTTGGCCCGACACCAGGCCTTTCCACCTCCCGCCTTCGTAGCCGTTGACCTCTGGGGATTCATCCGCCTACTCCGCCGACTGATGTGTGTATTAACAGGGGGGACAGCCCTTCGGAAAAGCACTCACATAGTTTGGCCGGCCAGCCAAAGCCGTTGCCCGGGGTATGGCGCTGCAGTACATATGCAGACACTAGGAGCCACATGTGAGCTAGACAAGAAGGGGGAACCAAATAGGATCCTGACCGTCCTGTGTGGGACGTGACTGTCATTCACCGTGAGGTACTATCCCTTACCCTCTTTATCCTACACCCACAATATCAAATACTAGTTTTATATTATGAATTTCTGCTAAACATAATAATTAATAAAGTAGATTACCACTAAAATTTGAGTATAATTAATTTAGTAGTCGAAACTTTTAATAAAACAAGGCCCCGAAACAAAAAAATATACCACCCGTGCTTGTCGCGTTACAACGATACCACTTCGGCAACGTTACAATTTCAACGAATTTGTTTTCAAAACGCCACCAGTGCAGCCGAATTGTCCCGCCGAAGCCACCAACTTTTGTCGCCTAGCCGAAGCGATTAGGCAGCCGAAGCTTCCTAAGTACAAAAACTAAAAACGAGTGGCGTTTTCCGTTCTGATGCAGTGAAAACGAAAAACGGTTTGTTTTATTGTTATTTTGTTTTTCTAACATGTATTAGAAATATCGCGAATTGTAGATTGTATTCGTTTTTCGTACTTCAAATATGAAAACGAAAAACGAACATTGTTTGCTTTTTTCCTCTTTCGTTCGCAAATTTCAAAACGAAAAAGGAAAAGACGGTATATACTCGGACCCTGGTCAGCCACAAGCGCGCTATCGCCTTCTTGAAACGTTGATCCCGAAGCCAAGCCAAGAAGTATTTTGTTCTAAATATTCAAAGTTAGTCACATCTTACACCGACATACCAACTGGAATATTGATCACCGCATTAAAAGAACATTTAATATTGGAGCCAAGCTCCCTCTCTCAACGTTGCCCCTCTCCCAAGCACCACCCAGCCCCCCGGTTGTTCCGATCTTCATGCGTAGCGGTAGTCGTAGCGGCGGCGGAGGCGGCAGATAACATTATATAACACTGCTTTGTATTACTTATCTTGAATGCAGCCTAATTTTTAATCTACTCACCCATACATGTTAAGTTTCATAAACGCCAATCTAGGAGGTTTATTACGTAAATCAGAGGGTCTCAGAAAATCGGGCATTTATACGTAAATCGGAGGATCTTGAAAAATCATGCATTAATACATAAATCGGATTAAAATATAACAAAAAAAGGATACTTTCCATAGACATTAATAATCGTGTTATAATTGTTTATAAATCTGAGTATTTCATGTTATGAAAATGGTCACAGATCAGCTTTATTTCCAAATGCATTGCAAATGTGCTCTTAAATCAATGGCACATAACAGCATGTTAATATGTATTTAATGTGTTACATAAAATAAATTATATATGGACATAAAATAATTAAATAAATTATATGTAAACTATAATGTACGTGGCTTTATAGGTATGGTAGAAAGAAGAAAAAGTTTACTAACTAATTTGATGTTCTAGGCATATGAGAAGAAGAGACATCACAAGAGAAGAAGACGAAGTATGACACGTTACAACTTCTCTGCGTTAAGAGGTCGAGTAACTCATTACTGGTAGGCATAACAACTGTAATATGGACAGCTAAACTTGACACTGGCTTGGTGCTTCCATTGATTTATAGCAAGAGGTGCGTATGTTGACGACGTGTTAAATGAGAACTGTTTTTCTAAATATCGTCGATATCGTCTTGCTTTAGCGCTCACGCCACGCCCGAATCAGCTACTGACGGCACGCGTTGCGCTGACCAGTCGTTCCACATCACTGAGTGTGTCTGGTTGTTGTTGTTGACAAAATGTCGACCGACGAGATTAACAATGTGGTGGAGGCGCGCTTCACGACTCAGTTGGAGAAGTTTAAGCTGTCGCGCAGTGCGGCTGCCGACTCAGCCAAGAGCGGGAGCGGAAGCAAGCGAACAAAGGAACAGGAGAAAATGGTGTTTGAGATTATGGAGCTAATTGCTCCGATTCTTATCAAGACCGTTTGTGCAGCAATGCATCTTCAAGTTGCGCAACTAAATCAAGAAATACAGTCGCTAAAGAGTTGTTTGACCGCCAGAGATGAAAAGATCGGCGATCTACAACAGAAGGTGGCTGCACTGGAGGCGGAGGCTGACAAGAGGGAGTAGTACACCAGGCGCACAAACCTCCGCTTCCATGGTATTCCGGAGGAAGAAGGCGAGAACATAAATGCGGCGGTGATCGCAACGTGGCAGCAGAAACTGGGATTGACCCACATCGGAGCCGACCACCTGGAACGGAGCCACAGAATCGGACCAAAGCAGGATGAACAGGGTCGTCCGCGCAAGCGCGCTGTCATTGTTCGGTTTCGCAGCGAAGCGGTGCGTGACGAAGTGTTCCGTGCACGCACTCACCTAAAGGATTACAACCGGAGCACAACGACGACCAGATCCACGTGAACGAAGATCTCACGGCCAAGCGGGCCACGCTGGCGTTTCGTACGAGACAATTGAAGCGACAGAAACAGGTCGCTGACTGTTGGACCTACGTGGGTCGCGTTCTTATCAAAACAAACACTGGTACCGTAAAGGAGATTCTCACGGAGAAGGACCTGAAACTGTAAGAACTGGCAGTTCTTATTCCTTTTCTGTTTGTTCAGATAAAGAAAGATAAGCTTCCAGATCTACTTTGGTATAACTGTTCGTTAATTGTTTGTTTGAACTTCGCGCCATGCATAACCGATGTTGTCTTTATCATGTAGAATGCAATACATTATAGATTTGTATTAGCTAAACTTATCATTCCTATTAATTAATTTGTTTCTATATGACACTAAATAATAATTGTTGTTTGCTTGTCCTAAGAAAGTTATTAGTATTGTTTTTTTGTTTTTTTCTTCAATAAAACACTCTTAGAATATAGAAAGACGGAATATGCATTCAGATTTATGAACCGTTCAAATTAAATGGTTTTTTTTCAAAAAAATATATTCAACATAATACAGAAGAATGCTATTTATCTTAGATACTGTTAAAATACACGAGGTGTTCTATTTGCACAGTTTCATCAAATTCATTGTTATAAACATGATAAACTGCTTTGCGTTTTTGACTTAGGCTTTGGAAAAGACTGATAGAACGAATGTTGCAAATGAATTGAAGTTTTATGTATATTTGCATCTTTGCTTTCTTTCTTGAACATAACAAAAACTCTGTAATGTAATTTATTTCTGTAAACAACGCTCGATGATGTTATTTTTTCTTTGTTTTTTTTGCGTTGAATAATAATTATCATATCTGCATATCCAATAGTATACACTGAATCAAACCAGAGTGAGGCTGAATTTCCTTTGTGGCTGGCCTTTATAGCCCCTATCACTCTCCTTTACATATTCCTCCGCGTTGTTCTCAGCTTGATCACTAGGGAAACTCCAGGCCTATCTACTAGAGGGCGCTACCATTTGCCCCTTAACTACTATCAATATTGCATCGCTGCCTCACACAAAATCAATGTATGCGCCCCTGCCACATACACCTTTCTGTGCAAAGCAACGATACAAGACCAATGTTGATTGAAACAGGCCAACTTAATGACATTTATTCACTAACACATATTAAACAACACCATATATACATAAAACCACACCATATATACATACATCAATACACAGCAAGCATGCCGGCCCCAACAGCATTGTTAAGCAATACTTACAATTTCTAAGCATATAACTTCCGAGACATCTACTTACTAACATGACTAACTACATGACTGCACTATATTTACCACTACCACCGTAACGGTAACGGTGGGGGTCACTCCGCCACCAGGTTACCCAACATTCAATGTAACCGACCCCCACCTACCTCTATACCACAACCTAGCTAACCTCGTAACTAATAACTCTGCCCCTGTCAGAGTTACCCTTATACCTAACTTCCTGCAGCCCAAGATACAACCAAGAACTCCGCCCCTGACAGAGCCCCCAAGCAATATCCTGTATCTGCAAGAATCTAGATCCTGACCCAGCACCCGAAAATATCACCAAAGGCTCCGCCCCTGACAGAGCCCCCAATATCCATTCTGGAACACTTGAATCAGAATCCCTCTCACCTAGCCTTCATTACCCCTTCACTTAGTTAACTACCTTGCTACATGCGACCTGCTTTTAATCACCCGTACCGAATACCAACATATATTGCAATATAACACCGAGTGCACCGCCCCTGACAGAACCCCCAATGTATATCACGAACCCTGACCATAGACTAGACTTTGCCAAAATCTTTACGTTATGCTATACGTAGACATACCTAACTTAAGACAAAGCTTGGCAGAACCCTCCATGGACTTGGAACTACTTTATACCTCCTTCATGATATACGGATATATTTCTTGAATGCATCTGATGCCCACCTACCGGCTGCCCTAATTTGCGCATCAGACTCCCCCCGCAGCGCTGCTGACGTCGCAGCCCCGATTCTAAAACTGTGGCCCTTAAAACCTGTGCTACTGAGGCCACAGAATACCAGCAGACGTCTGAACAATCCATCAAACTCTCTTCGCAACATAGACCTCCCATCTGTATGTGCGAAGAACGTACCCTGCGTTACCCCTCTAACTTGTTGAAACTCTCTGACTATCTTAGCTGCGTGAATGGAAGTGCCGAGAAAACACCCCCCGTCAATCTGCACATACTGGGGACCTTGTCTGCCACTATTCTTAAAATGCCTGAAAGCAACTGTTATTACTTCACCACTGACTATAACGTCCTGGACCTGTAGACAACCTTGCACTACCTTGCTAGAATGAGGGACCATCTCCCCTACCCTCAAGTATGCTTTGAAAGCTAGAACCATCATGGCTCGCATCATCAGACCTTGATAATGCGAAGTAATTACCGAAGGCACCGCGTTAACTAGCTGGATGAGTATTGGCATAGTTACAGGCAATCTCACATCTGGCACTGCTCTTAAGTTCTGAGCCCCTGTCAAGAGTTTAGATATGATGAAATTCTTTGCAGGGTCCTGGAAACCATTGATCTTATGAAAATATGAGATAGCTGACACAGTGGACACGATAGATGCTGGGGCGAAACCTGTGTTATGCAAATGCGCTATGAAGACCATCATACTTGGGACCGAAATTGGCAAAATGGGAACTAAGTTTACCGACTGCAAAAACCCTATTAGCTTTGTCCAAGCCCTCCCATATTGTACCCTGGATGATGGAGCTAATGATGCTTGCAATAATACCTCTACAGTGTCCTGAAGGCCGCCGGGGAGATGTGGAATGGCAACGTGGTCGGCTCGTGATTGGCCCATGTGGCCAGCTTGTGAAATTCGTCGATCTGAGAACGGGATAATTTGTCAGCAAGTGTATTGTCCCGACCTGGCACATGTCGGGCTGTAAAATTAATATTCAAACGCAAGCATGTTAAAATCAACTTACGAAGTAACACCATTACTGACGTTTCTTTGGATGATTGTTTGTTGAGCACTGAGACTAAAGATTCATTGTCCGTAAAAAAAACAGACACTACTGTTTGCCCAGGCCTCCCCCCACATCTCCACGGCAGCCATAATGGGATATAACTCCAATACTGTAATGTTGTGAGCTTGCCAAGAGACGGGCAATTCACCATAAAACCATTCAGACCCACATACTGCCCCATACCCTATGCCCCCCGATGCATCCATGAACAATTGCAGATAATCTCCTGTGAGAAACTCATCGTTTATCAAGAAAGACCTGCCATTAAAATTATCAAGAAATTCCAGCCAGACCAACAAATCCAACTTGACCTGCCTTGTTATCCTAACGTGGTGATTTGGCTTGCTTAATCCAAGAGTTAAATCGATCATTCTTCTTAAAAAGGCCCTTGCAAAACGCAATATACAGCACATGAAACTGAGTAACCCTATCAGAAACTCTAACTCCCTGAGTGTGACCTTGTGCTTACCAAGAAATGACTGTAACAATGACCTGGCCTTTTCCAACTTGTCTTCTGGCAAGCGGGCCTCCATTGACACTGTATCGAGAGTAATACATAGGAATTGTATTTCCGTACATGAGCCAACTGTCTTATCTGGTGCTAATGGAACCCCTAGCTCTCTACAAATATGCATGAATGCTTTCAAATCCCTTTGACATTTCCCCGTGGACTCCGCTAACAACAGAAAGTCATCCAGCACATGAATTACCTTTGTCAAACCCAGCTTCTCCTCAGCCACCCACTCTAATGCTGTGCTGAAAGCTTCAAAGTTAGCACACGAACTAGCACAACCCATTGGCAGGACCGCGTCCATGTAAAATTTATCCTTCCAACAGAAACCTAGCAGTGGTCGGTCTTTCGAAGCTACCGGAATTATCCTGAATGCAGATTCGATATCTACTTTAGCCATAAACACGATATTGGTGGCCTGCTTAATAAAGGAAATAGCATCCTGGATTGTTGCGTATTGAACTGTGCTAAATTCACTGGGTATGTAGTCATTAACAGACGAGCCTTCTGGGTAAGATAAGTTATGTATCGTACGAAATTCTCCTGGTAATTTTTTAGGCACTACACCAAGGGGGGACACTCTAAACCTGGGGTCATCCGGAAGTATGTCAAATAGACCTAAAACTCTCTGTAACGATAATTCTTTTTGCAACTTCATATCTATTACCTGTGGTAATTCAAAAGCAGATCGCATGTTAGCAACTTTCTTATCCTTCTGTATTGGTATCCCTAAACACCCAATATCAAAGCCTTTTTCAAAACCGTGCACAAGATATTCAATCTGAGATACATCATATCCATACAACCACTTGCTGAGTATGGCTGGGGATACTGGCGAGGGCATGACCAGTTCACCTTCACTATTTGAACCCTCCCCGCTGAGCTGGGATTCCTCTATGCTTTGGACATCTAACCCCGGGATGCCCTGTCCCACACCACCTGCATGCATGTCTGTACCTGCACGGATTGTAGGAACATGGGGTACCTACGTTGTATGTATTGCATTGCCCGAGTCGCAGAGCTGCCCCCTTGCCAAGAAAGGGAGGCCGCCCTTTGGCATTGGCTGAGCCGCCTGCAGCCACAACTCAGAATGCATCTCATCCCACTGCCAACCCTCTACTGTTTTGAAAGTGCGAAAGGACTCGTCATATCCTCGCCAGTTCCCCCCCCCCGTTCACACAGATTTCGGATGATGTGCCTATACTTAAGCAGCTTGGGGCCCTCAACTATATTGCCTGGCTTCAGCATGTACACTGAACTAAATATATCGAACGCTTTGTACCATAAATAGAATGACCTGATTTCAGTTTTGGGCTTCGGGCACGACGCAAACAGCTGGGCTACCACTATCTCCTTCGGGACGTATCGTGAGGGATAGATCTGGTTGTGTGAAGGTGGCTTCTAGAAGGAGAGAGTGCACATCAACAAATTCACCCTCCCATATCTTACTTCTAATCTTACTAGGGACATGACCATGAAGAGACAAGGAATTACTAATTACTTTGGCCACCGTTGTCTGCGTCGGCCCCGGCAAATTCTGCATGCATTGCACCATACCTGCATCTATTGGCTGGCACGATCTCACCATGCCTTCTACATTTGGCCACGGAGGGTCCACCATGGCAGTTCCCTGCGCCATATCCGATGACGGACCCGCCACCTGCTGTCCTGCTGTCGACGAAGCAGACCCAGGTATCGATTGACTTGCAGTCGCCGGCATAACGTTGGGCACGACCGACTGCAACAAGTCCTTCACCTCCCGCAGTTCCCGACGGAGCTGCTCTGTCGCATCGAGTCGACTATCGACGTTCGCTTCCCAGCGTCGACGAGCAGCACTCGCAGCAGATGCTGTTGCCAGTCTAGCCGCCGGGTCTACTTGGACTGCTGCTGGCACGTCTTGAATCTGTGGGGGATGACCACTTGCGGCCGCTCTGGCACGCTGCCGGACAGACTGCCTCACCGGCGCCATTCTACAATATGATGGGTGGTGTTATATATTCAATAGGAAACAAATGCAACATTTCTATCCATACGGACCATCCGGTCCTTTACATGGAGTCCACATATCCGAACAACGTCCCTTATCGGTTGATATCACCGAGTTATCCATCTCACTACACCCTTAAGACACCTACGATAGGTAAGAACCCTTATATTCACTCACTCCCGCCATCGCACGTACTGTGTCCAATAAAAGCAGCTTATTGAAACCCCCTAACTTATCAACTTACTAAGACATAAACATCCAATGTTGCTCCTCACAACCAATTACCAGTCATTATCCGTAACGGATTACGAACCATCAACCGTAACGGTCCCCGTAAGGACAACTGGGCGCAACACCTAGCATTACTAATTTACCCATTACTATCTCGAACGATTGCACACTTACTGTACCCAGTAAGGACGACCAGTCGTAGCTAACCCCCAACGCATACATCTCACACTTACTGTAGCAAGTAAGGACGACTGGTCGTAAACATCTAACTTTACTATCGTGGATTACATCACCAACTATTACACACTTACTGTTCCCAGTAAGGACGACCAGTCGTAGCCAACCCCCAAACATTTCACACTTACTGTAGCAAGTAAGGACGACTGGTCGTAAACGTGTAGCTTTACTATCGTAGACTACATCACCAATTATTACACACTTACTGTTCCCAGTAAGGACGACCAGTCGTAGCCAACCCCCAAACATTTCACACTTACTGTAGCAAGTAAGGACGACTGGTCGTAAACGTGTAGCTTTACTATCGTAGACTACATCACCAATTATTACACACTTACTGTTCCCAGTAAGGACGACCAGTCGTAATTCCCACTCAAGGACGACTAATCGTAGATACTGAACATTACTTTTGAAGTTTCACAGTGACTGTTCCATAACTAGACTTCACTCACTCACCATTGTGTCGATAATGTTAGTCGGTAACCCTACACACTTACATCTTAATGCTCTTCATTGCCACAAAAACTGCTCCCTAACATTGCGCCATAGCTTGTAATTACCGAGATCGTTGAAGTGAACTCCATCTGGCCGAAAAATTTCGTGCCGCGAGTTCCACAACCCTTTGTGCTTCCAAAAGCTAATCTTACCGGTGTCACACACTGCCTTAGGAAATTCATTAATTTCCACTACGCGCCCAGCTCCTTCCTCGCTTGATATGTGGCGATATGATTTACGTTTCACTACCTGACATATCACTACGCGCTCAACCCCTCTTCTAACCAAATCCTGGGCAACCTTGTACAGCCGCATCCCTGCTTTCAACACTTGGTGTCCTGCCGCACTGTCTATGTCGTTACCCCTTACACTCATGACCACAACCCGAGGTAAATCCCTTGCCACACTCCTCGCCAAACCTCTGTGGCTACCCACTGAACTTACCGAACCGCCACGATAACCCGCAAAACCGATGCGGCAATCATTACCCGCGAGCGGCGAACCCGGAAAAGAACGAACCGTCTCAGACTCGACAAACTTCTGTAACCAGAATACGTGGCTATCGCCAATTACTAATGCTAACGCCTTACGCTCTGTGCCACTATCCATCATACGCTTACCTTAACAAAATAAATTATACTTAGCTTCGCACAGCCTCCTCGCTCGACCCACGACAACGGTTACCTTGCACTGCCAATAGCCCACGCTGGCGAAAATGGCGTCACCACGCTGTCCCTGTGTAGGGAGGTTGGTGAAAATGCAATAATTCATCAGATTGCAAATGTGATATAACACTGGAAAGGTCTATTTAAGAGATAAACAGCCATACCAGTTTTATATCTCTGTGATGAAAATTGGCGAAGTTATATACAATTATGTAAAGGCCATTGAATAAATTTGTGTGACAGTTTTTTTGATCTGAAGGAAATGTGAAAAACCAATATTGTACAATACAAAAAACTTAGCTAAAACTTGATATTTTATGTATTTCCTTTAAATATCATTTACGAAAGGAATTATACATAAAATTAAGTTAATTAACTAAGCTACTAACCTTTTGGAAAAGCCTACAAAAGTATCTCCAAGTCCCCCACTTTCAAATCGTCATCCATAATATATATACGTCTACACAATATATCTGGCTCGTTGTCATACACCACATTGAACCAGCTTGGGAAGCCTGCTACCCATAGGTTGGAGGATATGCTTTAAATGTTTCCATTATGTGGATATCAAAAAAATCTGACATGTTTTAGAAGGTGTAGGTATACCAGCAAAATCATGTGGACGTTAGTGAGTACTGCATGCATGTCATGTGTGCAAAGTTAGTAAAGTGTGTGTGAGAGTATAAACATAGCGAAATATTGCATGCATTGATGTAAACATTCTGCTTTGGCCTTGCACCATATACTTATGTAAACATAATTTATATGTAGGTTTGTGTGTGTGTGTGTCCGCATGTGTGCGTGTGCGTAAAATTAGTAAAGTGAGAAGGATAGCCAACTACTGCAATCAACAGTAAGCATTCCGTTACATAGCATGCATGTACAACATTATATATATAATATATATATATACATACATATATATATATATATAATATATATATTGCTATGCAACTTTGAATTATCTGATGTAATGTTGTATCTGCAAAGATCCGTTTGCAGAGAACAGCGATGGCTGGAAGTAGGATATGAAGAATCACTTCCGCATTTGCATCTACACCAGAAAGCGTTGTCAGCATTTTCAAACACACTGTCCTTCTTGATGCGAGTAGAGTCTCCAAAGATAGGCATACTCGTCCCACTCATGAACTCATTGATGTTTCTGCATGACTCCTGGCAGAATGACACGAGTTGCTGGTAGTGAATATTCATGTCCAAGATGTGAACACTCTTGTCTTCGATCATGCATCAGAGGGGCAGGTGATCAGCTTGCTGATGAGTCCAAGTGTTTTACATCCAGCGAGAAACTGTGGCGTTTCTAAGACGTTTAGAACATATTTCAACAACCTGTCTGACGCACCTTGTTTTTTTAGAAAGCACCGCATTTCATTGCTTAAGAAGAATGTCCTTGCAGCATTCGAAAATAAAATGTTTAAAAAGCATGCATATCAATAACCGCTGAAGCAAAATGTTGCACGGTACCAACACCAGGAAATGTTAAATCATGTTATATATTCATCTACAAATTAAATACTTCTAGGAAGATGCAATAAAAAACCACCACCAAGCCAATGTTTATACATGCAGTTAGTTACAGCAAGATCAATGCAGTGTAATTAGAAGTATATTAGATGTCTAATTTATGGGGGGTTGTCATTTATTTGTTGTCATTTGTTATTTATTTTGCATGATTATAACATGAAAACAAACTTAAAATATTCATATAACGTCCACCATTTAATACCTGATAGCATGTCTGTGCATATGTAAACACGAATAACAAATGCATGGCTAAAACACAACTTCAGAATACAAGATTGCAACAATGTGTACGCCGGGTATGTGAGCGATAATAGGAGTAATTCGTTGCCAGACATGGGGTACCGCTACGTTCGAGCTTGGGGCAAAAATGGGCAAAGGTGTATCTCCGCCAAATTTGCATTAATATTACGTTTATACATTACTAAATAGCACAGGTGTAGTTTGCCAGAGTTTCCGCAAGCTGTTCATACCTTAAATACGACCAATGTTCAACATATCATATTTTTCTTAATTTTATTTCAATTCATACAAGAAACACGTTAAAAGAAAGAGCATCATTTTGCGATTTCAACCATACCGCCAAACATAGCATGGCAGGTAATAACGCGAGTACATGATTTTATGAAAAACACCTCCCTTCCGCGAGATTAAATATGGCTGCGTCCGCAACGAAACGAAATTTCGGTGGGTGTCGTTGTTTCGGAGATGAAATGTATCTTGATTCCCCCTTTTCTGTAAATACCAATGATTGTAAATATTTATATATCTCTATCGATGTTATGTATGAATTGTCGCAGTTTAGAGGCACACTGGGATTCTGTGCAAGAAGTACTTTTAAGCTTATCTTCAAATGGCCTCAAACTTGATTTAATTGGCTTAACATAAATACTTAGAATTCGTGATTCCCAGCAATACAAAATAAGTGGCTACCACAGTTTATTTTTTAATACAAGATTACAAAATGATGATGGGCATGGTAGAGTTGGAATATATATTAATGAAAGCTTCATCTACTCTAAACGTGAAGATCTCTCTATATTTATTCCCCATGTTTTTGAATCTATAATTGTTGAAGTTCAAGGTAATCATAATAAACCTTTTATAGTAGGTGTAATTTATCGTCCTAACTCTGCTCCTCGTGCAGATATCGATATGTTTATAAGTAAAATAATAGAAATACAGGATAAAATATCAAATGAAAATAAAACTGCTTATTTAATGCGCGACTATAACATTAATTTGCTAAACTTTATCACCCATCAAAAAACCAATGACTTTATAGATAATGTAATATCCCAAGGATTTATTCCGCATATAACCAAACCAACACGAATAACATCATATTCGGCAACACTTAAAGACAACATATATTCAAATCATACTATCGGGGATTATTATTACTGATTTAGCCGATCATTTTGGAATATTTCATATAATTTATGGTACACCTCGTCCACAAAAATCAGTATATAGGCAGGTACGACAGTTGACCCAAAAACATTGCATCATTTTGAAATCTATTAGATATGGCTGATTACTCAACTGTACTATCCACTGACGATGCGAATGAAGCTTATGATAATGTTATGATAATATACAAATCACTTTTCGAAATATCTTGTCCAATTAAATATGTGAAAGTTAAGAAAAAATACATTAAACGAGAACCATGGATTACTTCAGGCATATTGACTTCATCTCTAAATAAATCACTTCTTAAAGTTACTTCGAAAGAAATTAAACAGACCTAATCCAGAAATCATCAACAAATATAGAGAATATTGTAGAGTCTTTAATAAGATTAAACGAGCAGCAAAAAGTGCTTATTATACAGAAATGCTAAAAGAACGTAAGCACAATATCAAAGAAACATGGGCTGTACTACGACAAGCAATACATAAACAAAAAGAATTCCCCAAACTACCTGAAACCTTCATCATAAACGGACAAGAGAATACAAATTTTAAACAAATTAAAGAAGAATTTAATTATTTTTTCGTTGGAATAGGTAAATCGATAAGCAACTCAATAGCTCTTCCAGTTAAGCAAATTGAAACACACCTAAGAGAAAACTATCCCGTAAATTTTTTCATGCAACCAACACAGACAACAGAAATTGAAATAATTGTACGAAAACTTAAAAACTAAATGCACTGAAGGTTTCGACGGTCTATCCACTAAACTACTGCAAGCGACCATACATGAAGTAGCCACTCCGCTTGTGCATATACTAAACCAATCCTTTGTCACGGGAATTGTTCCTGAAAACTTAAAAACTGCAAAAGTCATTCCCGTCTTCAAATCAGGTATTGTATGCAATAGATTAATAATGTTCTTAGATAAATATAACATTTTGTATAAACACCAATATGGGTTTCGTGCAAAACATTCTACTATTCAACCAATACTGCATCTACTCAAAGATATCGCAGATGCAAATGGTTATGGGGTCACAGGAAGACGGCACATAACATGCCATGTGACCACCATGCAACACAACTTAAATTTTTAAAACGGTTGTTTTGTCTACGTCTACTGTTATGTTGTTGTTGTTGCAAAATAAATTTATTTGATTTTGATTTATTTTATTTATGTGTTCATACATTACATATATATTTTATGGTGCAAAGAACCTTGCATACAGGCAGTAAATACGTCTTCTTTTATTACAAATATTTTATTACATTATTACAAACAGATACTATATTCACAAGCATAAGAACCTGAACTTAGCATTGTATTTTCTTCAAAGTGTGTTACCATGGCCTGGGTGACGGAGGCATGCGTGATGAATTGAGTATTTGTGACCTTTGGCATTGCTGGTTGAGCATTTGATGTTATAAAATACATATTTTCATTTATAATATGTTCCAGTTCTAACAGTTACAGATATACATGGATTAAATAAAACGTGCACATAGTGTAGATGGATCGACTGACATTATTTGAGTATAGATTTAAACGGATTACATTTCGTTCTACAAGATCAGCAAGCTGACGGTGGGCGATAATATGGAACCCGCGGCCGCAAGCGCGGTTCACTGTGCTCGTCTAAAGCTTATAAAGTTATATGCAATATCAACCACAGGCAAGACCCAAGAAGATTATAGTTAAACAGTTGTTGTTGTCTAGTCAAAGCAAGGCATGGTTTAAACAACCCCTTCTCGCTTTGTTGCCCGAGCGACCTTGGTCCAACGTCCCTATTCATGAGATTTAGCTCAGTGTCTGACCGATTGCAATTAACTCACTGACACTGGCACTGGTATTTGTTGTGATATGCCCTACAGGCCGACGCGGATGAACACAATAAAACAGTTCCGTTCACATCTAACATGCCGTTCACATCATCAGCACGTCTACGGCGACAATACGCAGTCTACGTCAAACGTTCGCCACGCATGGTCTCCCGTGCACTATAGTCTCCGACAATGGCACCGTTTTTACGAGCCAGGAGTTCCGAGCGTACTGTCGTAGTAACGCCATTAAACACATCTGCAGTGCGCCGTTTCACCCAGCGACCAACGGCCTTGCTGAGAGGGCGGTGCAGACTGTCGTCAAACAGGGCTTGAGGAAGACCAGCGGTCCAGACCTCGAGACACGACTCTACAACTATCTGGCGCGCTACCGAGTGACGCCGCAATCCACAACGGGCGAGTCGCCGGCTCAGATGCTCAACTCAAAGTTGCCGCGCATAAAACTCGACCTGTTACTACCGCAGCGAGAAAACCGAGTGCTTGGTCATCAGGAACAGGCACGTGACTACCGCACGTCCACGGATACGTCAGAAACCGCATTCTACGCAGGCGACGCGGTTTGGGCAATGAACTTCGCTGGCAAACCGAAGTGGCTGCCGGGAGTTCTCACTGATCGCACCGGACCGGTCTCGTTCATCGTCAGCATGACGGACGGACGCATCTGGAGACGCCACGCCGACCATCTACGCCCGTGTCTCCCCGACGAGTACGTCAACGAGACGTTCCCGCCACCCGATCCGAGCGCTGTGAGCGTTGTTCCGCCGACAGCGCCACCCATCGACGTTCCCCTATCCGAACCCGAGAGTCGACAACCACCGTCGACCCCAATCGTCTCCAAACCCCAATCGTCGTCTCCAATCATCTCCACACCACAAACGTCGTCTCCAATCTCCAATCCCCGACGATCTGCTAGAGTGATTAAGCCGCTGATCAGGCTTGATCTATAATTAGGGTGTACGCCGTGCGCTGCCCGCCTATGTCATAAGTGTTCTTCATAATTGGAGGAATGTGGTGTATCGCTAATACTGTAATTGAACGCTATGCAGTTTAGCTTGCCTGTGCGAACGGAAGTGAAAACCCCGTTGGGTTTGTTGTTGAAATAAAATGGAACCGATCAACATCGTGTTTTCAATTCTAGCCTAGTCTACCACAATACTCAGTACCACGATACATTTCACAGCCCAATTCCTGGAGACGAGAGTGCAACACTTTCTTCTGCTCAAATGTTCGTTTGGCCTCGAATGGCCGTCCTGCCCTTATATAGCTTGATGACCGGAAGTTAGTCTGACCAATTACAACACTTAATAAAAATTAAAGTCGCTTCAAAAACCAGCTCCCGAAACCTTTCACACTTCGAAGCAATCCATTCAACTCGCTGAGTTTAAAATAGATTTTGCGAGCTAAACGTTTGGCTATATAAGTGCTCATTCAATCTTTAACTTACGTGAATTACTTACATAATTAATATCACTGGATTCCCTGTATCGAGCCCGGATACCACACTATTCATCGTACATTCCAACTCTCATGAATTAATCCATAATTTTAATAAAACACGCACTCTATTCATAAGCCAGGTGTGACCCTAGTGTTTTTTCACACCTACATTTCTGTAAATAACTTTTATAAATTCATAATATAATCTTCTTATAACCACAACATAAGTAGTTTGACAGGTCACCATATTACCAGTCATGTTAAATAATTTTTACAGGTACCAAATTTGATATACCTAACCGTAGAATTAGTGGTGTACGCTACAAATGAAATTAATTAAATCTGACTCGTCGGCAGTTAAAACGTTACACGCCTTAATCGCCAGAGGGCACCAGCGTATACCTACGCGACAATACATACCAGAGATGGCAGCACCATCCCATCAACCATACTTTGTATACAAAACCAATGTTCTAAAGCCTGATTAAATTCTATACAAACCACTTTGTGACAATCGGGGGATTTGATGGATTTCCAGGAGTCCCCCGGCGAATGCAGGAAACTTAACATGTATGCTTACCGTTTGGACGAGCGCCTCCAGTAAGTTTGTTGAGTATCCGTCAAGTTGCGTTGTCTTTGAATTATCTAAACTATAGCCTATAGTATAGGCCTACGTCTCCACCACACCTTCGGCATTTCCACTATCCGCTCACGTCTGGATTTGTGTCGCCCGAGTTCCCGAATGTCAGATGCGTACATGTCCAACATAGACTCGAGCCGTCGTTCTTGCTCTGCCGGTAGATCTTGGCTGATTTCTTTCAAGTACTTTTCTGTGAATGTATCTGAAACAACGGTGCCCAGTATATATATATATATATATATATATATATATATATATATATATATATATATATATGTATATATATATATGTATATATATATATATGTGTGTGTGTATATATATATATATATGTATACATGTATGTATGTATATATGTGTGTGTGTATATATATATATATAAGTCTATATACCGCATTACCTGTACATTCGGTGCCAAAAATCACCGCATTGCCTGTACATTTATATTACCTGTACATATACGTGTACAGGCAATATTTTAACCTTCCACACACATTTCTGTGGTGCAGATACTGACGTTTTTGTTAGTCACATACATTAAGTGCGTGTTATTTTGGGGAATTCTGCAGTTTATTGTGTGTTGTAGCGTGCAATTTTATATTTACACGAACTGGAAATTTGTGAGCGTATACTTTTTGTGTCGAACATTGCCTGTACATATACGTTTATCATATATGGTGTTATGCTAGCTTTAATCGAGTGTATATTTGAGATTAGATCGCAAGGTTTGCAAACTACTACTATCAATGAAACGTTGCGCGAATAAAACAGAGAATATTACTTTTTTGTGTGTTTTGGTTAAAAATCGCGTCCAGAGTGTCGTTCGTGTATATTTCATACGCGAACTGTGCGCATGCGTCAGAATCTAGGTCACGCGTCAGGAAAATGGCGAAAGCGTCTTGCTGTCAAAGCTCTCACTTTAAATATTGATTTAGCTTTGTCGTGGATAATTCTCTGTAGAATTTGACCAAACTACTATAGACAGAGAGCAAAAATGGTAGCGCGAAAGAATATGCATCCGAGCGAAGAAGTAGAGTTGAGAAAGTTGCGGATTTTATCAAAGAAGTGGCGCGTGCCGAGAAAACCACCCACACACTGACTCGGGCACAGCAGGCACAGACACAGTGACAGACGTCACAGACAGTGGCACAGGTACAGCTTGTAATTTACATACTAGACTCGAGTGTCAAGTTCATGCATAGCGAAATTCCGTAACAATGCGGTATTGTGGCAGTTTTACGAAATTTTCCGATGCACGAACTAGCAGCACTAATATACGTTGTTTAAAATACAACACTCGCGACACTGACATTCGGCATATATATTGTGTTTAACTTAGTTTAGGAAAGGATGTGTGAAATGTTGACGCTGCAGTGGCATCTTTTTGGAAGCATTTTCGCTGTACCTTGACTTGTACGGTGTTGGATATTGTATGAACTGAAATATTTCACTTGTTCTGAATATCATGTAAATTAGAACAATTTAAATAAGTAATCCCTGTTAGGAATAATAGCTGCTTTGACTTTGTTCAATATGTATCACTTATAGTACTATTGAGTATTGTCTATTCACTTTAAGATATATGAATCCTGTATCGTCATCGAACTTTTTTTATCAAGTCTAGTTCAAGGTGATAAAATTAATTAAAACATTGTGTTATTTGTAATTAACTGAACTGTGTGATGTCTCCAGTTGTCTCCAAGTCCAAAACAATGGTGTGTCTGGTAAATTTATTTCTTGGACTTCTGAATGTTCAAAGCATTAAGTTGGATTCTGGAAAACAAACGGCATTGCTTAGTTAGTACATTAACTGTACATGTAGATTGCTTCCTCTATTTATGCCTCTTTCGTGTTTTAGGTAAGGCCGATGATTGTAACATCCCTCCGAGCAAAAGACAAAGAAGGTATCTAGTGAGTAGCGTTACTGTGCTATCTGAACTTATTGAGACCTGCTTATAGTATGGAATATTTTTTTAATGTACATTTTGTTTTTTTTATTTTTATGTCAATATCAGTGTTCAAGATTACTGCTGGTCGAACTAATAAATAGCATATAAAAGGAAGGTGGCTCCTTTGATAGCGACTACGTGTTAGCTTAATAGCTGACGTGTCAAATATTGGTCACTATTCATGCTATATTTAAAGTGTTTGATTATTGTAAACAATACAATTTATGCTTCTTTGAGTAGATAAAATTTTTATTTCTGAAAAATTAAATGGCTAACTTACATAGCCTCAATAAACATTTACCCAGACAGGTTGGCTATTATCATCTTACCCACATGAGGGATCATCTTCATAATTAGTTAAATGTTCAGAGTTCAGATTTTACAGAAAGCCAGTAAGCCGGGTAAGACGACAACAGCCAACCTGTCTGTGTAACTGTTTATTGAGGCCATGTAAGTTAATCGTTTAATTTATCAATTTTTTGGAAATGATGATGGACTGCATTTCAGTGATTATGTATATATATATATGCTACTTCATAAAATCTAACAGACATTTATCGCAACATCTGCAGAGCTTTCCCTTCACCATTCACTAGACTTCACTGCTCAACATCAAGACCGAAATTGATGGACAAACTATAGCTATACTAGTTCAAAGGCCACAGTCCACAACAACTAACTGTCGTTGTGAGTTTAGCAGTTGGGTTTTGGCGACTCTTATGAGGGTCTAACCTTCTCTGTATAAGTTGTGTTGTCTCACTCAAGGCATGCTCATCTGAATCAGTGAATGACACTGTCAGTTGTCATTGTTACTGGCAGTGATGACTGTTGTCTGTAGTCAAAGCATAGACTGTAGTCTACTCTAGTAGAGTGTTGTTGGGTAGATTCATATCCATAAGCCATAGGTAAAGCCGTAGCGTGGGGCCGTGGGCGTAGAGGGCAAAGGTAAAGACGGCGTAAAAACACAAAATCTCAGCTAGGCCTAGTCTTTACATTTAGCCCTCATATACATACTAACATAATCCTAATAATATCATCCATGCTCATGCCCTGATCCATGACTGACCAGGTATGGCCAAGGTTCATGCCATGGACATGTCCCATCCCCTTATGGCTATGTGGCTCATATCCGTAGGCAGCTATCCGTATAAATTGTACTGTATTGTTTTTAACTTTGCCCTTTCCTCTAAAGGTAGCAAAGGAAATTGCCATGACAGGCTATATCATACAGAAGTTACCTCTTTTGCGAAGCCTAGGCCTGTGTCCTATTTGTATGGCTATTGGCTATGCCTGCATGATTTATACTAACTATAGTCTTATACATGACTTCATGTGATACAGACAGTAGATATATTATGTTTAGAGAATAGTCGTAACTTTGGGCACAGGACCATTGGCATATGAAATCTCTAGCCTGTCCTAGGCTGCTTTTTCCTATGTTCCAACATTCTTAAAGTAAGTTAGCTTGCACTATAATTAATATCAGCTGCAGGAATGTATAATTAGTATGAATGTGTTTATATATTGTTAAATAAGCTCTTGTAGCATAACTAATGTACTTTTTCAGAAGTATCATTGAGTTATAGAATTATTATTTGTGTACACACATGAAAAAACAAATGTGTTGAGATACAGGGGGTCATTATACTAATGTAGGAACGACCCTACATATGAACCTGTACATTACATGAAACTTGACTTAAAAGCAAACTGTATCTTTTTCAATTCTCATTATATTTTGCAATCGATAATCTTGTTTTATTGCAGCTGAAGGAAAGTCCTGCTAAAAGAACACGAAATGCTCAGGTAAATTACAATTTACTCTACAGATTCAGTGCCCATGGCCAGTATCTAGACAAATGATATATTAACTGTACATTAATATAGACAATGGCAAGACAAATTTATTATGTTTTGTAAATAGTTCCCACCTCAAAATATCTACTTATATGAATTCAAGAAAATTTTGTTCACTAATTAAATTTTGTTGCAGGATTTGTGCAATAATTGTGGTGTTTCGTCCATAAGAATTTATCCTAAATTGGATTTTGTCCCAGATTCCCCATGGCCACATAGCCTAAAAAATAAGGTAAAATGTTATCAAATTTATTAATATCAAACTATTTGTAACACCTGCTATTCAGCAGCTATTGTCTGTCATATGGCAAGAGCAATCTATATGTATATGCATTTTATAAAAACAATGTTGTTTGCTTAATATAATATCTTATAAACACCATTATGACTGGTGTTTTCTGCTTGATATAATACCGTATAAACACCATTATGACTGGTGTTTTCTGCTTGATATAATACCGTATAAACAACATTATGATTGGTGCTCCTGACATTTCAGAAGAAATCTCCCATTGAACTTGAAGATACGCTTTGGTGGTGTCAGTTGGGGGCCGATAACGACAACTTTAAGACCATGTCTACAAAACATGGTTGGTATTTATTGTACATCATTCACTATCTATTCCAGCTGCTTATTCATACAACCATACTGAAATTAAGTGTTTATTGAAGTCTTAAACAACATTGGTAGGCATACACCTTTTAACGTGAATACAACACAGTGATTTACAACTACAGTCAAGAGAATTGCACCAGTGGTTTACTCAGGGAACTGTTGTAACATTACATACTATAATCGTATTTACTTTACTTATGCAGTGTTATAGGCTGCATTTCTTGTGTTCTGCCTTATTTTAGAGTAAGTTGGCTTGCACTAAAATTAATAGTTCATTGTAGAATGTTGCATTAAAATCAATCATAACTATGTTCAATGTATGATGTGGTTAGCATGGTCTCCTTCTAACTCCATTATGTGTATGGCTGAAGCTGGAAGGGAAGTCTTCTATAAACAATGCATTTCCTTCAGGATGTAATAATAATAGGAAGGAAGCTATGTAATTGCAATATATTACATTGTAATGTAATTGACCCTAGGCCTGCACACATTTCATTTTGTCACAGGATTTGTGCAGTTTTAACATTGTGGGATTTTGTCTGTTTTGTTTATTGGATTTTCCGGATTCCCCATGGCCACATAGCTGCTTCTGTTCAAGCCACTAAAGTATGAACACGAAAAGATAGCAGCAACAATAGATTGAACAAATGTCAATGCATACTTTTATATTTTACTTGAACAATTCAATGTGAAGGCACAGATTTTGTGTAACAAGGTGTTGATAATATTTTGTAAATTTACATTTCAAGTGTCTTTTCCCGGGCAGCTTTAATCTATGTACATTTTTCTGTGCAGTAGAATCTATATAATAAGGTAACTTTGTATTGTATAAAATGTATAAATGTCAATCATGTGTTTGAAAGTGTGCACATAACATTTGTAGGCTTTGGGATGTCTTCGATTGCCACAAATGAACTGCAACCGGAGCAGTAGAGAGGTGATTATAATGTCTTCAGTTGACAGTTAATCTGTATATGAAATGCCCAAATTGCACATCATTTAAATTAACTAACGTGTGACATTACAGAGCATCTTCAACCGTGTACTCATCTGAAATGTAAAATATTGATAACCTAAAACCTCATAAACATGTTGCATTGTGAAAAAAGCTGAAAGTCCATATTTGGACAACCAATTTTATCCCACAGCATCCCTTATACAAATCCTAGCTATGCCCCTGGCTAAGAGTGTAACCCACATGATCTTTGTTCACTTTAGACTTTGTTTTTTATATTTTACACTTTAATCTGATAATAACTGTTAGGACGTATATTGAATATTATGTAACATAAGTAATATGGATTTAAGGACATTTATCAACTAAAATGGCAGCATAGACATGCAAAAACGCCTAAAATACCACCGATTGAACATGCATATGTTTTGTGGATCTGCAATGCCAAAATATATTTAAATTAATTTTAATTGTAAGATGCTTCCTACAGGTCATATTTTTAAATGTTGTTTTCCCTTCCAGCTTTGGCCATACACATGGTGGAGTTAGGAGAAGAGCATGCTATCCACATCATACGTTGAAAATAGTATGACTGATGAAGGACGATTACCTGGTTAGTTATTGTACTTGTATACAACAAAGAAGGGCACAGACCACTGTTAGCTTTTCCACTGACAGCCTTGTTAATGTTTTGTTAGATTATAGGGAAACTACTATTCAAAAATCTGAAATTTCAGAAATGATATTCTGACAAAATTTCTTCAATGTCAGATACCTCCAGCTCTTTTACAACATCCATGCTTGGTGCCCATCAATATTTACCAAAATATACGATTCCCTGCATGCACGTGACGTATAAATAAAAATGGCGAAAAATCACTACGCCAACTACACTCTTCCAAATATACATTGTTTCACTGCCAATACATGCTAGCACTCAACCTGCTAGATATCTAGCATTCATTTACCACACATTTCAGACATCACCAGTTTCAAGTTCAAATTACAAGGTACAGTGTTATTGTAACACAACAGGAAGGCTAACAGTGCTGTGGCCCCAGACGTTTTTCTCTTATCTAGACACGTTTATTATAGTAAAGTGAAGAAAATGCAATGTTTATATTTGCATATTTTAAAGTTAATAAAATAACCACTACAATAAAGTTTCTTGCTAGTATTTTAAATATTTAACACACATTTATTTCATCGATATCAGACAGGAAAAACATTCTACCAACAGTTTGCATTGATCAGGGTGATAAGGATACTGCACCGTAAAGTTTGATGATGCTTGAATGGATCTTATTATATACATCTGTTTCACAATTGTATTGTGTTACTCTTAAAATATATATTTGATGATTACACTGAATGATGGTTTGACTAATTAAACAATACTATGTATTTAAATGTTTGCAGTGATGCATTTTAAGTAAACCATACAAGATGACACTGTGTGCTGTTGATTTTCTCTAACAACTTGTTTTTGCTCAATTGTTGCACCAACATTTCTTTCAACAGGAAAACAGAGATAGAAGCCTTCAAACAAAGCAGAGTTGGACCATAATAAAGACAACATGTTTGTAGTCAAACCATGATATTGATGGTATGCAAGCCATGGCGATATTGACGGTATGCAAGCCATGATAGTATGGATGGCATGCATGCCATGGTGGTATCGACAGTGTGCAACCCACAATTATATTGATGGTATGCATGCCATGGTGGTATCAAAATGCATGATTGTAGAGATACGATTCAACACATGATGGTATTGATGGAATGTAAGCAATGATGGCACGGGTGGCATGCAGGCCAAGTTGCTCTTGATGGTATGCATGCCATTGTGGTATGGATGGCATGCATCCCTTGATGGTATTGACAGTATGCAACCCATTATTATGCACATGGTATTTTTGCCATGGTAGTATTGATGATATGCAAGCCATGATTGTATTGATGCAAATCACGATTTTATTGATGCTGTGCAGGCCATGGTGGTACTGATGGTATGCATGCCATGGTGGTATTGATGGTATGCAAGCCATGATTGTATTGGTGGTGTGCAAGCCATGATGGTATTAATGGTAAGCTAACCATGGTGGTATTGAGGGTAGTCATGCCATGTTGGTATTGGTGGCATGCTAGCCATGCTGATATTTATGGTATACAAACCATGATGACATTGATGGCATGCAAGCCATTTTTGATAAGATCTTATCGAAAGCAAAAATAAATGCAATATTGCCTTTCGTTTTGCATTAAGAATGTGCTGTAGGAAAATAATTAAATATACATTCTAGAGCTTATACACTGATTAGGTATTATTGTTATAAAAGTACTTGAATTACATAAAATGTTTGGTTATACAGACTGACTAATGTAGTTCTCAAATGCAAATGCCTGGCAAACTAGATGAGTGATAGAACGTTAAGTGTACAACATGTAATTAGTATTGCACCTGACGCGAACTTCAATACATGTTTGACCATACCTTCTTTGCAGAAAATAGGCATAGATTCATACCAGAATACAAAAGCAACAGGCATACAACTGTGAATGTCAATTGGTTCAGCAAGTGATCTGTAATAAGCATGTTACTGTGACTGAATGTAGCATACTACTGTCATCGTTTCCACGCTGATGCAAACAAGTGCAATTGTGTGGTAGATCTATGTTACCATCTCTATGTGGTAACGTATTCAATTAATAATTTCACTATTTAGGGTACCGGTAGTAGTTGTATGTTATGTAAGTTACATGTTTTGTGTTGATTGTTTGCATTTTGGAACTCATGGCAGTCACATTACCCGTTGGGGTCCTGCTCTATAAATAAAGTTCAACAGTTCAAAGATAATGATCATAGGTGTATGAGACGGACACCCCCTAAAAGACTGGGCAATGAAAGGATTTCAACAAAAACATTTTTTTAATATATAGCAAAACAACGGTATCATTGACCGGAAATTGATAGATAACAGTGAAACACACAGAACATAATAAATATATTACAGACACAAATTGATGCATGCATCACCCCCCCCCCCCCCCCCCGCCATTCAAGAAACATGAAACAGACAGGCCCTCCCCAAATGAAGTCTGTTCCGTATGTCTTTGTAAAGGTGTCTTTGTTATTTTATCAAAATGGTGTTAGTTGCTGCAATAGATTGTTTCATATGCATACTGCAGTAGCCATTACATTATGGTCTTATAGACTGCATGGCCAAACATACCGGTGTGTTAAATATAGCCATGTATACACATGTTTTACTGGGACAAATACTTTAATTTTTGTGTAGAGTTGTGTTCTGAATAAATGAGATGTATGCATGCATATTATTTTGTATCTTAATAAATTTATTTACTTACAAAAAGTGTTTATGTTGACTGTTTTTATATAACACACATATAGGCCTTTTAAAGTCCACGAGTAATACAATATGGCAATGAAATCTGACTTAATATTAATCAAATTATTTGTTAATCACATTTTTGTGGCCTGATTTTAAGCAAATCGAAGCAAACATTTAAATGTTGGTGACAGTTTATTAATATATCCTATAACAATTAGTCAATTGTGTATATCTGATTATAATTTTCATTTTATTCAACACGAAAAGATCAGTAGAACATGTACAAACTTAGGATTAGAGTCAAGTAGTGCTTGTTTGGATGCTCCAATTTGTCATATAAAGCAGTGTATCTCCCCACCCATGAGCAATGTATGGTTTTGAATCGTGCGTCCTAATTTGTGTTATGCAGTTTTAACAAAAACCTGGACCATTTCGTCCGTAAGATTATCTATGTGCTAAATATTAAATAACTAATCCGTCAAAGTTTGCAAACTGTTGTTCTGAGTGGAGTACTTACAAAAATAGACCAACAAATCCAAATCGCGGAAAGACGCCTGCGTCAAAAATCGTGCGTCCGACGGACCTAATATATATATAAATATGCCATTGACAATTTTCTAAGAATAATATTGATATATGAATAAAAATGTCGAACAAGAATCAATACGAGCTCGTTGTAGAATAATGTTATTCCGGAAGGGCCATGGGATTTGTTGATCGTGAATTATATTAATATTGTCGACCTTCGTCGAGTTCGACGCCGGCGATGGGCTTCGTTAGAACTGTCAGTGTCGGTAACGCAGTCGCTTACCTCACACATATTACACTCAATAAGCATTAAAGTTGTGTAACTAGCATAGCAGTTTGATGCCGGAGTAAAATGCAGTCGACTAGCTATGACAAGGAATCAAATATAAACAAATACAGTTTCGCGCAACTCTACACAAAACACCGGCGCCATTTATTGTCATGAAAACAACTGTGTCGTAGGTCATAAAAGGTCAGCCAGTGGCCGCTCATTGGCTGTAAGTTTATATACATGAAATCACCGCATTGCCTGTACATATACAGATGTACAGGTAATATGGTTTTAGTTAAAACAACATTACCTATACATCAAAATTAGTGTAATTATAAATATGCAATTGAAACCAAAAACAAGCACCTAGATGTATGTGTGTGTTTACTTCTATGTTTATGAATTGAAATATGTAAATGTTATTTTGAGGCATACATCAAAATGTAGCAGTGGAACACTTTCTGCTCACCTGTATATTTCGAAAAAGATACCACTATAAATACTGTTCCGACATTTATTGTTATTGTCAGACACTTGTTGTCTTGTGGAACGCTGTTTCATACATGTTGTATACAGTATATGGAATATTTGTTTGTAGTAGTAATCGTGTGTAATTGTTGGCCTATTTGAAAGTTGCCTAGGTTTCAACTACAATGCAAGCAGTCAAATATGGGTATACCGACTATGACAGATTTGTCTGCAGCTGTTGGTATGTTATCCAATATAATGGTACCAACAAGAAAGTTGTAAAATATGTACAGAAATGACTAAACTATTGATCATAATTGATGTAATCATAATTACATGCACAAGTAAATGCAATTTATTACACTCATTTTCTCAGTAATCATACTCATATATTTTAACAGTAATCCTATTTGACTACATTTGTGACCAGGCCTGTGGTCAAGTACATTACAATACAATATATTACTATTACCTAGTTTCCTTCCTATTAGGATTACATGCTGAATTTGATATATTACTATTACCTTTGTAGCAATTACTATTATATTTTTAATTAGAAAATGAAATAGTATAATACACGGTGTGCATAAATATGTACCACAACATATTACTATCGTATTTAGTATTATCTACTAACTACACTGTTTAAAGGAAAACAAAAGGGAACGCTGTGGTGTTTAGCACCTAAAAGATTTAGCACAAACTAACCATTTGCATCTACAATCAAAATTTTCAGTTCAGTGGTTTACTCGGAATGTAGTCTTAAAGTGGAAGATTCTAACGAAATCTGCGATAACATGTAGACTGCCATCTTACTGATGACGCGTTCATTTGGCCGAAAGCAACCAATAAACGAGCAGCATTAGTGTTGCTGTGTACGACACACTGTCTTGTGTTGTTCGCGTAGTTGGTTCATGTTCATGGGATGCGGTTCGTTACATTAGTATAAGTTGAGCTTACAGTGAAAACGTGACTTCCAATATGCCACGCTGCTCTACATACGGTTGTAACAATAGTACAGCGAAGGATAATGAGCTGTCTTTTTTGTTTCCCTTTGAAACAGCCAGAAGTGAAATAGTGGATTCACAACTGTGGACGGGCTGGTTGGAAGCCTTCGAAATACAACGCACTATGTTCAGATCATTTTGAAGAAACGTGCTTCGAAGGAAATCTATATCGTCAGTTAATGACACAAGATCCGACAAAACGTCGCCGACGTCGATGTTTGAAGCCAGGTGCAGTGCCTACGATATTTAGTCACGGACCTCGGCCGTCGAAGCGACGCATATTTTCGGTCAAACGCGCCGCCGCTGCGAAATCGATCGCAAGAAGGTTAGTACCGAGTTACTTGGTATCCAATTAAAATCTGTTGACATTTGAGATGCAAGATATGCTGGAGCCAAGCCAGAACAGTACCAGAATGTACTATATTGCACCACAAAGAGTTTAGTCTTTAGAAGATGGCCGAATAGCAAAAGTTAACGGCAATCAAGTCGCTTGAGCGATATTACAGTAACGGATTAACATGGGCTGGAATGATTGTCGTTTATAATAACATTGCAAAACTTACTGTACTTTTGTGTTAAATGAACAAAAATACGTTCTGCATTCAATAATATTGCTTTAGACATTGTCATATATCGAAATGTTTGGCCTATTATTTATGTCATGATGTTATATAATTGGACTTCGTATATAATTATGTGTGACTACTGTTTATGTGACGAAGAATACCACTATATACTCTATTGTAAAACGTTTATAATGGCTTCATTTGTATTTAGTAAAATTCCATAATGTTACTCAATTTTAGTAAAGGGGATACAACCCAGGTGAAAGTTTGTTTTTGTTTTTTTTAATACAAAATTGTTTGTTTTATGCCAGATTATGATTATGTTTACTGTGAATAGATATCATTTTATAACAATTACATACCTTTAAACCACTCTTATCCATGGAATAAGGGTGCCAATATCAAGTAATTTGTATCCATTATGCCACATTTTATGGCCATTTAAAAAAAAAAACATTTAAATTCTGCATTTGGAAGGATATCTCTGGGAGTAATTATGTGATCCAAATATAGTTATCAATGAGCTCACCAGATACACCATGTTTGTATTATAAAAATACTGGCATCACTCAATAATCATATATTGTTGAAATATCTTTAATAATATACCATGTGCACACATCTTCACTAACTTGTTTTTTTTGCACACTAACAACAAAAACAGGTAACAGCTGTTGTGAAAATATCTTGAATTTGGATCAAAAATATAAATTATTGTAATCTGCATTTCAGCTCGATCACCAACATGATGTGGCACATGGGGAAAGGCATCAACCGCAAGTTTACTCCTTCATTGGATACAGAATGTATCAAACCATCTGTGGTGGTGTTATGCAACATGCAACAGTGACGCACAGTTGCTGGAGTAAGTACCAAACTTGATATGTATTCATTTTATACCTGAGGCATGTCCAAAGCAACAAGTAACCTTTAGATTTGCAATGAGTAGATGATGAGTAGGGACCACGACCCAAGTAGTGTAAGGTGAATTCCAGTCACCGACTTGAATCCCAAATACACTAAATTAGCTCCTATGCATAACTAACATTATAATAAGTTTTCGAAATTACTGCATTTCATAGGCATCCAACTCGTTTTTTTCAGGATGGCTACTCAAAAGTACCATCCAGCATAACTACTACCTTATCAGTAAATGTGTTTATTCAGACTTCAAAACAAAGTGATACTGTAAATGCTGTTTACATGTTATGTGTTAATATGTGGACCACCGACTTGAATGGGACCAAAAATGTTACATAGTCAAAGTTCCTGATGACCAACTTTTCAGTAGTTTAGTTACTCAGATGTGAGGGGGCGAATAATCCACAGATGGATAGTGTCCATTCCGTATCACCCTACCTATTCCTTGTAATCAGTTGCTGTGTACATTTATGAGTACAGTCACTTGAGTGTAATAAATTACATCGCCGTGTAATAATTACATTCCAGAATGCAATTGTCTGTAATGAAATAAATAAGAGCACTTGTGTCATTATCACCAATTTTATTAAAGAAATATAAATCAAAACATGATATCAAAATACAGTGACTGTATATACAGTAGATACAGAAATTAAGAAGAAAAAACAAGTTATAATAAATTATGTGAAGGAATGTGATGATGGAATGCCTTATTTGTAAGGATCAGTATCGGTTTACTATTGTACCAGTATGATTACCATGATTGGCCATTGTACTGTTACTAAAAACAACCAACACTTTACACAGGAAAAGCACTTTAAAGTTCACTGAATGCTACAGTCATAAGGTAAATAACAGCTGCTTACTAACAACATATAGACTGGTGTGTTACATCAGTTGTTTGCAGACATTTTATTAGAATACTGCATGCACTATTATTCACTGTAGGAATGAAAGCTAGATTGATGCTGTCTGCTCTGGCGTGGAACTACCGACCACGTCCCAGCCCAGACAAACCTGTTGAGACTGGTGTCATGTGGTCCAAAAGACGCAAGAAATGGGTGCTGCATAACAGACCACAGCAGGTGAACCCACGTACCCACCTACAAATGCTCACGGATCGAGTGACAGATGTGTTTATAAAGATATATCACACTGCATGCGATCACAGTCACTGGGGCAGATGTCCCAAAACCAGAGGAGGATATGCTGGCAGCAAGAGTCAGTCAATTTGTAAAGAAACAGTAAATACTGCCACCACCAACCTACACCTTCATAGGTCACATGTACATTGTCTAGTTTAGTTTTCAAGTCCAGCGTGGTATCCCTCGTGTTGTCCCCCATCGGGGGCAGGGAACTTTGATCTTATTCCATGGCTGGCGCATGCTGGTAGAACTCTCTGTACCCTCCGTCCCAGCTTGCCATGGATCCATCAGGTAAACTGTATGTATGCAGCCCACCTGAGACCTGAAATAAATTAGGCTCAAATAAACATCTGACATTGTAAATAGATGACATATAAAAATCGGTTCTATAACGACACCATTCCTTTATATAAATTGTTTACCATTAAACATGTGTTCTTCTGGAATAAGGCCAATATTGATAATTTTGCACTACAGAACAAATCATGACGGTGCAACAAACATTGTATCTATACGTTGTGATAACTTAAGTGGAACCATTATATTATTTATAATTTGTTCTGTAGTGAGAGAGTATCACTTTATTCTTACAGTCGAATACAATAAAGTGTGAAACGATAACCCAAGTACATGTGTGAATACAGTAAATAACTATGTATAGTAGTATATTGTAACAGGCTTAGGTAAATAATGACCAATGGTTAAGGTACGTCATATTGAAAATGAACACATTTATGTAGGATTACTTGCTGTTGAGGGGAATTTTATTTTGCAATTATTGTCATTAGGGTGATGGTCATCATATTTAAATTAGTCTTGGGTCAAACCAGTGTGGTTCGTCTTTACATTTAGAAAGGGTGAATGATGTTAGCCGGGCTAGTTTAAACAAGCATTCGATTGAATTAGTTGTTTTGTTGGTGGTTTTATTCGAAGAGATTTTAAGGAGGTTGTCAGTCTTAGATTTGTTGGGTTCAGATACATAGCCTCTGCAACATATTTCAATGCATGTTAATTCTGATTTTATTCCGTTTTTTGAATACATGATCTTTCTTGATGTTAGGTTCAAATGGTAGTCAGTTCAATGATGTGAATTTGCTTAGCATGTGGATGGTAGATGACGTATGGTAAGTCCACTAAGTAATTTCCCTGGAAGATTGTTAATAATTTGGGCATCAGATTGCTGATAACATTATCTATGTATATTTGTATTGCTAGTGCTACTATGATGTTGTATTGTGTTCATTATTAATACATTTCAATAAATATTTAACAACACATTTCACTGGTCGTGTAAGTTAACAATGCATGCACATATATACGTACTTGTTTGTTGGACGGCGTAATTCCCATTCTGCAGCATCACCTGCTCCAAACAAAGAATTATAAATCCCCTGCTCTTTGTAATGCACAGCAATCCACCTGTAACAAAGAATTAAGCAAACATGGATTATTATTCTGAAAAAATTTCACAAAGAATGCATCACGATCCTCTAACTGTATTCATCCCAGTATTATACCTGGGTCCATAGAAATATCATGCAGATTAAGGAAGGCCGTTTTGAAATGTGTCAATATTTGCACAAAACGGTGGTCATTTTCTTTGTCACCAAAACAAATGGGGGCTCTGGCTGACAAATTTTCATGGAACATTTTATTCATAAGAGCCAATGTAAACTTTTGGCAGAAAAATTGCAGTATGCATAAAGTTAAAAATAATCTATCTACCTGCCATGTGTTTAAAAAGTAGTACTGCCACATATTGTTTATACTCTATCATAGCTCTGATCTGTAAAATTTTTGTTCACATGAATCATGGAACCATTCAACTACATTTCTTTTAAAAAGTGAAGGTACAGTCATGGGTGGTATTAGAAAATGGACATGTCAAAGTTCAAACACTGAGTGCAGTGGCACTGAGAGCGAGATCTAACGTAAACGTCAACCAATCCCAAATGTAAGACAAGTGACGTGTCCCGGCCCGAGCGATCATCTCTCGCTGTTCATACGCAGCCCGGAACTTAGGCTCATCGGTTATTTAAACAATAAACTAAACAGATTAATAATTACCTTCACCAACAGCGTTGCTTTCGAGTAGCAACCGCCTCCTGGCAGCAGACATATTCAGTTCTTGTTCCTGAACAAGGAGATCGCTGCGGCATTTTCCACACCGACACCAGTCAATTTCATCTCGGCATGGTATGCGCCTCGACATTTCGACTGCCCGTGGGCCTTCCTGTTCGTGCCCACCGGCACCCGCCTCTGCCGTATCTTCCATTGTTTTTGTGGTTCAAACCGGTAACCAGCTGCTTTGAAATCGATTCGGTTTTCGTTGTCTTCCGAAGAATTGGAAAGCCATCTTATTTACACAGTCACAGCGCATGCGCACATAGTTTAATTGGTAAACTTACCATAGCGCCACCTAACGGAGTTGGGAACAAATAGTACGCAGAAAAGTTACGACAGTGTGACGTCACTTTCTTCTAACAATGGCGTAGTCCATAGAAATTCGGTAGTTGCGTGTTCAAAAATGTTTTCCTGGTAAACCGCTGACGTTAAAAATTTGATTGTAGTTGGAAATTGTTAGTTTGTATTAACTCTTTTAGATGCTTAACACTAAAACGTTGCCTTTTGTTTTCCTTTAAGGATTGAACATATTTTTCATTTTATATTTCAGTACTATATAGGAATGAAAGACAAAAGCAATGTCAGTGTCACTTTAACTTTTTGAATTATAATCAATGTAATTAAACCATACTGCACTACTGCTGCTTGGTGGACCGTTCATTATTGGCACAATTACAAATATGTCAATATGTTCTCACACCTCTATTGTTTAGGCCTAGTGATATGTGGACAGCCACTAAACCCATACAGGCTTGTGTGAAAAGGATAGTTGGCAGGAGAGCCAGCTTCAAAGAACTATTGAATCCCTTTATCCATGCAGCTGTCACACTGTCCCAACGTCTGCTAGTCCTATGTAAACTCTCATAACCTCCAGGGTGAAACTGACTGAGGGCCATTATTCACAGAAGAGCAATCATTAAACCTAGAGGAAACCAGTGGAATATTCTTTTCCTTGTAAATAATTAAATAACCATGTAACAAATAAACGCAACTCAAATTTAACTTTGAAATGTCCAATTGTAATATAAAAGTAATAGGACAATTACTATTATATTGCTTCCTGTTACTATTACGTTGTGTTTTTATTCAACCTATTACTGTTACTATTACTTAAATATTTGTAATTGTAATCAGTTATTAGTACTATTGAAATGTATGATAACTTAGAATATGAGTGTAATCAATTACAATTTATATATTTCTGGTAAGTAAATATTATTACGATTATATGATAATTGTTACATTTAATAATGTAATTGATATAACTGATGACACGATGATTCTTAATCACATATAACGCTATGGTCTCACGGCATTAATTATTACTGAACATGATGTATTTAATACAAATAACACGATTAATAACGTCTTGACATTGCGTACACAACATCGAACGTGACATATGTTCATGTTATTGTTGACGTTCCAAAATGTCGGGGCTCTGTAAACCGCGGAACGAGGCGGAACAACGCGGAACCGATGTAAAATATCTCTAACATTCGACGCATGCCTCGCATCAGACTGGTACTTCATACCTACTTAAATATCCATGTAATACAATCTGGCAATATGAAGGCATTAAGGTATATTTTTATGCGATGGAACGACAGTGAAATTTTGCTAGTGATTGCCGGAACCGCCGGTAGGTGTCAATCGTTCCATCGACGTTCCGTATCATAAAAGTGTAACTTAATTTATATATTAATTATGCCTTCATATTGTCGGATAGGGTGTATTACATGAATATATAAAATATTCGTGAAGTATAAGTCTGATTCAAAGCACACACCAAATGCTAGAGATTTTACATCGGAGCCGCGTTCTGCACCGCGTTCCGCAGTTTACAGACGCCCCAAACTGTCAACAAAACGGCACGTCACCCGCTCGACTTCGGGATGTGGCACCGAGGCCTGAAACTCAAGCTCCTGCAGACCCTACCAGACAAACGAATGGTTAGCTTCATCATGCAAATGATCTCCAACCGAAGCTTTGTACTGAAAACCAGCGATGACCAGCGAATGAGACTCAAACGATTAAAGAATGGTGTTTCAAGTTTCACAAGGTTCTATCCTAACACCACTTCTGTTCAATATTTGCATCTACGATTTACCCGAAACAACCTCAAAGAAGTACGGATATGCGGACGACCTCGAAATCTTAATGAGGCACAAGCATTGGTCCCATGTTGAGACCGGTCTCTCACGAAACATGAACATCCTCTCCACATACCTGAAACAATGGCGACTGAAACTCAGTGAGACGAATATGGTCTCTGCCGTTTTCCGTCTCCACAACAAAGAAGATAAGCGTGAAATGAACGTGTCTGTGAATATCATATGTCTCGTCTCTCAAGCAGCCCCTGCATACCTTGGCATCAAACTAGACTGATCACTGACTTACAGGCAACATGTGGAAAACTTAAGCGCAAAGGTAGCATCACGTGGAGCGCTAATACGGCGACTTGCTGGTACCACGTGGGGAGCAAACACAATGACACTACGCACTTCTACCTTGGCATTAGTGGATGCGCCAGCGGAATACTGTGTGGTGCAGAAGTGCACACTTAAGAGCAACACCAAATGAACACTTACCGGTGAGTAGTAATAGGCGTGGTCCAGCGCAGGCAATGGCGCAGTCTGGGGGAAACCCCATGTTAAGAGATAGGGGTTTCCCCCAGTTTGCGCCAAACGCTTACGCTAATGATTATGCAAATGAGGTCTTTGGCGCAGCCTTGTGGAAGTGCAAATGCCCAATCACGAGCGAGCTGGGCCTTGAGGGCGTGGCTAGTTACGCAAATGAGCTTGGAAAAGTATTTCCGATCCCATGTTAAAGCATAGGTCATTTTTATCCCGGGTTAAAGCATAGGGAATTTTTATCTCATGTTAGTAGTATGTAGGAGTTTTAGGGGCTCGCCCCGCCCCTTTTCAGACCTCGTCCTATGCATAAAAAACGCGCTAATCGTTTTCGGGAACATACTTATAAAAAAAGATCAAAGGGTTTTGGTGACACTAAACGTTTTCGGGAACATACTTATAAAAAACGTGATTGATGGCCTGTCACTTTTGATTGATGACCCTTCCCTTGAGGTGCCGCCACCTAGCGGTTATTTTAGTGACTAATTGCTTACGTATAATTATAATTATAATTAATTAATTTATTTATTTATTTATTTATTTATATATATATATATATATATGCATATCTATATGTAAGTTTGTATATAACCACAACGGTTATATATATATATATATATATATATATATGTAAGCCTGTATATAACCATAATGGTTATAGCGGCGCTGCGCTCTAAACCCATTGTGTGAAAATAACCCCGCTGTACCCTATGTAGCAGCAGCAGCAGCAGCGGTGCGCGGTTCGCAGCAGCCGTGGCCTATGATCCGACGGCCTAGTTTCTAAATATAACCATGCGCCTTGCCGGCTCTGTAACGGCGTTAATTTCAGCTGGCTGGCGTTATCAAAACGAATCCGATGCATGCGTTTAGCATTTAAAAGCTATACTCAGCGGCCGGCCTGTTAAGGCAGGATGTTTATGCGGTGGATAGACGAATGGACGCAAAATGGTGTAAGTTATGTTTTATACAGCCGGCGCTATCAAAACGAAAACGAGGCGCATGCATGCGTTTAGCATTTAAAAAGCTGTACTCAGGATAATTAACGTTAATATAAAAGTAATTATATAAAGAAATACAGATAGGATAATGTACTAAATAATAAGTTATAAAAGTAATTAATAAAGTACAGCTGTACTAAAAAGTAATTAAATAATAAGTTATAAAAGTAAATAATAAAGAATGAAAACTTACAGCTGTACTAAATAAATAAAAAATAATTAATAAAGAATTACAGATATAAATAAAGAATATAAAGAATTACAGATAGGATAATTAACGCTGTACTAAATAATAAGTTATAAAAGTAAATTAATAAAGAACGAAAACTTACCGCTGTACTAAATAATAAGAAAGAAATAAAAAGACAACGTACCGCTGTTCGTTCGCGGCGGCAGCCTCTAGCGTAGCAGGCGTCAAGGAAGCAGCCATGATTGAAAATGAGCAACGACCGTTGCATTATTTCCTAAAGTCAGTTATGCGTTAAGTGCGCATGCGCGAAAGTGACGTAAAACATCGAAGGCAAAGAGATCGAAATAACAATAAACGAACATTTAAATGCATGAAAATGAAGCGTTGTATACGCTTAGTTAGGGCTCAGGCATATTGTGGCGTATTAATAATAGAGAAATTCGATGTGAAAGTCACATTTGACAACGAATGTACTAAAGTGAACGCTGATTTTTTTCTTGGCAATAACTAGAAACCGAATGGTGATGCAAACCAGCTGCGGCGCGCGTGACGCTAATGGGGCGATAGCTTATCGCGATCGGAATGCGAAGCTAGAACAATGCCATTTCAAAAACAATACATGAACCACTAAAACACGAATTTAAGCGTTGTGTAGGATCAGTGGGGCGTAGGGAATTGTGTAGTGTCATTAGTTTATTGAAATTCGCTGTAAATAAACGTTTGTCAACGAACGCACTACATGACCGTTCATTTTTTTCCGAAAGCAAAAGACATCGGATACTAGGCAGTTATGCGTTAGAACGCATGCGCGTAATGTTGTAATAGAACCGTAGACTAGGGCGTTATCCGTAAGTGCGCATGCGCTATATGCTGTGAGGGTATAAAGAGACTGAAAAATTGCTATTAGTGTATAACGCAAGGGGTCTGACTTTTACAGCTGCAACAGACGTTCTCCCAGCCGCAACAATGGCCGACGCTACAACCGAAATGAAAAAGGCTAAGACACCACGCAAGCAGGCGTCCAAGGCGGTGACTGGAGGCGGCCAGCAGGCATCGACGTCAGCCGGAGCACCTGCTAAGCGCCCCGTGGTGCTTCTCGTGCCGTCAATAGGGCGTAAGCGAGGCGCCGACGAAGCGTCTTTGGAGCAGCCAGCTGTGCGGAGTGCATCGCTCGATCGAGAGTGCAGCGCCGAGGTGTCGACGCGCGCTACATTGGTGAGTGTGAGGGAACTGGCGTGCGTTGAGAGTGGCGTCTATAAGCTTAAGACGCCAGTTCGTATTGAAGCGGTGTCTTATAAAGACAACTGCACGTACAGGGGATGTTCCCGGTGCCGGCGCAAGTTGTTTCGGCAAGTCAAGGATGACCTTATGATATGTCGAACCCACGGTGAGCAGGGGGAGGGGAAGAGTTTCTTTGCGTTGCGCGTTATGGTTCGAGATGGCGAGGCCGACGAAGATGAGCTTTGGCTAACGCTTTTTGACACGCAAATGGCTAATCTAGTTGAGTACAGGGCCGACTACTTGGAGGAATTAAGTGAGGAGGAACTGCGTGATACTGTCCTGGAATTAACAGGCACGAGAGTGGAGCTCAGTGTGCGTAAGACGACTTGGCAAGGCGACCCGTCTTATACGGTGCGTACGCTGAAGAGATACGACGACGACGACGACGACGACGACGACGCCGATGATGTCTAATGTGTTTTTTCTTGTGTTTAGGAGTGCCCACTGTTGGTATCGTAAACCGACGAGTGACGAGATAGCCGATTATATAATGGCATGGTGCTCAGCTTACGAAGTGGCGGCAAACTTTAAGCATGACAATTTTCTTATGTAGGAGGTCCGGCGCGTGCTGCTGGACATGTTAGCGAACAACGAGAGGATGCGTGCAAGGTACGCGGAGGTTGCCGCGTTCGTACAAACGCTGCTGGACCGGGAAGTGGCGCATAGAGAGACGATAGACGCTGTGCTTCTGGGTCGTGTTGCTAAAAAAGGGACGGCGGACTAATCATGTGTGTATTTGTAGAGGGCGGAACGGCTTGAACGTGAAAACGCCGCTGAGTTGGAGAGACTGCTACTGAACTATGCGGTGCGTGCAAAACTGTATGCGGAGGCGGCGTTCGTGGACGATAAGCGAGATGCGGTCTAATTATAATGCGTGTTTTGACAGTGAAGCTTAGTAGGACATGTTTTATGCTGTAGGGGTGCGTGCGTAGCGATAACGAGTTGGACGTTATCATCGAGGAGGCGCTTGGCGTACCGCACATCGAACCGCCGACGTACGACGACATACAGCACGCCCCGTCGCCGGAAGTGACGATACAACGTCAAGTCATCGCACCGGGTCGGGGTCAGTTGGCCGGCCGCTATGAGCGGCATGCGATGGCCCTCTTCGCCGAGCAACTCGGTGAGACGATTCTGCAGAAGGCGCGCGAACGATGCGGCGCGTGCGAGGTCAATGAAGGATGCCCCTACGTACATATGGTCGGCTATCGTGCGGGTCGGCCGACTCGTGTGTACACGCAGTGCTACGACAACGCGTCTGACCTCGTCACGCGACACTTCAACGCCGTGTTGGAGACGTGTCTACATCGTTGATACCGACCTTCACGCGTCTCGTGCGTCTACTGCACGTTAAGGCGACCGGTCAGCAGCCGGGACGGGCGGGGGAACTCTATCTGGTCCAGTTCGTGTCGGACTGGCTGCTAGGCACGGACTGGCGCGATTTCGTCAACAACGCTCTACTAGAATCGGCCGATCACGTGTACGTCCAGTGCCGAAGCGGCGTCTAAGCCGCGTGAACATTACTGCTAGAAAGTTGCTTTGTCGATTTATTTAAAAAGCGCTTGTTTTAATAAAAATTGCGCTTTTCCTGCTAATAGAAAACCTTGTACGGTACGCTTAATAAAACGTTGAAAATGTACGTTCCGTTTCCGAGTTACTTAACAAAACACCAAACCACAACAACATCGACCCACCACCACCCCACGTTACTTAACGCACTACTGCGCATGTCCACACGTCACATGTCCATACAACATCCACCACCACAGCACCCTGTTATAAAAGTGGTGCTCGAAAAAGTAGCAGCCAAAAGTATGCCGCCGACTCCGCCTACTAGATGGCAATGTCCGAAATGCGGTACTTATTTCGCGCAACAATCGATGTTAGAGAGACACGCGAACAGTTCGAAACGATGCGGGGATAGCGCGCTATGCGTAAACAGACGAGAGTGTCCGAAATGCGGCGTAACGTACAGTACGCGCGCCGTTATGCTACGAAACCTGAGGGATACGTGCGGTCGGGAGGTGTCGCCACCTCCCGACGATGGTCCCAATGCACCGGTCGACAACGACGCTCTACAGCGGGTCGTGGACGAACATCGACGTAGCATAGAGACGTCGATAGCGCGCGGTACCGTACAGTCCCGCTACAACTATCGAATGATCGCCTGTACGAGTACGCGGGTGCTCGAACCGCGTCTGAGGGTTATGTTTCGCGAACAAAAGAACGCGTTTAAAATTAACGTGAGCTATGGTTTCGTGTTACGCCACAAGGTGTCGGGTCGTTACCGCTATTTTCATCCGTCCTGTAACTGCTGCGGTCGTCTCCTCGAAACGCCCGCCCTCGTTACCGATAGCCGTTCCTTCGAACGATTCCTCGACGTCGTGCGCATGACCGACGTACTACAGTACGTCATCGCGCAGCGTCCCGACTCGGGGTGGGTGGTCGAGCTCGTAACGAACGCCACCTACTTCGTGAACGCCATCCTAAACCATCCTATCGGGTGCGTTGTCACCGCGCTCCCCGCCTACGTGCGCAACAACAAGCAAATAGTGACGTTGACGAACGATCGTCGGGGCACGCCGACGACCATCTATGCCTCTTCCGGTGCAACGGTCTCCACCTGCAAGGCGGTCGACAACGCGGAACGCGGAACAGGCCCAGAATAAATTCGACCCGTTTAACGAGAGTCGCTAAACGACTGCACGCGCGCTACGCTTCGTCGAACGGCGTGCGCCTGAACGAACTGGAACGCGTGGAGACGGTTTTCGGCATCAACGTCGCCGTCTATCGACTGACGGAGGCCGGCGCCGCCGAACTAGTCCGTCGGTCGCTCGAAAAGCACCCCACGACCCTTAACGTTAACCTGTACGAGACGCACTTCTCGTACATAACCGACCTGCGCGCGTACGCGAAAACGTACAAGTGCTCGAAATGCGGCAACTCCCTCTGGCGGGGCACGTGGAAATTACGGCGTCACGAAGCGACGTGCGAAGGTGGCGTTCGTCACGTGTTTCCCGGCGGCGTCTACCGACCGACGCCGTCCGTGTTTCAACGGCTCGACGACGAAGGCATCGACGTCGGCGGCGACGACCTGCGCTACTATCCGTACTGCGCGACCTTCGATTTTGAATGCTATTTTGCCGCCAACGATCTACCGCCGGATACCGACAAATGCCGGTGGCTAGCGCGACACGAACTGCTCAGCGTGAGCGTCGCGTCGATCGTGCCCGGACACGAAGCGGCGCGCTGTTACGTCACGACCGGTGATTCGGCCGAACTGGCGCGCCGCCTCATCGACGATCTGGAAGCCGTGAGCGCGGCGGCGTGCGCGGCTCTTCGCCCCCGCTATGACGCGGTCTTCGCGGCGCTCGACGCGCTCGACGACGACTGGCGGCGAAGACGGTGCGACGACAACGATGCGTCACCGTACGCCGCACTCGCCGACCGCCTGTGGACGCACCTTCGTCAAATGCCCGTACTGGGTTTTAACAGCGGTAAGTACGATTTGAATGTCGTCAGAAAGTACTTGACCCCACTGCTCATAACCGACGACGCGCAGAACACATCGTCGGCGTTCACCATTAAACGACAGAACAATTACATGTGCCTGACGACGTCGACGTTGAAATTCCTCGACATAACTAATTACCTCGCGCCCGGTGTCAGCTACGAGCGCTATCTGAAAGCGTACGGCTGCGCGGCGACGAAGGGGTACTTTCCGTACGAGTATATCGACGCGCGTCCTGGCGCCGCGCGAAACTTTCTACAGCCACCTGAAACGCGAGGGAATCTCCGCGGAGGCATACGGAATTTGTGCGACGGCGTGGCGTGACCAACGCATGACGACGATGCGCGATTTTCTAATCTGGTATAATAACCGAGATGTGGCGCCGTTTCTCGAGGCCCTCGAGCGGCAGTTCGCCTTCTATCGCCGCCAGCGCATCGACATGTTCAAGGACGCCATCAGCGTACCGGGATTGACGTTGTTGTACCTATTCAACGACCTGCCGCTGTCAATCCATTTCTCCCTATTCAACGAACCGAACAAAGACCTGCACCGCCTACTGCAGTCGCAGATCGTCGGCGGCCCATCGATCATCTTCGCGCGTCATCACGAGGCCGGCGTGACGTCTATTCGAGGCGGCAACAACCCGTGTCGTTCGATAGTAGGCTATGACGCGAACGGCCTCTATCTATCGGCGATGATGCGGGAGATGCCGACGGGTTGGTACACGCGTCGACGCGCCGAGAACGGCTTTCGAGCGGAGCGCGTGCACCGCTACGGTCGTATGGCCGTGGAGTGGTTGACGTACGAGGCGGACCGGACCGACACTCGTATACGGCACCAGTTGAACGGCCGCGAGAGGCGCGTCGGCAAGTACCGAGTCGACGGTTGGTGCGCCGCAATATAAATTTCACGGCTACTACTTCCACGGCTGCCCGACGTGCCAGACGCACGTGACGACGAACGCCGTCAACGGTCGACCGATGACGACGCTGTACACCGAGACGATCGCCGTGACGGCCTACCTACGCCGCCACGTCGACGCCGTCGTCGAAATGTGGGAGTGCCATTGGCGAGCCGTACGACCCCCCGCGGTGCCCGAAGCGTCACGATGGCAACCATCGGCGGGGCGGCAGTGTACGCACTCGACGATACTGGAGGGTGTACGCGATGGCTCTCTGTTCGGCCTCGTGCAGTGCGATATCGCCGTGCCGGAAGCGCTGCGCGCCAAGTTCGCCGAAATGCAGCCCGTATTCAAGAACGTCGATATCACGCGCGACGATCTCAGCCCGTTCATGCGCCGCTACGCCGAGTCGCACGACCTACTCACCCGACCTCAACGGACGCTCGTCGGTAGCTACTTCGGCACGGCGATCGTGTTCGCCACGCCCCTCCTATGCTGGTATCTGGAGCACGGGCTCGTCGTCGCGCGCATCTACCAGGTGATCGAGTATACGCCGATCGCGTGCTTTCGCCGCTTCGGCGATACGGTGTCGACGGCGCGACGCGACAAATCGATCATCGCCGACACCTTTAAACTACTCGGCAACAGTTCGTACGGGAAGACGATTACGCGCGTCGATCGGCACCGGGATATCAAGTATGCCACGCCGATCGGTGCCTCGCAACTCGTCAACAATCGGCGCTTCCGGCAACTCGACGTCATCGTCGACGACGAACTGTACGAGGTGGCGCTGAATAAGCGCACCGTCGTCTACGGCCTGCCTATCCAAATCGGCTATTTCGTGTATCAATACGCGAAATTGAGAATGCTGGAGTTCTACTACGATTTCGTCGACGCCTACATTCCCCGTCCGCTCTTCCAGTACTGCGCTATGGACACCGACTCGGCGTACATCGCCCTAGCGGGCCACGACATCGACGCGCTCGTACCGGAAGCGCTGCGCGAACACTACTTCCGGAATCGTTCGCTCTGGTTTCCGGCCGAATGCTGCGATGCGCACGTGGACGCGTACGTACGATGCCGCGTCGCCGGACTGGCGTGGGAGGGTGGGGGCGACTGCTGCGCGCGCCGATGTCTGTTCGATCGTCGAACGCCGGGTCTCTTCAAAGAAGAGTGGCGCGGCGACGGAATCGTGGCGCTGTGCAGTAAAACGTACTACTGCTTCGGCGGCGACGACGGCGCGAAGTACAGCACGAAGGGTCTGAGCAAACGTCAGAACGCCGACATCGACGAGAACACTTTCCTCGCCGTACTGCGCGACCGACGCAGCGGCGTCGGCTGGAACCGCGGCTTCCAGGTGAAAGACTCGTCCGTGTTGACGTACGTTCAAGAGCGCGCGGCGTTGAGCTATTTCTACGCTAAACGCCGCGTGCTCGACGACGGCGTCACCACGGCCCCGATACTCGTCTAACTCGTATAACAACAACTAACTCGTCTAACTCGCCTAACCTAACCTAGGGGTGGGGTGGGGGGCCGCCTAGGGGTAGGGTTCTGTATGTATGTATGTACGTAGTGTAGGGTAATAAAACAAAATTGCGTACATTTGTTTGTTATCGTTTTTTATTACTACTATACACGTAAAAGCGAAGCGTTAATGTGGCCTTAGCCAATCGAATACGAGAGAGTCATTGTCCACCCGATTGGTGCCGAATAGGTTCTGGAACGACGTCAACGGCATGCCGCGACATCGGAGAAGTAGGTAGGCGACGCAATATTGTCCGCATACGTTAGAGACGACGCTCTGCAATCGCTTGTCGTTGTACGTCCACGCGTCGCCGCAATGACGGTGCAGGAAGGCGCGGAAGTCAGCGTGAAGCACCGGCAGACCGTACGAATTGAAGTACTCGCCGACGCCTCCCCGGTCGACGTAGACGAACACCCAGTGCTCCCCTGGTTCGCCGCCGTCGTCGGTATTGCACACGAAGGCCATCGGGTAAGTGGCGGCGGCGGTGGTAAGTAGCGCGTCTTTAGGCACGACGCCGACGTCGATGCGTTTAGCGTACGCGTCGCGTTCCAGGCGACGCATCAGTTGGAACGTATCCATGGTGGTTACGACGTACAGTCGTACAGGACGTTCCGGGTCCTGTCGATCTCCATCACCGTCTCGAATTCCGCGTACCCGACGACGTTCATCGGTCGGGCTAGCGGCGTCGTGAACTGCATTTCAGCGCCCACGGTCCCCTGACGCACGACGTTGAAATGGTCCCCGTCGCAACAGTCGGAAGTCAGGTCGAAAGCGAAGTCGGTGTAGCCGGCTTCGAAGTCCTAGCGCGATATGTCGTTCCCCGCGTCCTCGCCCGCCTTTCCGGTGGCCTCGAAGAGATTCATGTAGCTTCGTATGCACCGATGGTGCGGGAAGTCCGGCTGCAGCGGCTTGCTCGGCACCTGACGTCCGTCGACGATGAGCGCGAGGAAGTTTATGTTGTTGTGCTGCGCGTTGAACGGCGTTCTAGTGTAGTCGCCGTTATAGGCGGCGTTATCGATCATCATCAGGATTATGCGTTTCGGAATCGCACCCATGTACATGTTCTCGTGCGTGTGCGATAGCGTACCCGCCGTTATCGAGAACGACTTGCAGTCGACGCGGCACATCGGGAACTTAGCCGTTTCCAAAGTCCACGCTTTGATGTGACCCAGCTGGACTTCCGGGTTCAACTTCCCTTTTCGGACGTACAGGCAAATCGAGCGTATGCCACCCCGGCGCGGCAGCCGGGCCCATGAGCGCGAAGGCGTCCTTCGAGAGGACCATGCGTATTTTCGTGTCGATACCGCTCGGTAGGAGAAGGTTTAGCATAAACGCGTCGACGTGCAGGTGTCCCATCATCTCCACCTCGGCGCTGGCCGCCGTCAGGTCGCGCCGCGCTACGAACCCGGTGTTGTCGTCCCCGCGCGCGTTCATGTGTCTGGCGCTGTCTTTGTACCACAACGACCCCGTGAGATGCGATCGTTTCGCGTCGCTACCGTAACTCAGCAGGTTCTCGATGTAGGCCCGGTACGCGTACGTATTGGTCGACGGCGTCACGAGCGTACCGTTCAGCGACACGTCGATTTGACTGAACATCGAATGGAGGAAATTGTTGACCGGCGCCACGTTGGCGCCGGCCGCCAGATCGGTACCGTCCCCCTGAACCACTTTGAAGCGGACGTACGTTTGAAGGCTCGCCAGGTCCGTGTAGTCGTTACCCGACCCCGGAATGAGGAACTCGTTAGTGCCGCCGGCGTCGAGAGCCGTCAGCGGTTGGTAGACGGTCCACTGACTACTCTCGATGCTCTTCTGCGTCATCGGTCCGGTGAACAGATCCAGTTCGGACTTCACGCCCTCGCACGCTGTATTCACGAACGCCATCGTTACGCGTCGAATATATCGACCGGTCGACGCCCTCTCTTCCGTCTACTGAAGGTCGTCGCCGTTCGACGCGGTTTCTTTATAGGCGGCACTTTTTTCCTCCGCCTCTTCGGCGCCGGCCCTTTCAATAGGCCGTCGAGAAGATCGTCGTTTTATCGACGCTTTCAGATTGCCGCCGCCGACGACGTCCCGCGCCACGTGCACGCCGGTTTTGAGCGCGCGTTTTCCCAAAGCCATGGCGCCTCTCTTAAAAAGCGGCATGACGCTTCGAAACAGGCTCCCGAAGATATTACCCAGACCGTGTCCTCGTTGACCCCGACCACCGACGAAGACCGGCAGTTGACCGCCGACCTGTCGAACGTAGTAGTCCTCGTATGGGTTCGGCATGGTTAAAACAATCTCGATTTACAGCGTCTGATGTGAAGCGTCGCCACTAGCTTCCCCTGCTCGAATGGTATCGGTTGACCGCGATCGTCTCTTATATCGACCTCGATCGTATCGAATTGATGCCGCATCAGCTTCACGTATTGGATGCGGTCGAACGTTTCCGAAATAACGCTACCGTTCGTACCGAAGACGGCGATGTTTCGAAGGAGCGGCGCGTACACGTCGCCGACGACGCGCGATTCCACGAGATCCGTGTACACGTACAGGGTGTCGACGCCCGCCTTCATATCCACCGTATTGCGACCTTCGTACGCGTACGTGTACGCGGCGGGACTGGTCTCGATAACGACACCGCCTTCCGGTTCGGGGCCCATAACGTTGTTATGGAAACCTAGCAAGGTCTTCAGACGGCTCGTATCGGGTAGGGTAAAGGTGACACCCGACTACATACGCAGCGTCATTCGGTTAGAGACGCCGCTGTACTCTAGACGCGGCTTGACCTTATCGGTGCACAATTTAATTAGCGCCTCGTTGAGCTCGCGCAGCAGCACGTAAACGTTGTTGTAGAAACCGTGAGTAATCGTACCCTGTCGGTATATCCCGATACCGTCCATGGTCGTGTAAAGACCCGGGTCGCCCCGCTGGGCCGACAGGTAGAAGGTGGCGTCCGCCTCTCTCACGTTGTACCACGTGTGCGGGTACTGTAGCGTCACCAGTCCACATTCCCACTCTCCTCCAGGCAGGTCGAAACGTCGCGGCAGCGTCGTGATGTAGTGCGTCAACGTATTTTCGGGGTGCCGCTTCATAGACGCGTTGCTCGGTAGCGTCAGGTAAAAGTCAGACGATACCGCCATCGTCGTGTCGTCGTCGTCGACCGCCGCTCATAGACGGACTCGGGAGCAGGTAGCCGAGACTGCTGCTCAACAGCGCCGTCCACAGGTTGGAGTCGCCTTGACCCCGCGTCAGATTGTATATATTAACGGCGATGACGAAGTACAGGACGATGACCTGACAGAGGAATACGATTTCGGCCTTTGGGCATTCGTTACCGCAGAGCCGCCATGGAACGGGTTCGTGGACGGTGGAGTCGTCGGCGTTCTCGGCGGCGTCGACGGAGTCCTCGTTGGTAGTCTTCGTCGGCTGCTCTGAACCAGTAGCGGGGTCGACGGAGTGCTCTTTGGTAGTCTTCTTCTTCTTCGGCTGCTCGGCCCTCGTCGTCGTCGTCGCCTCGTCGATCCTCATTGCGCCACTGCGGTCTGCGGCTACAGCAGGGCCCCTTATACGGGAGGAGCGACGTTCCCCCGCATAAGCATGATTCGTGCAGCCGCCAGCATTCCTCGTGGCGCGTCCAACGCATGCCGCCGGCACGTTATTATAGGTCCACAAGCTCTGCGGCGTCGATCCAACTATTGAAGGAGGCCGGGTAACCGCATCATTTTACGAGCGCCTCCGACCCGCCGCCGCGACGACGACGCCGCTGCAGAACCGCCTCCACGCGATATAGTTTGTCCTTCGGAACGACTACGCGTTGTACTTCCTGTTCGTAGACGGCGCCCTCTACCGGCGTTCCGGCGTCGTCCTTCAGGCGATAAACGGGCGGTTCGGACGGATGCACCTCTACGACGGTGAAGAGCTCCTCGCTCCAGTTAGCCATGTATCCTTTTTTGAATTGACCCCTCGTCTTACTGATACGCACGCGATCTCCCTCGCGAAGTTTCGTTTTTTTCCGCCGGCCGCCGCCGCCGCCGTACAGTCGTTGCCATACGTCCTCCTGATTCGTCGCGTCGACGCTCGCCGGCGTCCTACCGATGCTTCGGTGGTAGGCGTTGTACGAATGCAAGAAATCCGGTAACGCCTCTACGTAGCGCAGCGTCTCGTGTTTCGTAAAATAACGCCACATGCGCGTTTTCAAAGTCCGATTGAATCGTTCCACGACGCTCGCTTTAGTCTCCTCATTATGCGTCACGAAATGATGAACGCCGTGACTCTTTAGGAACGTTTGCAGGGGTCGGTTCAGAAACTCGGTCCCCTTATCGGTCTGCAGCGCGTTCGGCGGCTGTTGCGCGTCGTTCAGCAGACGCGCGAAGGCCGCGACGAGCGACGCGCCGGACTTACTCTTCAACGGAACGCACCACGCCCGCTTCGTTGATGACCGTCAATAGGAATGTTATACCGTCGTTGTGTTTTTTAGCCTAGTCAAGTCGACCAGATCGGCTTGCCACTGCTGGTTTTGACCGCCCACGATGACACAACGTCGTTTGAAACGTCGTTTAACCGGTTTGTGTACGGTATAAGCGTCCTGCGCCGCTAGCCACCTCTCGACGTCCGGTCGTCGTCGTCCCCCCTTCGACGCCCGGTGCAACGCGTCGACGCCTCCGCAACTACCCGCCCGTTTCGGATCGAAGTAGAGTTCATTCAGTTCGTCCAAAACGAAACCTTCGACAACGAAACGACGACGACTCCACCTGGACACCATGATGACGACGACGACCAATGAACGACGAATATTATATATAGAACGATAACCGTGATGACGAGACCGACGACGACGACCGTTCGTTGTATCGGCGGCATCGTCACATCGATTCCCACGTCACGACATCCAACGCTCGTTGTCTCTTTCTAGAACCAGTACGTCGTCTTCGTGCCGCCTTCCCCGCTGAACTGACCGCCGACGCCTCCGACTCCTCTTCTCTTTGGCGCCGCCGCTCCATGTACTCCCGATAGCGCGGGTTGCCGACGAACTCCATAGGAATGTTCATACCCTTCATGCTCAACCCGAAAGCTCGCCATCCTAGGGGCTGTGTCGTCTTCGTTCTCGTTCGCATGAGATCGTTCACTAGATCGACCATGTTACTCCCCGCGATCGTTTTACCGTCGTACACGAATTCGCCGCGGTCGTTCTATCGACACAACGGATCGGCTTTCATTTTCGCGATAATTAGACTCGCCTTCCCTTTCAGCGTGTTCGGCATGCTGGCTACGATTTCGCGCTCTACGGCCTCCGACGATGGCGCCGCCGCGGGCTGTATCTCGCCGCCGCCGTCGGCGTTGACCATCGACACGCGTACCGGTTGCGCCGCTCGAGCCGCCTGTATAGTGTTGTAGCGACTCAGCAGTTGATTGTACGACGCCACCTTATCGCGTTCGGATAAATCCGATCGCTCTAGAATATCCTTCATGTCGCTGTCCAGACTACTCAGTACACGTGATCGGGGCGTGCTGCTCGACGGCTGTGGTGGTGGCAGGAGGCGTTCCACCAATCGCGGGTCGACCAACGCCATCTTCTTCGCGTACTGCATCGATTAACCCCCGATGACCTGTTTGAGTAGTGGCAGGAGAACGGTGCTCGCTAACGGTGCTAGCAGGGCCGTCAGAAAGCCACCCGCCCCTGTTTGCAAGATGGCTCGCTTCCGCTTCACCGGAATTCGTTTGTTGACCAGGTCACGTAGGTGATCTCTGTATTTCGTCAACACGCGTTTCTGCTTCGGCGACACCTTCACGTTCCCTCTCAGAATATTGTACGCGCAATCGCACAGACTACATATGAGACCGACCTCCGAGTGGGCGAGCACGGCTTTTCGCAGTTCGATGTTCCGCTTATGTCTATCCAACAGCTGCAGGGCGAAAATGTGTCTCTTCACGCGTTGCTCCGACACCGTCGGCGCCACCTTTGGTCGTCGCTTCGCCGCTACCACCGCGCGTCGTCCCGTCATAACGACTAATAAGCGTACGCGGCGACGTCCCTCTCTACTTATAGTCGACCACCCTTCCGTACGTAGACGTACTGAAGGGGTTCGTCTGGAAATATACACGTACGCAGGCGCATGTACTCTTCCGTTTCCTGTTTCAGATCCACGAAGAGATAGCCGTACGCCGTCGACGTCGCGTCTTTGAAAGCCTCTATCATGTAGTTGACCTTTTCCGGGTACATCTGTTTCGCTAGGTGACCTACTTGACCGGCGTCTCGGGGGTTCTTGAATAGCGCTAAGTATTGGGCGTTCAGGCTGATTGTACGGTTTTCTTTCCCTTTTGGAAACATGTTCTGTCGGAGTTGTACGACAGACGTATTACAATGATGACTTTTTTAGTAAACAGTGCCGTCACTCCGTTATCGGTCTCGTCCATGAGGTCGTCGAGTACTACAAGCGTCCTCTTTTTACCGTCTAAATGTGTCGTAGCCGGCAGGCCGTCTACGAAGTCTATTTTCGGAGACATAGACGCGTAGGCGGTCTGCCACTGCCCATAGCACCACAGGATTTTTTCGGGCGGTGGATCAATCATAGCGTGTCGTATCAGACGGTCGACGAACGTCGTCTTACCGCATCCCGTAGGACCGGATACTATACACGTAAACGGATGCTTCAACAGTGGTCCGCCCATTTTCACGACTGATACTGGCTAACGCTTTTTACGCGTCTTTATAAGCGGCGCGCACCTCCTTCAACAGTTTACCGAGCTTGTTCTCCCCCGCAACGTCCCCGATCCTGATACCCCAGAAACCCTCCCTACTCGGTACCCACTCCACCAATTCGGCGTCCCCGGTGGCTAATAAGTCGGCCTTGAACTTGGCCGACCCGGCAAACTTACTCATCAACAGCCCCTTCATACACGCGACCCTAACGGCGTTCCAGTCGGTTCCCGTTCTCTTTTTTCGAATTCCGTAACTGAGTCGTTTCGCTAAATAGGGCGATCGCGTCTTTTTGATACACGCGGCGCATTCGAGGTCTTCGTTGAATATCGCTTTCCTATACTGATAGGCTTGTTCGACGGATCGGAAGTCCCGACCGTACGCCGTCAATCGGCTCGCGTACATATTCGACAGGAACGAGCGCGAGCCGCCAAACTTTATAGTAGGAGCCATGACTACCGATAACCTGCTACCGACACCGTTTATATAGAACAGACGTCGCCGCCGCTAGATGGCGCATCTAAAAAAAGGGCCGACGTCAGGATTCGGAATCTTGCGATCCCTAGTCGAACGATCTCACAGGAGAGCTAATCTGGCGCCGGCGTCTATGAGTGGTTTTATCTCGGTTATATACGACGACGACGTAACTAAGGACGCCATATTCGGTAGGTCCTACGTTGACCGCTAGGGCTAAAATAGTTACTGGGATGATCGTTAGGTGGCGCCTCAAGGGGAACGGTCATCAATCAAAAGTGACAGGCCATCAATCACGTTTTTTATAAGTATGTTCCCGAAAACGTTTAGTGTCACCAAAACCCTTTGATCTTTTTTTTATAAGTATGTTCCCGAAAACGATTAGCGCGTTTTTTATGCATAGGACGAGGTCTGAAAAGGGGCGGGGCGAGCCCCTCAAACTCCTACATACTACTCATGTTAAAGGATAGGGATTTTTATCGCAAAGGTATCCGACCACTTTTTGGATTTTTACCCCATGTTAAAGCATAGGCCATTTTTATCTCATGTTAATGAATAGAGAATTTTATCGCAAAGGTATCCGACCACGTTTTTGGTTTTTATCCATGTTAAAGCATAGGGATTTTTATCGCAAAGGTATCTGACCACTTTTTGGATTTTTTATCCCATGTTAAAGCATAGGAGCTATTATCGTACAGGTATACGACGATATTTTGAATTTTCGGTGAGGATCAAGCGACGCTACTGGCGACGTATCTGGTCTTGTTTGTTTGTTTGTTGCGCGCGAGAGCCGCACTGTGATTGGACAATGCCATCGTTCGCGGCTATAAATAAACTCGTACGCGGAGACGTGTCTGAACTTGTTTGTTTGTTGTGAATGCGAGCACGCGCACCCTGTATGACATCATCAAACGGCCACGCGCCGTAATTTTGTACGCAAGGTTGACTTAGTTAAACAGATAGTTCTTTGGTTAGTCATTGTTTTGTGTTTTCGTGCTTGAATATAATCTCATAATTTGATGTTATGGGCAGTGACGTTATAGCGAGTGAAAAATTACCCTGTTAACCGGTATAAACTGGTATGAACTGGTAATGGCTGCTCTGTGACTGTGTGTTGGAAGAACATCTCGATATTTGGACCGTGATAAAACATACGAGATACCAGTATTTGTCATACGAGATTAGTACTTACCAGCGGTCACAGTGGATATCCTGTTTGTACACTGTTTTGAAGGGGTATTCCTTGTTCAAGTCTCATCTATTTTCCTCGCTGTCATCATTAACGAAATAAATACAATCGATGTACTATGGGCGAGGCGCTATGGACGAGCACGTTGTCAACTCACTGCCAGTGGCCTTGACGCCAAAGACCGTATATCAATACAAGACGGCACAGTGCTCGCTATCTACATTGTTCGAGGAAAGTGAAGCGTCATGTTAGAACAATAGACTAGTGTATTAGCTATTGTTTGTAATAACTATATTGAACACCAGTATAAATCAATATAATTCAAACAAAACTGATAACGAATGCTCTGCATGTTCGAAGAACAGTAGACTAGTGTTATTATTATTATATTAGATAGCGATTAAATTCGTGTCTCTTGTAAAACCCGTACTCGAGACCTGTCTGGACATGTTTGGTTGTCGCGTGTGTGAGTGCGCGTACTCTGTACGACATCGTTAAACTATACATTGCTAAGTATAGTAATTGGGTGTGTGTGTGATGTGTGTTGATCAAGCAGGTAGTGATTTGGTTAGCCATTGTTTTGGGCTTTTGCACTTGAATATAACCCACATCATGGGCGTTATGGTCAGTGACGTGGTGTTACAGCGAGTAAAAAAAATCCCGTGTAAAAAGACATTCTAGACGTTTCTTTGATAATTTTAAACAGGTAGTGCTTTGGTTAGCCATTGTTTTGAACTTTCGCAGGTTCTTGTAGTTATGGAGCGTGACATGTAAATACGTTTGCGTTGTTCACGAATAAACTGTGCAAACCTCATCTTGTGTCTTTTTCATAGTGTAATGCAAAGCATATGTTGGGAACCTTACTAATAGTCTTACACTTCACAAGTAAAGATACTCGTCTAAGTTCCGATTAACAAATCACTCAAATCACTCACGTACTCACTCATCCTTCGTGTCTGTTCACTCACTCACTCACTACTACTACGACTACTAGTACTACGACTACTACTACTACTACTACGACTACTACGACTACTACTACTACGACTACTACAACTACTACTATGACTACTACGACTACTACTACGACTACTACTACTACGACTAGTACTACTACGACTACTAATACGACTACTCCTACTACGACTACTACTACTACTACGGCTACTGCTACTATGACTACTAATACGACTACTACTACTACGACTACTACTACTACTACTACTACTACGGCTACTGCTACTACGACTACTACTACGACTACTATGACAACTACTACTACTACGACTACTATGACTACTACGACTACGACTACGACTACTACGACTACTGGTACTACTACTACTACGACTACTACTACGACTACTACTCTGCTAATACTATGACTACTACTACGACTACTACTACGACTATTACTACGACTACTACGACTACTACTACGACTACTACTACTACGACTACTACTACGACTACTACGACTACTAGTACTACGACTACGATTACTAGTACTACTACTACTGCTACGACTACTACGACTACTACTACGATTACGACTACTACTACGACTACTACTACTACGACTACTACTACGACTACGACTACGACTACTACTACGACTACTAGTACTACTACGACTACTAGTACGACTACTAGTACTATGACTACTACGACTACTAGTACTACTACTAGTACTACTACGACTACTAGTACGACTACTAGTACTACTACTACTACGACTACGACCACTACTACGACTACTACTACAACTACTACGACTACTACTACTATGACTACTGCGACTACTACTGCTACTACGACTACTACTACGACTACTACTACGACTACTACTACTACGACTACTAGTACGACTACTACTACTATGACTACTACTACGACTACTACTACTACTACTACTACTACGACTACTACTACTACGACTACTACGACAATTCGACGTGTTATCGCGTAAAATTCTGTCCAAAAATGGAATTCCAGGCAATTCGACGTTTTATCGCGTAAGATTCCGTCAAAAAGAAGCAAAGCAAAGCAAATAGACGGGTTATCGTGTGAGATCCCTCAAAAGGAAGCAAAGCAAAGCAAATAGACGGGTTATCGCGTGAGATCCCCTCAAAAGGAAGCAAAGCAAAGGAAATAGACGGGTTATCGCGTGAGATCCCTCAAAAGGAAGCAAAGCAAAGCAAATAGACGCGGGTTATCGCGTGAGATCCCTCAAAAGGAAGCAAAGCAAAGCAAATAGACGGGTTATCGCGTGACATCTCACCACTGTCAGGCAATTCGACGGGTTACTGCGTGACATCTCACCTCTTTCCGGCAATTCGACGGGTTACCGTAGTAGTATGTTGATAGCTAGTTACGTCTGTGTATTGTTCAGTAGAGATGATAGCCAGCTATGTCTGTGTATTGTTCAGTAGAGACGTTAGCCAGTTATGTATCTGTGTAGTTCAGTACAGAGATGTTAGCCTGTTATGTTGGTGTGTAGTTCAGTACAGAGATGATAGCCAGTTATGTCTGTGTGTAGTTCACTAGAGACGTTAGATGGTAATGTATGTGAGAAGTTCAGAAGAGATGATAGCCAGTTATGTATGTGTGTAGTTCAGTACAGAGACGTTAGACTGTTATGTCGGTGTGTAGTTCAGTACAGAGACGTTAGCCAGTTATGTATATGTGTAGTTCAGTAGAGATGATAGCCATTTATATATGTGTGTAGTTAAATGCAGAGATGTTAATGAACTCGGACCAACTAGTCGGACAATCGAAACACTACACTTTGACCAACACGTTGAACGAATCGAACTATAGACACGAGTTCCACAAACAAAACACTAAACTATATACACTAGTTTTCGGCGGCATCTCATTTACATAACCAATCAGACCGAACGTACATCACGTGACTTCCCTTAACACAAAAACTGTGCACGTTCATGAGAGAGGCGATATCCGACGCCCCTCAACGGACACCAATGTAATTAGTCAGAGTATTGCCATCTACCGGCCATGATAGATCTCTATTCGTTGACACACATATTCGTTGGGAATAGCGGATGCGTAGAGTCCGCCATGACAGTCAAGTAACTTCCGGTGAGACGTCACTTCCGACGTAGCGTTCCTAGTAGAGGCTGCCATAGCAAGCGAATTTGAAAACTGGTATGATCGAAAACGACTATGTCAATAACATGTAAGGACAACCAACTGACAGGACTTCATTCAAAGAGGTGACCATCATGGTTTCCGACGTCACTCAACGAATACCAATGTAATTAGTCAGAGTATTGCCATGACAGATCTCTATTCGTCGACACACTTCCGGAAATGGTGAAACCGTAGAGGCCGCCATGACAGGTCGTCATGACATTCAAGTAACTTCCGGTATGACATCACATCTGGCATAACGATTCCTAGTGGATAATCGGAGTACTACCCCGCACGATGGCGTCCATCTACCGGCCATGACATATCTCATGAAACACCAAACACTTATTAGGTTTCGGCGTCATCTCATTTGCATAGTCAATCAGACCGAACGTACATCACGTGACTACCCTTAACACAAAAACTGTGCACGTTCATAAGAGAGGCGACATTCGACATCATTCAACGGACACCAATGTAATTAGACAAAGTATTGCCATCTACCGACCATGATAGATCTCTATTCGTTGACACACTTCCGGGAATACTGGAAGCATAGAGCCCGCCATGACAGTCAAGTAACTTCCGGTGCGATGTCACGCGATAACCCGTCTATTTACTTTGCTTTGCTTCCTTTTGAGGGATCTCACGCGATAACCCGCGTCTATTTGCTTTGCTTTGCTTCCTTTTGAGGGATCTCACGCGATAACCCGTCTATTTACTTTGCTTTGCTTCCTTTTGAGGGATCTCACGCGATAACCCATCTATTTGCTTTGCTTTGCTTCCTTTTGAGGGATCTCACACGATAACCCGTCTATTTGCTTTGCTTTGCTTCCTTTTGAGGGATCTTACGCGATAACCCGTCTATTTGCTTGTAGTAGTCGTAGTAGTTCTAGCAGTCGTAGTAGTCGTAGTAGTCGTGGTAGTAGTCGTAGTAGTAGCAGTCGTAGTAGTAGTCGTAGTAGTCGTAGTAGTAGTCGTACTAGTAGTCGTACTAGTAGTCGTAGTAGTAGTCGTAGTAGTCGTAGTAGTAGTAGTCGTAGTAGTCATAGTAGTAGTCGTAGTAGTAGTAGTCGTAGTAGTCGTAGTAGTAATCGTAGTAGTCGTAGTAGTAGTAGTAGTCGTAGTAGTAGTAGTAGTAGTAGTAGTCGTAGTAGTCATAGTAGTAGTAGTCGTAGTCGTAGTCGTAGTCGTAGTAGTAGTAGTCGTAGTAGTCGTAGTAGTAGTAGTCGTTGTAGTAGTCGTAGTCGTAGTAGTAGTCGTAGTAGTAGTAGTCATAGTAGTAGTCGTAGTAGTCGTAGTAGTAGTCGTAGTAGCAGTCGTAGTAGTAGTAGTCGTAGTAGTAGTCGTAGTAGTTGTAGTAGTAGTAGTAGTAGTCGTAGTAGTCGTAGTAGTAGTAGTCGTAGTAGTCGTAGTAGTCGTAGTGGTAGTAGTCGTAATAGTCGTAGTAGTAGCAGTCGTAGTAGTCTCAGTACTAGTAGTCGTAGTAGTAGTAGTCGTAGTAGTAGTAGTAGTAGTCGTAGTAGTCGTAGTCGTAGTAGTAGTCATAGTTGTAGTCGTAGTAGTAGTTGTATTAGTCGTAGTAGTAGTCATAGTATTAGCAGAGTAGTAGTCGTAGTAGTAGTACTAGTAGTCGTAGTAGTCGTAGTAGTAGTAGTCGTAGTTGTCGTAGTAGTAGTCGTAGTAGCAGTAGTCGTAGTAGTAGCAGTCGTAGTAGTAGTCGTAGTAGTCGTATTAGTAGTCATAGTAGTAGTAGTACTACTACTACTAGTAGTAGTCGTAGTAGTCGTAGTAGTAGTAGTCATAGTAGTAGTCGTAGTAGTCGTAGTCGTAGTAGTCGTAGTAATAGTCGTAGTAGTAGTCGTAGTAGTAGTAGTCGTAGTAGTCGTAGTAGTAGTCGTAGTAGTAGTAGTCGTAGTAGTCGTAGTAGTAGTAGTAATCGTAGTACTAGTAGTCGTAGTAGTAATGAGTGAGTGAGTGAGTGAGTGAACAGACACGAAGGATGAGTGAGTACGTGAGTGATTTGAGTGATTTGTTAATCGGAACTTAGACGAGTATCTTTACTTGTGAAGTGTAAGGCTATTAGTAAGGTTCCCAACATATGCTTTGCATTACACTATGAAAAAGACACAAGATGAGGTTTGCACAGTTTATTCGTGAACAACGCAAACGTATTTACATATCACGCTCCATAACTACAAGAACCTGCGAAAGCTCAAAACAATGGCTAACCAAAGCACTACCTGTTTAAAATTATCAAAGAAACGTCTAGAATGTCTTTTTACACGGGATTTTTTTTACTCGCTGTAACACCACGTCACTGACCATAACGCCCATGATGTGGGTTATATTCAAGTGCAAAAGCCCAAAACAATGGCTAACCAAATCACTACCTGCTTGATCAACACACATCACACACACACCCAATTACTATACTTAGCAATGTATAGTTTAACGATGTCGTACAGAGTACGCGCACTCACACACGCGACAACCAAACATGTCCAGACAGGTCTCGAGTACGGGTTTTATAAGAGACACGAATTTAATCGCTATCTAATATAATAATAATAACACTAGTCTACTGTTCTTCGAACATGCAGAGCATTCGTTATCAGTTTTGTTTGAATTATATTGATTTATACTGGTGTTCAATATAGTTATTACAAACAATAGCTAATACACTAGTCTATTGTTCTAACATGACGCTTCACTTTCCTCGAACAATGTAGATAGCGAGCACTGTGCCGTCTTGTATTGATATACGGTCTTTGGCGTCAAGGCCACTGGCAGTGAGTTGACAACGTGCTCGTCCATAGCGCCTCGCCCATAGTACATCGATTGTGTTTATTTCGTTAATGATGACAGCGAGGAAAATAGATGAAACTTGAACAAAGAATACCCCTTCAAAACAGTGTACAAACAGGATATCCACTGTGACCGCTGGTAAGTACTAATCTCGTATGACAAATACTGGTATCTCGTATGTTTTATCACGGTCCAAATATCGAGATGTTCTTCCAACACACAGTCACAGAGCAGCCATTACCAGTTCATACCAGTTTATACCGGTTAACAGGGTAATTTTTCACTCGCTATAACGTCACTGCCCATAACATCAAATTATGAGATTATATTCAAGCACGAAAACACAAAACAATGACTAACCAAAGAACTATCTGTTTAACTAAGTCAACCTTGCGTACAAAATTACGGCGCGTGGCCGTTTGATGATGTCATACAGGGTGCGCGTGCTCGCATTCACAACAAACAAACAAGTTCAGACACGTCTCCGCGTACGAGTTTATTTATAGCCGCGAACGATGGCATTGTCCAATCACAGTGCGGCTCTCGCGCGCAACAAACAAACAAACAAGACCAGATACGTCGCCAGTAGCGTCGCTTGATCCTCACCGAAAATTCAAAATATCGTCGTATACCTGTACGATAATAGCTCCTATGCTTTAACATGGGATAAAAAATCCAAAAAGTGGTCGGATACCTTTGCGATAAAATTCTCTATTCATTAACATGATATAAAAATGGCCTATGCTTTAACATGGGGTAAAAATCCAAAAAGTGGTCGGATACCTTTGCGATAAAAATCCCTATCCTTTAACATGAGATAAAAAATTCCTTATGCTTTAACCCGGGATAAAAATGACCCATGCTTTAACATGGGATCGGAAATACCTTTCCAAGCTCATTTGCGTAACTAGCCACGCCCACAAGGCCCAGCTCGCTCGTGATTGGGCATTTGCACTTCCACAAGGCCGCGCCAAAGACCTCATTTGCATAATCATTAGCGTAAGCGTTTGGCGCAAACTGGGGGAAACCCCTATCTCTTAACATGGGGTTTCCCCCAGACTGCGCCATTGCCTGCGCTGGACCACGCCTATTACTACTTCGGTGTTTGCAAGCAATGCACCACCGACACTTCGAAGACATGCAGTTATCAGCCTCTGCAGTCTCTGTGGTGCTCCACGCGGAGAGAATGGCATCGCCGAGCTGGACCTGGCAACCCGGGAGTGGCTGCTCAACAACACTCTTCAAGTCTAGACAGTAGACAAACGCGACACGAAGAATCGAATTAAAAAACGCTAGCCCCGTGGATACAATTATATGTCTTTTGCGCCGTTTTTTCTTAAAATGGCATATTATGTGAAAACAAGTTGATAGGGAGTTCAGGAAAGTGATTGGTAGTCTACGGGACATGTTGACTCGTTGTAAATTTGTATTTTAAACATGGAGGAACTCAAAATACAAATTTAATAAGGAATATTCGTTCAAGAAGACGTAGTGCACTGTCAACTGATAGAACATAGTTCAACACGTCATGACATTAATACTTCCGTTGATACCGCTACCGTCGCCGCTGCTGATATCACTACTGGTTTGGCTGCTAGTATTAGTATTTATTATTATTAGTAGTAGTAGTAGCAGCAGCAGCAGCAGCATCATCAGCATCATCAGCAGCAGCATCATCAGCAGCTACATCAGCAGCAGCAGTAACACTAGTAGTAGTAGTAGTAGTAGTAGTAGTAAAATAATAATATAACAACAATGATGTTCGTATGTAGTATTATCCTCGTGAAACAATCACGGATAATACTTCGTATTTATGTTGTTAGGTATGTGTGTGTGTGTGCGTGCGTGCGTACAAGCTTGCTTTCTGGACTAGAATGGGACATGAGAATGGTCATTTTGCGACCGCCTGGTCAGTATTCTGTGTGGTGTCTAACTCGTGGCACGGCCCCCCCAGCAGGTATATGTGTGTGATATCTTCTCCGGCCATCGGAGTTCAATACGCACGTGAAACGAAACTTCCACGTAGGTGATTCTGTTTCTAACTATATTACTCGTGTAGCGCATAGGTGACACACGTGGGATGAACACACGCCATCGACTAACATGATACCTCGCATGAATGCAATATCTGTATTGTCGTACGTTTTCGCTTAAATTATCTCCTACGCATAATAATGAATATTTAACCTTTCTGTTAAATTCTCTCTCGTTTTTTCCATTCTAAGTGTGTTTGTTATTGTCTTTCACGGTTCAGTTTAAAACCACCTTCACGTCTTTCGATGTGTCTCATTCAACTGTGTTTGCTCATTGTTTAAGTGGCATAAATGTGTTGTAATAAACGTTGTTTTGGGCTCCTTATTTCCATGTCCAACAAGTAAATATTAAATATGTTGTTTTCTGATCAGTCATTTCAGATGGCGGCTTCATAGATCTGTCCTGGTAACAGAGCATTATACATTTCAACTGACCTGCTACCAGTCAGTGCCTAACATAATTAACGTATTGTTGCAAGAGGCATCTTTCGCACGGTTCATTGTCTTATCAACTTTTGCGTCTAACTCCATGTTATCTCAAATGACAGCTTTACTCAATTGTTCATTATATTATCCACCTGCAGTCAAGTTTACCGTACTGATTTTTTGAATTTCATCGACTGTTGCCTTTCTTGACATGATCGTCAAGTCAGTTCCACTGATACATAAAGTGGCAACATAAACCTCGCCATCCGATAAACATACTGCCTTCACATGCAACGACGTTTCACAACAGTTTGCTTTTCATTACTATCATCTTACACAGCAATCTGAAAGAGAGAGAGAGAGAGAGAGATATATATATATATATATATATATAGAGAGAGAGAGAGAGAGAGAGAGAGAGAGAGAGAGAGAGAGAGAGAGAGAGAGAGAGAGAGAGAGAGAGAGAGAGAGAGAGAGAGAGAGAGAGAGAGAGAGAGAGAGAGAGAGAGAGAGAGAGAGAGAGAGAGGAGTGGGGGGAGAGCGAGAGAGAGAGAGGGGGGTGCGGGTGGAGAGAGAACTTGTTCTTGTTTCTAGTTCTGAATAGGAATAGGTGGTTCTTAGTTGTTCATTTGCTACAAGGGTCGATGTGACGGTTACCATAGATTCATTTGGCCAACACTTGAACTGGTGTGACGTCCCCTAGCGACTAAAAGCCGTTATGAGAAAGTTGCGAGAGTAAGCAAGGTTGTAGCGAACACAATTTCTCATGATGACATGTCTTTTCAACTGGTCACTGGCTCCACCTAGTATCACTACTGACATCGTTGAAGAAAACGGAAATAGACAGATCAGTGGCTCCACAAAGCGTCACTAGTGACACTTTCAAATAACACCGCATTTTAACAGTTAAATGGTTCCTCTAGCGTCAGTAAGCCTACTCATACCTGCCGAGAAGATACACACGCACACGCCACATCACACTGCATCACACACCACACCACATCACACCACACACTACACACACACCACACCATACCACACTCCACGCACCATACAACACTCCACGCACCACACAACACACACCTCACCACACGCGCACACACACACGCACGTACCCACCCACACACACACACAAAACACTATCTACCATATTGCATGTACAGTGCCTTATAATACCACATTACTTGTACATTTGCATTGACAACAACTACAGTCTACACAAATTATCACGGTTGAAAATGTAGCAGATATGTTCAATATGATTTAAGTTAACCCTTAAAAAAATGTAGGTGCTTGTTTTTATTTCAATTGCATAGTTATAAATATACTAATTTCGATGTACAGGTTTCACTAAAAAAACATATTAGATGTACAGCTGTATATGTACAGGCAATATAGTGATTTCACGTGTATAAAATCGCAGCCAATGAGCGGCCACTGGCTGACCTTTTATGACCTTGACTATATGTTTAAATTAAGCAGCAGCTAAGTGCAACTGCGTCACCGACAATGCTGCGAATGTCAATTCTAATGAAGCAGAAGGCCGGCATTAAAATTCACGATCAACAAATCCCTTAGCGCTTCAGGCTTTACACTTGGAACATGGATAATAGACAACTGCATAGAGCGCTTCACACAGCGCATATACGACGCACGGTTTTTGACGCAGGTGCCTTGCGAGATTTGGATTGTGTTGGTCTATTTTCGTAAGTACTTCACTCAAAACAACTTTTCTAACAGTTTCTTAGCACATATTTAACGAATTAGGTATAGATTTAGCACACACACACACACACACACACACACACACACACACACACACACACACACACACACACACACACACACACACACACACACACACACACACACACACACACACACACACACACACACACACACACACACACACACATATATATATATATCTTTTACACAAGAATTATTCAGGTTTTTGTAATACAAATAAACTTTATTTAGAAACCATTAACTCCGGGACTAATGCCCCGTTCACGGGTGTTTACAAAATCGGCAAATATCTAAGAAACATAAAATCGCATATAAGAGTAATCAATCATATACGGATTGAAAAGTAAAGTTAAAACGGCATAAACATTGGGGCGTAGATGTGCCTTCACCACTACTTTCTTAAATACTTGGCTCAGAAGCATACATGGGGGTTATACTGCTTTAGGCTTTACAGGCAATTTGACCACCAAAATACATAGCTACACAAATGTAGCATCCAACCGAGCACTACTAACTCAGTTTTATATAATTTCTACTGGACTTTTCGTGTTATTTCAGTATGCAAACAAACCTAATATTTATGTTCTGGCCTGTAGCATAACAGTATGAATAACTGGATATAATGAACGTAAAATACGTACGACTAAATATTATAGTATTTATTTATAAATTGTCATCAACATTTAACATGTCTGCCTCAATTTGCATAAAATCAGACCGTTTCCACACGAATGTGGTTAATAAATAATTTAATAAATATCAACATACAGATTACATTGAAATATTGTAATATTATACATGGTCTGTAGAAGGTCTATATGTATTATAATACTCATATATATAATAATATATATATATATTAATAATAATATTAATATACTCAAAATCAACACTTTTTGTAAATAAATCAGTTTTATTAAAATATACACAGTAACACACATGCATAGATACAGTTTATTCGGGACACAACTTTACACATAAATAAAAGTATCTGTTCCAGTAAAACAGATGCCCGAATATTCTTGTGTGCTTTTCATTTCCCTTGAACGCGTGTGTGTCATTTACACCTATGATCACTATATTTTAAGTGTTCAACTTTATTTGTAGAACAGTATTCCGAAGGGTATTGTGATTTACATGTTTAAAAAATGTGTAACTCACTACATAATATATAACTACCCCACTAAATAATTAAATTCTTAGTTACATATGTCATCACGCATAAAAGGTAACTAACGTTGATAGACTACATATTTGCATTTTTAGCATCATCATTGGTACAATGAAAGTAGTATACTACATAGCTTCATAGTAACATGCTTACTGTAGATCATTTCATTTAGAAACAAGCAAGTGCTGAATCAACTGAATGCTGCAAACATGATTTTTACGAAATTTGCCCAATTATACAGTCTCCTCGCTTTACCTGTTTTAGTATCTTTGTATGAATCTATGCTTACTTTCTGCAAAGAACGTATTGTCAAACATGTAGTGAAGTTACTTGGTAATAAACAGTCTGAATCTGAATGAACATTGGATACAGTCCTATATAATTACAGTTTGTACACTTTAATTTCATTAAATGGACAAATAGTAAACTGTATCGCATCCACTTTGTGAGACATTTGCTTTTGAATACAGACAGTTGCAGCTGATTGTCTGATCTAAGTGTATAACAATGCTAGTTTCTGATTAGTCAGTCTGTATAACCAAACATTTGATGTGAGTCAAGTACTTTTATGAGAATAATACCTATTAAATGTATAAGCTCCAAGACATATTTCGACTGCTGCTAGGAGCAGTGGCATACACAAAAGGCTCATTCTTTTCAAAGCTTATTTTTAAAGCATCAGGAAAGGCGATAATGTCGTTCCTTTTGTTTTATATAACATATAATATAAATATGGCTTGCACACCATCCATACCATCACGGTTTGCATACATCATGTGTTCCATACCATCACTACTCTCATGACATGCACACCATCGATACCATCATGACTCGAATACCATCAATACCATCATGACTTGCATAACATCATGGCTTGGACACTGCCAATACCTCAGTGGATTGCATAACACCAATACCATCGTGGCCTGCATGCCATCCATACCAGCATGGATTGCAGACTATCAATACCGTCATGGTTTGACTACAAATCTGTTGTTAATCGATCAAATCTGTTCTTTATTCTCTGCTGCTTCGTTTTTTTCGTGTTGTTTAATTTTAAGGTCTAACTGTGTCGTTTTGAATGATTCTACCTCTGCTGTTTTCCTGTTGAAAGAAACGTACGTTGGTGCAACAGCTGTGCAGAAACAACATCAATTGCTTTACTGTAGAACGCATCTTTCGTAGAGGCGTCTTTCGCAGAGGCCAGTGTCCGGCAGTACTGCACACGCAACTCAGTGTAGGAACAACGGTGGTGGTTAGTCCTGCTACGCCGCCACGTGCGCTCACGCAGAGGGACCTGACCTTTCAGCTCGTCCAGTCGCCGACACCGCCACGGAGTACGTGGTCATTCTGTGCGTGAAGATTGGTCAGACAGGACAGGTCTGAATAGTACTGATCGTACAAACCGCCTACGTCACAGACAGGTTGAGTGACGAAATCGCATCCACATAGATCTTTCGTGAAGTTGGTGTTGTCTATCGCAGCGTCTCGACGGTATTCTACGTTCTAGTGTGGCGGGCGGGGCTTGGTGGTGGAGAGGTCACAAAGAACGGCAAAGTGATCTTTGACAAGTTCGTCGACGGACACTCACGTAACAGGAGATATGAAGATGATGAGTTCAAGCACATTACCCAGGTTGTGCGTCAGTAGTTATATTGTGTTTGTGGTCCTCCATTTGCCACAAAGATCATAGGGAAATGCCTGGGTTTTCCCCATAAAAATGCTTATAGGTGCCGAAGATCAAAGGATTTTGCCAGTCATAAAAATGGGTAATTAGTCACTAATTATGTAAACAAAAATATAAAAAAGTGTCCCCGTCCCCTAAATAGCACTAATTAATACTAATTAATTAGCACTAATTAACCATAAATACACCTAAAAATACCTAATAAGGCTTGTATACCCAATTAATGCAATACTCAACCCCTACTTAGTACTAATTAGTGCTACTTATTTATAAAATATTCTAAGTACTCTGTAAGTCGTTCTAACTAACTTACCTCGGTGCTCTAGTAGCGGTGGGTGGGAAATCTGAGCTCAACGGCGACTCTCCAACACCGTCGGTGATTAGTGGGTTCAAGGTACGACTCATAGAGCCATGTGGTTTGGGCTAGAAGCAGCGAACCTTCGCGTAAAAATAATATGTGTATTGTGTTGTACTGGACAAACGCTTGTACGCATTCTTGATGTAGGTCACTGTTTTGTTGAAGCCGGACCATTAGGGCGCTTGTAGAACAGTCTGTGTATTGTTTTGTACTGAGGTGTGTGGTTCTACAATGCGCTGCGCTGTTTTGCTGAAGTCGGACTATTAATGTAAGCCGGATGTTATTTGGAGCGAGAGATAACTATAGTGTGGAATGATGACGCGGTCAGTAAATCGAGTGTGTTATATTTTATTAGGACACACCTTAATACCAGCTATCACTGGCCGGAACGTTCCATCTTAATACCAGCCTCCACCATGGGCGTCTGAAGTGCGCGGCCGAGGGGTGATAGGCCAGGCGGCTTCCCAGTCCTCCCTGCAAGGATATCTTTTTAAATTATCGGTGCAACAAGAGGTCCGGTTTACAAGACATTCGTTTATAAACCACTAACTAGTGTCAGACGCGTGGAGGTAAGGTCTTTTTTAAGCATCGGTGCAACAATAGCCTCTGTTTACAAGAGACTAAATGCATTTGTGTCGTAGATGCTAAGACAAGGCTATTTTGTAAAATATCATGATACGATAAGAGGCTGGCTTACAAGAGGTTCGTTTACTAGTTATATTGGGTCGACATTGATGTGCGCGTAATGCATTGTGAAACTCATTCGTTATCCATGGGCCATAGGACGGAGGCCTCTTCATCCCAATAGGCGTAGTCTTTGCAAGAGGCCATAGGAGAGTGTCAATGCATGTCTTGTTATAAATAAAACAGGAGCATTGATATATCTGTATAGACCAGTCTGTTAGAATTATATCAAACTCACGCCATTTCGTCCTTGGCCGGGGGTGGTGGGAAACCTGCCCAATCAGGAGGTAGGTGATGCTCCGCCAAGTAGTTCGCCCTATAATCACAGAAGTATCAGGTATTATTGACACGTATCGAACTAAGGTTATATAGCAGTGAGTGAACTTAGCGTACATGTCACGTTTTCGCATCGCCTGCTCCAAACATTTCAGAGCGCCGTAAAACGCAACCAACACCAGCACGATCATATTGTAAATTGACGCGTATTTTTTTTAGAGCGCACTCCAAGCCGTATACAGACCTGTCACCAGTAACGTAGACCTTAGAGACCTCGCTGCCGTGCACGCTGTCACGTAGGTACTAGACGGATGCGCAATTCAACGTGCTATAGTGAGACGGTTGCGTAATTCAACGTGTTAAAGTTAAACAGGACTTAATAAACGACTAATTATTTAAATTAAGCTGAATATCAACAAAGTGACGGATAGAGACTACTATGGTAAGGTTATTTAGGAAATTAAAATTTGGTAACCAAGCACAAAAGTGAAATGCACTCATGTAACCCGAGAGTTTTTATATTTTCAACGACCTTGCCTGACTCCATAGCTGCGTGGTGTGTGTGACTGCGTGCACGTATCTCTGTCTGCGTGAACATATAAATAGACTATTCTGGAATTCGGTATGCATTCGAATTTTGTTGTGTCTACAGAGCGAAGTTATTGCAGCTGATTATGGCAGAAATGAAGGAGTTCGTTACTAGCGCGGATGCTGAACAAGGAGGGTCTCTATACGAACCCATTTCGGTGAGTCTGCAAACGCTGATGGATAAAGAAGATGTGTTTTATCAGGTATCGGGACAATTAAAAATTCAAAGCGTATCTTCGGGAGGAAAATGTACGTATTTGGGTGCGAGAAATGTTGCCGTAAATTGCGCAGAACTAGAGCTGGCCAGATGACGTGCCTGTCACACGGTCCACAAACCACGCCAACTCACTATTTCTCGGTCCGCGTCATGGTCGAAGAAATTGAGTCGGACACGCCACGTCAAATATGGTTAACCCTGTTTGAAGACGCTATGTCTGAACTCTACAAGGCAGAATATCTGGCGTCATTGAAACCGGATAAACATCGTGACGTTGTACAGGAACTAGTCGGGACGCGCATCGAAGTTTCTCTGATGAAGACACCATGGGGTGACCTCGTGACCTATACAGTCAGGAACTTGACCACAGACTAAGAAAAGTTGTGTTGTTGCCTAATGTTTTGTCTCTGCTATAGGACGCCTCCCATATCACGTTCGTCGACCACATAGACTCCGAGCAAGTTGTTGATTACATCATTTCCAATACCGTTATGAGGTTGTGTGAAGCCGACCACGGGGAGCCGCTGCCGTCGAAAAAACCTGAGACCTTCCCCACGTCGTTGTAGAGCGGTGACGCCATCTGGACGCCGTCTCGTAAGAACCCGTTCCTTACAGAGCAAGAAGACGCGGACTTCCAGTTCGAGCACGCCCTACCCCTTTCCGACACCATTATGAAGTTCCGCCGTGAAGCCGAAATCTGGCATCTTCACCCCGTCGTTTGGTGACGCCATCTGGACGTCGTCCAGTAAGACCCCCAGTGCAAGAAGACGCGGACAGCCTACCCGTCAAGGTCGTTCCGGTGCCGTCGATTAGCAAAGAAGAACCCGTGTGGCCGGACATCAGTGCGTGCCCGGCGGAATACGTACCCGCCTATGCTAAAGGGTCGCCTCCGACATCCGGGAAACCGGAAGTTGTATGTGTGTCGTCCGAGTCGACGTCGTCGGGTGCGCCGTCCCTGGTCGTCGCGATGACGTCATCATCATCATCATCGTCCGGGTATAACGTTTCGTCTTGCAACCGGCCCAAGCCGTTTGCTGACCCGGATCGGCTAGAACGTAGGCTACTGCAGGTGTTTCGAGCACGCCGTCAATGCGTCGCGTGCGTCGCGTGCGTCGCGTTCAACTCTTCGGCTGCCGAGGGAAGCCGTCCGGTACGTGTAAACGCCATTTTCAAGCCGTTATGGAGGACTTCGTCAAGAGACCTCTCATTCCGAGCGCGGTAAGGCTCAGTAGTAATATAGGTTAATCAGCGTCGGCAATGGATTGCCCCGGTGGAAATCCCTATATTTTAACATGGGATTTCCCCCAGGGTGCTGCGAGGTTCAAACATAGGGAATTTTTACCCCATGTTAAAATATAGAGATTTCCCCCAGGGCGCTCCAAGGTTAAAAGATAGGGAATTTTTACCCCATATTAAAAGATAGGGAATTTTTACCCCATGTTAAAAGATAGGGAATTTTTACCCCATGTTAAAATATAGGGATTTCCTTCGGGGTGCTCCCATGTTAAAAGATAGGACATTTTCTCCATGTTAAACGTCAAATCAATTTATTGTACAAGTATACGACGACTTTCTGAGTTGGAGTTATCAATTTTTACCCCAAAATTATCCTCTGAAACTGTATTACAAATTTTCCCCATGTTAAAAGATAGGGATTTCCTTCGGGGCGCTCCCATGTTAAAAGATAGGATATTTTCTCCATGTTAAACGTCAAATCAATTTATCGTACAGGTATACGACGACTTTTTGAGTTGGAGGTATCAATTTTTACCCCAAAATTATCCTCTGAAACTGTCCTACAAATTTCTCCCATGTTAAAAGATAGGCCATTTTCTCCATGTTAAAGCATAGGAAATTTTCCCATGTTAAAGGATGGGAAGGTTTCAATTTACCTCAAAGGACCTCGGAAAACTGTCCTACTAATTTTCCCTAAGTTAAAAGATAGGACATTTTCTCCATGTTAAAGGATAGGAGCTAGTATCATAAAGGTATACGACTTTTTGAGTTGGAGGTCGCAGTTTATCCCCACTTGTTTTACCCCTACATAACCAGTGCTAAACATTGACCTACAAGGCACAAACACCGACATACATCATAGGTCAGACATACAGACTATTGTTATTAGGTAGTGGTTAAATTCGTGTCTTTTATAAAAACCGTACTCGAGACGTGTCTGGACTTGTTTGTTTGTTGTGGGCGCGAGCGTGCACACCCTGTATGACGTCATGGTATGCGCAGTAATTTTGTACGCGAGGTGAGTTGGTTAAACAGGTAGTGCTTTGGTTAGTCATCGTTCTGAACTTGCGCACTTGAATGTAATTCCATCATGTGACGTCATGGTATGCGCAGTAATTTTGTATGCGTGGTGAGTTGGTTGAACAGGTAGTGCTTTGTGTTTTGAGCTTTCGCGCTTGAATATAACCCCATCATGTGACGTCATGGTCAGTGACGTCGTTTCATAGCGAGTGGAAAATTCCCCTGTAAAATTTCATTCTAGAAGTTTCTTTGGTAATTTTTCAGCACACTACAAAACTGACGCTACTAACCGGTATAAACTGGTATAAATTTATAATGAATGCTCTGTGTGTTACAAGAAAAGCCAGGTATCGACATGTAACATTTATACTTACCAGTTGTATCTCACTTGAGTGCCTACTTGAAAACTGATTGTAAACTGGTTCCAAACTGTTTTGAAGTGGTATTCCCTATCCAAAACTCATCTGTATCTCATCTGTGTCTAGAGAGCAACAGTACTGTTTCAGCATTTTATCATGCTGTTGTTCTTAACGTATAGGTATGTACGTATGTACGTGTGTATATCATTTTCTTCGTTGTTATTATTTAAATTGACGCGCTATGCGTGATGCGCAATGTCGACTCGGTGGCCATGACACAAAAAGGTGTCAAACCTCTTTTTCGAAACAGGAGCGTAACAATATAATAATGACGAAGAAAATTCTATACATACGTAAGTAGTAGAGAGGGGCAGGAGAGCCCGGTGCACGGTATAAAGATCAAAGGGTTTTCGGGGCAGTCATACCAAACGGGGCCCTACTTATAAAAAATGAATGATGACCTGTCATAAAAATCTACTTATAAAAAAGTCTGTTAACGCTTGTTATCGTAATTGGTTTTTGACAGCTTACTAATAAAAAAAGTATGATTTATACGTGCCGCCGATTCTTTTTATGATGCCGCCACCTCTCCTAAGTACATTACCGCTGCCCCCTAGCGACTATGCTTGCTATGATAAGTGGTAGCGCCCCTACCGGCTAGTGATTTAATACCCTGGTGGTTATGATAGTCATTTGTACGTGACAAGGTTATATAGCGGTTATTTACGAGTGGTAGTCATTAGTCGGTGGTATGGAGCCTCCTCCTATACAGTTCCGTGGGTCGGCGTCGTTCCTATCGAATTTTTATCCGTGTCGAGTTGACGCGTACGGTCAAAGTTTCAGATCCGTCGAGCACGCTTATCAGGTTAGAAAAGCGATGTTTCACGAAGACCTCAAAGGCGCCGAGTACATCAAACAGTCGTGGTCGGCCTATATGTCGAAACGTCGAAGTCACAGAATCGATAAAAGGAGAACGGACGCCGAATGGTACGTCGTTAGGGTCGAGTGTATGAAGGCCCTACTGATGAGCAAGTTCGGAGGGTCAAAGAAGTTTAAAGACGCCCTATTGGCTACCGGGAAAGCCGAATTGGTGGAGTAGGTACTGTCGCACGAGGGTTTCTGGGGTATAGGCGTCAGAGGCAGAGAGGGACAGAATATACTCGTTAAATTATCGATGGAGGTGCGCGATGCATATAGAAGAAACGAATAATAAGTCATCGTTCGTTTCGCACACGCCAGTCGTCAATATGAGTGGGACGTGGAAGCACCCTTTTACGTGTATAGTAGCTGGCCCTACGGGGTGTGGTAAGACTACTTTCATTACTCGTCTGCTACAGTTCGCTTCTTCTATGATCGAGCCGCCTCCGGAGAAGCTTCTATGGTGTTACGGCCAATGGCAAACCGCATACACCTCTATGTCAGCCGATATAGAATTCGTAGACGGATTACCGGATCCGAAGCTTTTAGATGGCAAAACGAGGACACTTCTAGTACTCGATGACCTTATGGAGTAAACCGATAGCCGGGTCACGACCTTATTCACTAAAAAAAGTCATCATTGCAACGTGTCCGTCGTACAGCTTGTGCAGAATATGTTTCCGAAAGGGAAAGAAAACCGCACAATCAGCTTGAATGCGCAATATATGGTGTTATTCAAGAGCCCCCGAGATGCCGGACAAGTAGGTCACCTGGCGAAACAGATGTATCCGGGTCGAGTTAAATTTATGATGGAAGCCTTCAAAGATGCCACGTCAGCATCTTACGGTTATCTTCTAGTAGATCTGAAACAGGAAACAGCGGAAAATATGCGCTTGCGCACGTGTATTTTCCCCGATGATCGCCTTCTGTACGTCTACGTAACGAGAGCATAAAAAGAGGTACGCTTCACAGAGGGCGTCATTCTTCAGGATGACGACGAAGCGCATCAAGAAGCACGTCCTCATGCTGGAGCTACTGAATAAATATAGGCACGATAAGTTGAGCAAGGCTATAATAAAAAAACGCGGACTCTGACTTCATTTGTAGCCTGTGTGACTGCGCGTACAACCAATTGGGAACGTGAAATTGACGGCGGCGCAGAAAAAAACACTGACAAAATACAAGAAGCATCTGCGAAGTTTGACGAATAAAAAGGTAGGCCTTAAGAAGAAGCGGCAAATCCTGCAAACGGGTTCGGGCGGACTTCTGGCGGCCCGGCTAGCGCCGTTGGCGAGCACCGTCTTGCTCCCCCTGCTCAGACAGGTTATCGGGTGATGCAGCACGCCAAGAAGATGGCGTTGGTAGACCCACGGTTGGTGGAGAGCCTGTTGCCGTTGATCGACCAGCCGCCGAGCACGACCCGTTCGCGTGCGATGAGTAGCCTGGACAGTGACAAGAAGGACGTGCTAGACCGGTCGGAGTTATCCGAACGAGAGAATGTGGCGTCGTACAATCAACTGTTGAGTCGCTACAATTCGATCGAGTCGATTCGAGCGGCGCAGCCGGTACGCGTGTCCATGGTGACGACCGAGGGCCAGGCACTGCCTCCTCCGCAGCCGACGACGACGGCGCCGCTGCGGGTTATAGAGCGCGAGATCGGGGAAAGCGTACCGAAAACTCTGAGAGGGAAAGCCCTCTTCCTGCTCGAGAAAATGAAGACCGACCCGTTGTGTCGATGGAACGATCGCGGCGAATTCGTGTACGCCGGTCGTTCTATCCCGGGCAGTAACATGATCGATCTCGTGAACGACCTTATGCGAACGAGGAAGAAGGGGGTACCGCCGGTCGGGTGGGAAGCGTTTGGGGAGTGTATGAGACGCCTGAACGTGCCTCGTCGTCGTCGTCGTCGGTAGCGCCCGGCATCGAGCGTACATACAGCAGCAGAAGCAGCAGAAGCAGCAGAAGCAGGCGGAGGAGGAGGCGACCCCCGGTAAACGTCGCCGGCGTCGTCGACGTACCGAATCTCGGGAGCCCAAGTGGGAGGAGGAGGCGTATTAAAGAGTTTGAAACGCCGACGTCCGAGCCACTCACAATGCATCTTCGAAGGTCGGTAGTCGTCGTCGTCGTCGGCCTAGTCGCAGTGGCGCTGGTGTGTATATTATCATTCGTCGTAAATCGCTCGTCGTCGTGGGCATGGTGTCCCGGCGGCCTCGTGGTACGCAACGAAAACGCCGTTCTCGACAACGAGACGACGACGACCGCCTGAAGCGCACCTATTTCGACCCGAAACAGGCGGGGAGTTACGGCGGTGTCGACGCGTTGTATCGGGCGGCAGCGGTAGTACGCAAACCGTTCGTGAAGCAGTGGCTAGCGGCTCAGGATACTTACACTCTGCACAAGCCGTTGAAACGACGTTTCAAGCGACGTTGCGTTATCGTAGGCGGTCGAAACCAGCAGTGGCAAGCCGATCTCGTCGACGTAGCTCAACTGAAAAAGCACAACGATGGTGTAACGTTCCTATTGACGGTCGTCGACGTCTTCTCGAAGTTGGCGTGGTGCGTCCCGTTGAAAAGTAAAGCCGGCCCGGCGCTCGTTACGGCCTTCGAGCACCTGCTGCAGCAGCAGCGGGCACCGAACGCGCTGCAGACCGATAAGGGAATGGAGTTTCTCAACAGAACCTTTCAGAAACTTTTGAGGGACTACGGCGTCCACCATTTCGTGACGCATAACGAGGAAACTAAAGCGAGTGTCGTCGAACGCTTCAACCGGATCTTAAAGACGCGTATGTAGAGGTACTTTACGAAGCATCAGACGCTGCGATACGTAGAACCGTTACTGGACTTTGTGCGGTCGTACAACAACACCTATCATCGAAGCATCGGTAGGACGCCCGCGAGTGTCAACGCCGCGAACCAGGAGAGTGTATGGCAACGGTTGTACGGCGGCCGGGGTCGAGGCAGTAAACCGAAACTGCGAGAGGGAGATCGCGTACGCATCAGTAAGGCGAAGGCGCGGTTCAAGAAAGGGTACATGGCTAGCTGGAGCGAAGAGCTCTTCACCATCGTAGAAACGCACCCGTCCGACCCGCCCGTTTACCGCTTGAAGGACGACGCCGGGACGGTACTAGACGGCACCTTCTACGAACCGGAGCTGCAACGAGTAGTCGTCCCGAAGGATAAACTGTATCGGGTGGAGACCGTTCTACAACGTTGTCGTCGTCGTTGGGGTGCTGCTCGTGAAATGGAGCGGCTATCCGAGCTCCTTCAACAGCTGGATCGACGCCAAGGCCCTCGTGGCCTATAAAGGGTAGGCTACCGTAACGTCGGACGGCAGTCGTTATGTGGACACGACGCTCGAGGTGTTGGCGCCTACTACGCGAAGAAGAAGAAGAGGGATATAAGGACGGGTGCAGTATTAACAGACCGCAGTGGCGTGACGATGTCCGACGAGGTTACAAGGATCGAAGCCGACGACAGATGCGAGACTTCCTGGTCTGGTACAACAACAGAGACGTGACCCCTTTATTGGAGGCCGTAGACAAACAGTTCGCCTTCTACCAGCAGCGACGCATCAGCATGTTCAAAGAGGGTATCAGCGTACCGGGGCTGACGCTTCTCTATCTGTTCAATGACCTGCCTCTGACGACCCACTTTACCCTGTTCAACGAACCGGAGAAGGACCTGCAACAGCTCGTGCAATCCCAGATTGTCGGAGGCCCGTCGATAATCTTTTCGCGCCATCACGAGGCTGACGTCACCACGATACGTCAGGCCGAGTGCGGCGATGCGGCGCAGACGTGTCGCTCTATCGTGGGCTACTACGCAAACGCCCTCTATCTCTCGGCACTTACCCGAGACATGCCGACGGGGGTGGTACACGCGCCGGCGCGAGGAGAACGCCTTTCGCCCGGAACCGGTGCACCGGCATGGTCGTATGGCCGTACAGTGGCTGACGTGCGAAGCCGCGCGGACGGGGGTACACATACCTTACCGGGTCAGCAGTCGTGAAAAGCGCATAGGTATGTACCTCTTCGACGGGTGGTGCCGGGAAACGAAGACGGCGTACCAGTTCCAAGGGTGCTTCTTCCACGTTTGGCCGTGCACGGGCTAGGAGACGAACGAGGTCAACGGTAAACCCATGACTCAACTGCAAGCCGAGACGGTCGCCACCACAGCGACAAGAAAAATACAGAACGAAGGGTTTGAACAAGCGCCAGAACGACTTTAACAAGGATACCTTCCTCGCCGTGTTGAAGGGTCAAAGCAGCGGCTTCCAATGAAGGATTCGAACGTGCTGACGTACATCCAGGAGCGTGCTGCGTTCACCTACTTCTACGCCAAGCGGTGCGTGCTCGACGACGGGGTCACCACGGCGTCGTACTCGTGTAAACAACTGACCTACCTACCTACCTACATACATACAGGGAGCGGACCTCTCCCTCCCTCCCTATTGGTATGTATGTATGTATGTATGTATGTATGTGTGAAGGACTTGCATGTAGGAGTACCTTTTGAGAATAAAAAAGTGAACAAACACCAAACGACGGTTTTGTCTTTTTTATTTACTAAGCAATACATTCAATGCGGTTTTAGCCAGTCGAATACGAAACAGTCGTTGGCCACCCCATGGTGTCCAAACATGCTCTGGAAAGTCTTTAACGGTACACAGCGGCACCGGAAGAGCAGGTCTGCGCCGCAATATTGCCCGCATATGTTAGACACCCCGCTTTGCACTCTCTTGTCGTTGTACGTCCAGGTTTCGCAGTTACGGCGTAGGAAGGCGCGGAAGTTTTGCGGCGGCAGTCTGTACGAATCGAAATAGTCGCCTTGACGGGTCGCGATCACGTAGACGGCCATCCAGTGTTCCCCGTTTAGTCTCCGTCGTCAGTGTAGTACACGAAGGCCGTCGGGTAAGCGGCGAGCCTTTTCGGTAGCTTATCTTTAGGCAGTATGCCGACGACGACATTTTTAGTGTAAGCGTCGATCAACAGACGGCGCATAAGCTGTAACGTGTCCATTCTCGGTAGTTGTACACGACGTTGCGGTTCCTGTCGATCTCCAGCACCGTCTCGAACTCGCCGTACATGACGACATTCACCGTTCGCGCTAGAGCCGCGGCAAAGTGTACCTCCAGTCGCAGGTTGCCCTTGCGCACGACGTTGAAGTGACCACCGTCGCCGCAGTCAGGCGACAAGACGAAACCGAAGAAGGTGTAGCCGGCGCCGAAATCGGTACGTGTCATGTCGTTGCCCTCGTCTTCGTACGCCTTGCCCGTCGACGTGAAGAGGTTCAGGTAGCTTCTGAAGTAGGCGCCGTCTGCGAAGTTCCGTTGTAGCGGTTTGCTCTGTACCTGACGTCCGTCGACGTAGAGGGCGAGGAAGTTTATGCCGTTGTGCTACGCGTTGAACGGGTTTTTATTAGAGGTCCTGTTGTAGGCGTCGTTGTCGACCAGGCACAGGACCACTCGTTTCGGCAGCACCCCCAGGTAGACGTTCTCATTAGTGTGAGAGATGGTCCCCTGCGGGATCGAGAACGCCTTGCAGTCGACTCGAGGTTGCGGTTACTTGGCCGTCCCAGTGGTCAACGCTTTGATGTGACTGAGCTGGTCGGCCGCGTTCACCTTGGTCTTCCGTACCTGCAGGAATGTCTCCGTCAGCAGGATTTTGAAACTGGGGTTGGCGCCCGTCGCCATGAGCGCGAAGGCGTCCTTGTTTCGTACAAGACGGATCTTTACGTCGACCCCGTTCAGCAGGTATCGGTCTTGCTTGAACACGTCCGCGTGCAGGCGTCCCAACAGCTCCACCTCGCAACTGTTCCAGATGTAGTCACGCCGATGCTGATACCCCGCGTTATCTTCCCCTAACATTTCCATGTGCCCGTTGGTGTCCGTACACCACAGACCGCCCTCGAGCTGGGTCTTCTTAGCGTCGGCGTCGTAGCTCAACAGGGTCTCGATGTAGGCTCGATACGGGTGCGTGTTGGTCGACGGGGTCACTAGCGTACCGTTCAACGCCACGTCGATTTGATTAAAGAGCGAGTGCAAAAAGTTGTTGATCGGTCCAACGGGACTATCATCTTGGAGGTCAGTGCCGTCCGCCTTTACATATTTCAGTCGCGCATACAGTGTAACGCTCGACAGGTCCAGATAGTGGTCTCCCGACCCCGGTATGAGAAATTCGATAGGGCCCCTCGCGTCGAGCGATGATAGCGGCTGATGGTCGGCCCACTGACCGCTCTCGACGCTCGTCTGGGTCGTCGGTACGCTGAACAGGTCCATTTCGCTCTTTAGACCCTCGCATGTCTGTCGATGCACAAAGGCCATTCTAACTGGTGAATATATCGTTCGGCGTCCGTTCCTTACGACGACGTTTTGACGTACTGACCGTCGACGCTCTGCCCGGTGGTTTTTGTATCACGTCGTCGTCGTTTCAACGGCCGCCGCCCCAGTTTATTCGGCAGACCGTCCAGGATGTCAGCCCCCGCCTCCGTTGCGCGTCGTTTTGCCGCCTGTTTCAGATTCTGACCCGCTGCGACGTCTTGCGCGAAGCGTATACCCGTGTTCAGGGCGCGCTTTCCCAGTGCCACGGCCCCCCTCTAGAAAAGAGTCACGGCGCTCCGAAACAGACTCCTGAAGAGGTTTCCCAAACCGTGACCACGCTGTACTCTAGCGCGACGAATACCGGTAAATTGCCGCGAACCTGTCGAGTGTAGTAGTCCTCGTACACGTTGCTGCCAGCTTTCGCCATCAAACCTGTTTCGGTTTGCAGTGTCTGATGTGAAGCGTCACTACGAGTTTTCCCTGCTCGAATGGCACCGGTCGACCGAGGTCATCTCTTATATCGACCTGGACCACGCCGAAATCTTTCCGCAACAAGGGTACGTGTTGGACGCGGTCATTCGATATCGTCGTCCCGTGTGAGCCATAAATGGGGACGCTGCTCAGTAGCGGAGCGAGACTGTCATCGACGATGCGTGACTCCACGATGTCCGTGTATATATACAGGGTGTCGAGTCCTTGATGCATGTCCAACGTGGCTGGGGCCTCTTGCTCGAAGGTGTACTGACCGACTTTTGTAGATGGTGGCCGATGGTTTGAGACTAATGGTGTACCCCTCTAAACTCGGATGTATGTAATCGTGCTTCGTTTCGGGACTGACGATGACGGGCGAACGGAATCCGAGTATGATTCCCAGACCGCTCTGAACTGGTATGCTAAATTCGAGGCCTGGCGTTATATGCATAGTCATCCGATTAGAGATCTGGCTCTGACTCAGTTTTGGCTTGGTCTTGTCAGTTCCCGTCTTCGCCAGCGACTCGTTGATTTTGTACATCAAAGCGAACGCGCCGCTGTAATAACCGTGAGCGATGGTACCTCTGCGGTAAACGCCCTCGTGCCCCGCGTCGTTCAAATAGAAGACTGTGTCGTCTTTTCTCACGTTGTACCAAGTGTGCGGGTACTGTATCTCCACCAAACCTTATTCCCTCTGACACGACAGGTCGACGCGTTGCGGTAGCGTCGTGATGTAGTGGGTCAGCGTGGTGTCGGGGTGCATTTTCATAGAAGCGTTGCTAGGCAACGTCACATAAAAGTCAGACGATCCCATCGCGTTTCATAGACGCGGCAGCAGTTAACCGAGACAGCTACTCAGCAGTGCTGTCCACAGGTTCGAGTCTCCTTGACCACGCGTTAGATTGTATATACTGACCAGGATGACCGTGTACAGGACGATGATCTGACAGAGGAAGACGATTTCGGCTTTGGGACATTTGTTACCGCAGTGACGCCAATGAGTATTGTCAATGGTGGTGGTGGTGCTCATGGCGTCGGTAGAGTCGACTGTTGTTGTCACCTCGTCGGTCATCATTACGCGACTGTGGTTCGGAGATCCTACACCCGCCTTTTATCATACACTCCAAGAACTGTAAGACGCGGGGAACTTGGCACCGATTTGTTTTGTGAAGTCGTGCGCACGCCCGTTTCTGGTCCAACACGCTTTGTCCATGATGACTGACGAGTCGGAAGCCTCGCGGCTACTCTTTATAGGCCACGAGCGCTTTAGCATCGATCCAACTGTTGAAGGACGCCGGGTAGCCGCACCATTTCACGAGCACCTCTGTCCCCCTTTTGCCCACATTACGCCTTTGTAGAACCGCCTCCACAGGAAAACGTTTATCCTTCGAAACTGTCACTTTTTGTATTTCCGGTTCTTGGACGTAACGTCTAGTACCGTTCCGGCGTCGTCTATCAACCGGTAAACGGGCGGCTCGGACGGGTGCGCTTCTACGACGGTGAAGAGCTCTTCGTTACAACTCGCCATGTACCCTTTCTTGAACAGTCTCTTCGCCTTGCTGATGAGTACGCGATCTCCCGCTCGCAGTTTCGGTTTGGTTCGTACAACCGCTGCCACATGATCTCCTGGTTCGAGGCATTGACACTCGCTGGAGCCATACCGATGCTTCGATGATAAGTGTTATTTTACGACCGCACGAACCCCGGCAACGCCTCCATGTATCTCAATGTTTGAAGTTTCGTGAAGTACCGCCACATGCGGGTTTTCAGCGTGCGATTGAAACGCTTCACGATACTCGCTTTGGTCTCCTCGTTGTGCGTAACGAAGTGGTGGACACCGTGCTCCTTCAAGAGTTTATGAAAGGGACAGTTGAGAAACTCCGTACCCTTGTCGGTCTTAGCGCGGTCGGCGGTTGTTGCTGCAGCAAACCCTAGATGGCCGTCACGAGCGCTGGACCCGTATTAGTCTTCAACGAAACGCACCACGCCCACTTTAAAAATGCGCCGATGACATTCAAAAGGAACGTCGTCCCGTCGTTGTGTTTTTTCAGGTTAGCTGTGTCGATGAGGTCGGCTTGCCACTGCTGGCGAGTAGTAATGTAGGTGGTCCAGCGCGGGCAATGGAACGCGCCGGAGCAAATCCTTTGTTAAAAGATAGGGATTTTGCACCAGGACGCTCCCGGGTTAAAAGATAAGAAGTGAAAAAGTAGTTCCGGTCCCATGTTACAAGTTAGGGATTTTGCACCAGGGCGCTCCCGGGTTAAGAGATAGGCCATTTTTACCCCATATTAAAGGATAGGGATTTTCCTTCGGGGTGCTCCCAGGTTAAAGAATAGGACATTTTTACTCCATGTTAAAAGATAGGGATTTTCCTTCTGTGCGCTCCCAGGTTAAAAGATAGGGAATTTTTACCCCATGTTAAAAGATAGGGATTTTCCTTCGGGGCGCTCCCATGTTAAAATATATGGATTTCCCCCCAGGGCGCTCCCATGTTAAAAGATAGGGAATTTTCCCCATGTTAAAGCATAGGAGCTATTATCGTAAACGTATAAGACGACATTTTGAATTTTCCCCATGTTAAGAGATAGGGAATTTTCTTTATGTTAAGAGATAAGTTCGTTTGTGAAAAATATACCGAACAGCATTTCAATATGTCACACACGAGATTGCTTGGCCCGTAGGCCGAAGCTCCGCCAAGGGACCGAGCCCTTATTTGGTCGACGATGACATGTCTAAAATATGGTGTTATAATAAGGCGTAATTTATAGATGGTCGCTCTGTTCGAAAAAAACGAGGCTATAGGTTCTGATATAACACAGTCCTATGTGTAGTCTACATTTCGTATACATTACTTCAGACAAAACTACCTCCGCTGAATTTATAATCCTTTTATTATAAATCGTTGTCTCTTTCACCATAAATATTCGAACCGGTTGCCGCACCCGATTCTCCTCCATGGTGTTGTATCGACTCAACAGCTGATTGTACAGCACCAGCTTTTCTCGTCCGGCAAATTCGTACGCTCGAGGACGGTCTTCATGTCGGAGTCCAGACTACTCATCACACGCGCCGCGGTCGTAGTCGGCGGTGCGCACAGGAGGTTCTCCACCAAACGGGGGTCTACCAGAGCCATCTTCTTTGCGTGCTCCATCAACCTGTGACCTCTCTGAGCAACGGTAGAAGGACGGACTCCGAAAACGGAGCCAACAACGCCGATAGAAAACCGCCTGTTTGCCGAAACTTCCGCTTCTTCCTGATGGGCACTTTTTTCCTATAACAGCTTATTCAGGTTGTTCCTGTACTTAAGCAGTACCATTTTCTGATTCTTTGACAATGTCACGTGCCCTTTCAGAATGTTGTACGCGCAGTCGCATAGACTGCAAATGAGATCCGCGTCGGCGTTGGTGAGGATGGCGGTTCTCAACTTTATTCCTATTCAGCATCTGCATGCACAAGATGTACCTTTTTTACGCGCTCTGACATTTTGACAAGTGACGTCCAGGTCGAGGCGGCTCGACGTTTATACTCTCGGTACGTAGACGTACTGAACGCGGTCGTCGGGGAAGATATTCGTGCGCAGGCGCCTTATTTCGGGCGTCTCCTGTTTCAGATCGACCAGGAGGTAGCAGTAGGCTGCCGAAGTGGCGTCTTTCAATGCTTTCTGCATGTACTTGACTCGACTCGGGTACATCTGTCTCGCCAGGTGACTTATTTGACCCGCGTCTCGAGGACTCTTGAACAACACCATGTACTGCGCATTGAGACTGATGGTGCGGTTTTCTTTCCCTTTCGAAAACAGGTTCTGCAGGAGATAGACGACGGACGTATTGCAGTGATGACATTTTTAGTGAGGTCCGACTGTCCGTTTCCGCAATAAGATCGTCGATGACGACGAGCGTTCTCGTTTTCGCGTCAAAGATCGCCGGGTCCGGTTAACCGTCTACGAACTCTACGTTAGTTATAGAGGCGTAAGCGGTTTGTCACTGGCCATAGCACCACAAGAGCTTCTCGGGGGACGGTTCGATCATAGACAAGGCGAACCGTAAGAGCCGGTTGACGAAGGTGGTCTTCCCGCATCCCGTAGGACCGGCGACGATACACGTAAAAAGGATGCTTCAAAGACGTGTCCATATCGACGACTGGCTCTCGGGAGACAGGTGAGTCCTTTTTATCTTCTTCTTCTTCTGCATTCATCACGTACCTCCATCAGTAGTTTCCCGAGCATGTTTACCCCTTTTCTACCGCCGTAGCCGATACCCCAGAAACTCTCTTTCGACGGCACCCACTCCACCAGTTCAACGTTTCCCGTAGCCAGCAGGCCTTCTCTCAACTCACTCGAGGTCGGGAACTTTGTCATCAATAAGGTCCGCATACATTCGACCCTAAGGGCGTCCCACTCTGCACCAGTTCTCATATTCCTAATGCCGTAGCTTCTTCGTTTCGCCACAAACGCCGACAACGCCTCTTCGTCTTCGTTAACCATACCCTTTCTATACTGATAGGCGTGTTCGATTGACTTAAACACCCGACCGTACGTTTCTATTCGGCACGGGTAGAAGTTCGACAGGAAGAAGGCCGAGTCTCCGAAGTGTATAGCCATATCTACTGCTTTGTCTTTATGCCACTGGTTGACCAACTGGCATAGACGTTTCTCCATCGACTGTCTCACAGGGTTTAAGATGTGAGGAACCTAGCTACTCTCTCTCTATATATATTGTCATACACCAACACCACGCCGCGGTCTGGTTAGTCGGTAGGTGACCGCACTGTACGACTGAAGTAACGAACGCCAGAAGAGATCAGCACTGTACATATATAGGGGACACTTTGTATACCTTTGTTTACATAATTAGTGACTAATTACCCTTTTTTATGACTGGCAAAACCATTTGATCTTTGGCACCTATAAGCATTTTTTATGGGGAAAACCAAGGCATTTCCATTTGATCTTTGTGGCAAATGGAGGACCAGAAACACAATATAACTACTGGCCTCGCATCGGTGACATTCTGTCTCAGGTTGGCGTTTGAGAGAATATCATGTAGAGCTCGTGCGTGCACATCGCTGTTGTCGCCGCATTGCACGTTGAAGTCGCCGAGGACAATGCTCCCGGATTCCGTCCCGACGCGTTCAACAAGATCGCGAAATATTCGTCAAGTAAAGTGGCGAACGGCTGGGAGTTAGGGCTGGATGACAGCTGTCGGTAGATAACGAACAGGCGTAATGTAGAGGTGACTCTGTGGCAGCGTAATTGAAGGTCGAGAAACTCAAAAGATGAAGCGGGACAAAGACGGGAGTGGTCGACAGTGTACGATGCTCTGAACAGAACGTCGACACCACCGCTACGGCAGTTACTCCGTTCAACGTGCTCAAGGAGATAGCCGCAAGGTGTGACGGCGGTCGCAGACACAGTGTTCTCGGTGGATAGCCAGGTCTCCGTAATGCATAGTATGTCCAGGTCATGGTGGGAAACGTAGTCAGCAAGAAAGGCTGCCTTGTTGCAAACTGACCTCGCATTCAGCAAACACAACTTGCTGGCCGCACAGTGGGGATCCTTTGTATCCTCAGGAGGGTAGCCGTGTTGACGCCCGTTTGCCTGGACGGTGTGCGTCGCTGTTTGTGGACACGACAGCCAAGGTGGGTGGGCCGAAGGAGTACCACCCCTGCACTGCACGCAGCACTACACGTAGCATTGTTCATATACAACCTGGAAGGATATTCTACGGAAACTATGAACACGAATGAAGGTAAAGGCAAAGGGATGATCTTGTTTATTCACAATTCATTGCCATTTCAAGTACACCAGTTTGATGTTGAGTTTAATTAAACATTGTTTTGCACTTTGAAACTGAAAGTGAAGCATACCCTTCTCACAGGTTTTACATATATTTTACATTACCCTTTTCTTATAACTAATTTTGTTGTTGTGTGGTGTGTTAATACATGTCTATGTGATGCTGCACCTAGTGCTGTAGTGTAGTATGTAATATGTAGTTCTTGCTTAATACTCTCGTTTTCAGCAACAGACACCAGTTAGTTTCTTGGAATGAAAAGGAGCCGAATGTGTAAGGCTCCACTGCTAGTTCATAGCCTTTCCATTGAGAAGACTCTAGCACAACCTCCTTGTGGTACACGGTGGATACTGGGCACCTTGCGGCCCCAGGCGAATGGGCTAGGGATCTCGGAGCAGATTTGGGACTCAGAGCTGTCGCGTGCAAGGCCCACCAATGAGTTGATACTTTCCGACCTTCACCATTCCAATATCCTATTATAAGTAAATAGTCAGTGTCGGGTAGCAGCGATGCTTGTATTTGGTATTGGCGGAAGAGTCAAGTTAACTTGACCAACGGTGGCTCTAGAAGTAAGAGTAGAATGCAACTTATCTCCACAGTGGGGCAACGCTAGACATCCAGTCGTCGCACAGAGTGCTCAACTGGATTATAGCCTCCCTGGTCCAGAGGGTGTTGATACTGGTGCGTAACAGTGTTGTTGTTCTCCTCATCGTCCCCTGTCTCAACTGAGGCTGGCTTGGATATGTCGACATTTTCTTTTCTTTCTCTTCCTCCTTGTTACGCTTGCACTACTTTCTCTACCACCATTCTTCATTCTTCTCGGTCTTTTGCTCTTTTTCTCCATTCCCCTTTCCATCCCTCCAGGTCTCTTTTCACGCAATCCTCCCACCTCAGTCTCGGTCTCGGTCTCAATCTCGGTCTTGGGACCTAAAATATGAGCGCTAGCGAACGTGTAGGGGAAATCCTATGGCGACGGAGTTAAGTTTTAACAAGCAACTTGTTTGGACTTACAATCAGTACAGATAAACCTGTAACACTATATCGACCTCCACCTGGACAAACTTCAGTCGATCCAGATATTGAGATCTATGGCACCTCACTAAAATCAGTCTTGAACTTCACTTACTTGGGCGGCACGATTGCGTCTGACAACACCATCGATGTGGAAAAGATCAACGTATGCATGCTGCCTCAGGAGCCTTTGGAGGACTCTGGAAGCACGTACGGTCACAACACGGCATTACAGTCTCCACAAAGTGTAAGGTGCACAAGGCAGTTGTACTTCCAACACTACTGTACTCAGCTGAGACATATACACTCCACCGTCCCCACATCAGAAAACGTTCCCAAGTGCATCTCCAGCGTCTGCAACAAATCCTTCGGATGTCATGGAAAGACCACATTTCAAATGTAGAAGTGTTGAGACGGGCAGACATGTTAAATATTGATGTCATTTTGACTGCATTCGAACTCCGCTGGTCTGGACATGTTACCCGAATGAGCAACGACTCCTCCCAAAGGATGTAGCGAGTTATCCAGCGGGAAACGACTTCGTGGTGGACAACGCTTGAGGTACACAGATGTGGTTAAGACACCTAAAACCACACATATCCCTGCAGACATATGGGAATCAACTTCCTTGGACCGGTAACAGTGGAGGTAGGCCATACACCAGGGACAGATACACATAGGGATCGTCATAGATATGTGTGGGAATCGGTACCGGCCTTCATCTCGATTCATGCATTGGTTATTCTAATCGAGATCGCTTCATTGATGCCTCTTGTCCTCCAATCTGATTCTATGTCCACAAATGTGATTTCGCCTTGTCATGTGGACTGTGATAGCTGATTTGTGCATCTCTGTTGATGTTTTTCTGTTGCTTCTGGTGTAGGGTTTGTTTGTTGGTGCTTTCTCGGCGTCTTCTCTGTATTCTCTGATGCGGGTTACAAGTGTGTGTTTAATTTCTCCGATGTATGTGGCATTACATTTCTTACATGGTATTGTGAGGTTACATTGCAGTGTTCACCTTGCATTTCTTCATGATTCGTGATGTCGATTCGGATAATCCTTGGACTACTGAAGTATCACCATGCCATTGTCATTGTCTTTTTCCACCGTCTTCTTCCTGATGTTGGCTTCATTCTTTTGTTTAATCTTTCTCTGTACCGATGGTACGGTCCGCTGTGGATACCCGCATCTCTCTAGGACTTCTTTGATGTGTTCTCTTTCTTTGCGTTTATCTTCCTCCTCTGTGACAAGCGTTCCACATCTGTTTAGTAGCGTACGGATCACTCCCATCTTCTGGTGTAATGGTTGATGTGAGGAGAAATTTAGATATTGGTCCGTGTGGGTACTCAACCGGAAGATTAGAAGTTTCACCTCCCCCGAATCCTTTCAGACACACCGGAGTGACTACGTCTGCGCCGAAGGGCTACCGTATCGCTATCTAGCGGTAGCCGTATGGGAAGACTGCTGAAAGCGACCGAAACGTCACTGGAAAAAGGTAAACTGACTGTGGAATAAGTAAAAATATCACTCATTTAAATCATCCAGTCTAATGACCCTTTTCACTATTAAACTTAAAATTACACATCTGTCAAACCAAACCGGAACGTGTCCTTCCACCATTACTGTTAGTATAGTACGTTTCTCTAACTAATTAGCTTGAAAACTCTAAACTGACGGAAAATTTGTTCCCGAGTTTCGCTTTTCGTACGTATGCACGGATAGGCATACCACTGTTCCAAGCCAAGTGTCCACACTACAGTGCATTGAGATCTACCTGTCTCATGTCACGTGCAGTGACCAACGTTTAACATACTACAATCACGTATGACAAAACCAACCAGAATCAGTCGGTGACATTCTATTATCAGGCAGAATCCGCTCTATTGTCACCGGCTGTTGCCCAAACATGTAACAGTTCACTCTCCGTCTCCCTTGTCGATGATCGCCGTTGTTGCTTCTTCTTCTTACGCCACCGGCCGGCCAAAGTCATCGCGATGGCCTCAATTGCTTCGAACAGGGTTATGACGCTCGCGCCTATGAGCAACCCCATCGAACCCCCGATGTCACCTGTAACACGATTGTTTTGCGAAAGTGAGCCGTGTGGGATTAAAGTTTCTGTAACTGCTGTATGTGGCTGATCTGGGGTGTTACCCCCGGACACTAGGTCCTGTGACAATAGCCCGGACAATACCTCACAGGTGTAAGGTCTACTATCAAAACTAATGTCATAGGACGCAATCTTCGTTATTCTCCGGTTACTGGCATCTTATACCGTAACAGTACATTAATATTTATTCAAGTAGTGCGTACGTAACTGTACAATCGTTGAAACCCTACCAGAAGAATTTCAATACCTAATATCATGCCCTTACAATAAAATCTACTCGCAAACTTTTAGTTAGCAATTAATTAACCCTTTATCGGACGTTGTTGCAACATACCAATTTTAGACTTGTTGCTTGATTTATTACCATTTTTGAAAAAACTACACTCAATGCAAAATTAGTGCTGCCATATCAAGTTAGTGTATATAAACATTTATTTCATATATTCAATGGCTAGATCGGCTAAACAGTTATTTGTGAACCAGACATTTGATCAATGAGTACAGCAAAATAACAGCGACGTTATCCAGTAAGAGCGTATATTATGGTCTACTAACAACTGAAGTGAACTGTTCTTGCTTTGCTCTGATTTAACAGCGCAGTAAAACACACATTACTTAGTAAATCAACGAGAGTGTAGGCTTCAAGCTGCTCGTATTCCTGGACGCGCAGGTCGCGCATGTAGATATTCAGCTCCAGAAAGTTGCGACTGAAACACGTTCGGAGGAAGACTTGAATTGCCATCGCCATAAAAACGAGTGCATACAGTTACCACCAAAGTGTATGTTTATACGTGTATAATTCCGTAGAATCGTGTTGTTGGTTGAGTTGTTGTTTGATTATATTATAAGCGTGTTTAGTAATGACTGCATTTGTACAAGTGGAGACGTTCATTGTAATCATTGCGTGCCTGCACAAAGCTATGCACAGATAAAACTATGCAACATGCCATTAAAATACAACCACTAATAGTTTGAAGGAAACAGGCCAGCTTACGTTTAATCATTAATGTTTGTATTTGAAAGTATTTGTAACGATGGCTGAATTGTCAAATTTTTATAACTTACCTAAATACATATCCATCCAATCGAGTCTTGTGAAGTAAAGTGACCAGCGATTTCTTGAAGGAGGTTAGTTGCCGAAGTGAGACATTCTTGAAATAATACAAGGGTGTGAAAGATGTAGAATAGCATTTAGTGATGAAATCAATAACATTAGTTTTGTCGTCGTATTTTAGCCTCGTCCGGAGTAAAATGTCATTGTTTATCATGAAATAATCTTCCATGGCAGATTTCTCGGCACCGGTTGTTGTTTTCAGAAGGTAAAACACTTTAGAGCAGAATGCACGCAACAATCGACTATTTACTCTGTTCAGACACCTATGCACACCAAGTGTTTGCGTACTCCGTATTAATGTACGCATACGTTCCTGTGTTATCAAAGCCGATTCTATAAAATCGTCGAGTAGTTGCGTTATTTCGTGCGAAGTAAGCACCCCGGCGAGAAGTAATTTGCTAGGGCATCCGTCGTTTTTCAAATCGTCCAAATATGCTCTAAGTGTCCCGGTCGTCTTTGTATTGCGGTATGCAACTGAACATTCAAACATACGTTCAATGCTTAAACGATACTTATCAGAGCTCTCATCCCAATCACTTATATCAGCTGCAATAATTTTACTCTAGCTTCCCAACGATTCAGCTGCATGCATAAGTCGTTCAAGCGGTTGGTATATGAGTTGCGACTAATACAATTTGAGGTTTCTCTCCGTAGATGCTCGCCAGAAACCGTTGCTATGATTGATATATTTATTTTATTTTCAGTTATGTGACCACCGGAGATATTGATGTACAACAGTTTATCCACGTGTTCTGTGTATTTCGTTATATGTCCTCTGAGTCGAGTGTACGTTTCGTTTATTTCCGGTTTGTGTTCGAGCAATTCTTTTGATAAGTAAAGTGCGCCGTACCTGCCGTTCGGTGTAACCTTGTTGTTTACCAATGGGACGGCGTTGTGGTAGGCGTCGTGCACTCTGTCTAGGTTGTGTAATGCTCTCTTCAAAAAGATGATTTGTACTTTAAGTAGGCCTGTTCGCCATTGTTCTTTTTTCAATCGTGTCTACTGAATCAATTAGTGTTTTAAGGAGCAGAAGCGAGTCAGGCATAATATAATTATACAAATTCATTTCTTTCCAACCGGCGATAAAATCATTCTTTAAAACTTTCTTCATATTTTGAAATCCTAACTTCTCAAAAAGTTTCATATTTTCACGATATTCCTTATCATTTCGTAATTTGGCCTTATCATTCGGGTGGTAAAATGTTTGGAAATCGGCGTCTATCCTTTCAACATTTGGTGGTAGACCGGAGAGAACATGTTGGCTTCCCGTATGTCTGGCAGTATGTACTCCCTGATGTCGAGTGATTCGTTCAGGTGCTTCCCCAATCTCGTAAGGAATTCTTCAGACACATCGAATCGGTTATTGCTATTTTCACTGGCGGTCCCATAAATCGTGGTCGCTTTGTAAAGCACGTTGACGCACGCTTTCGGGTACGCGTACCCCACAGACAAATTTTTGTAGAATTATTCTGAAATGATAACGCCGCTTTAAATTTGGATATATAAGACATTATTTATAATTAATATATGGCCAGGTACCATATTGTATGCTGACATTAAAACACAAGCATTCATGCTAGCATTTGAAACAACTCTAGTTGTATGTGTGCGTGCGTGCGTGCGTGCGTGCGTGCGTGCGTTCATACGTGCTTGCGTGTGTGTTCCATAATCTAGGCATGCAACCCATGAGAGCTCTGTGTTCGGCCGTACACGTGCTGTAACTGGTTATTTTCTTAGACTCTGACTCGTGATATTTCGTTACTAACTGGAACGCTTGTTCACTTGCCATCTGAGTATTTGCTCTATCACAAAATCGATCACAAATTCCAGTTGCCGTTTACCTCTCGCCGGCAGCAAGCAGCTTGTATATTGGGAGACGTTGCACACGGGTGGGTCATCTGTAATCAGTAGTGCAGCAGATAGGTAGTTGTAACTGTCATTACACCTTGTAGCACCTTCGAAATTTTCATTTTATATGTAAACGTGCACATACGAAAATATCGAATATCTCTGCTGTTTTTTGTGTCGTACAATTTATTGTCATTGGCATGAACACACAGCTAACTGTCGTGTGTAGATGTATTGTATACATAATAACGACAGCTCGGGAAGGTATTCAATCTGATCTCGTCCGCCAGAATACTAACATTCTTAAATAAAATTATAGGCAGCATCATGAAATTATTCGTTGTGAAAACAACTTTATTTAAGAAATTTAATAACATATTGCATAAGCAATGTGGAATTCATGGGCGATTATTGATACAACAGTAATCTTGTTTAATAATAGTAAATAACAGTTAACTAACAATTAGTGTTGCTAACTTGTATTGAAAGGTGGCATATAGTCATCTCTGCAGCCACAAGTTGAGATAACGAAGTCAGTGATGCATTCCCTGTAGCAGGCCGCCTGCGAGTAACGATCGTAGTATCGCAGCTTTCGACGTTTCTCACAATCTCCGTGTGGAAGCGACAGGTTGATCTCCTAGAGTGTTGAAATTAAACAGAAGATTCCCTAGGACTTCGAAAACTAACTAAATCCAGCAAAGTATGCGCATGATTTAATTTTTGTATGTTTATTTTGTTAAACCTTTCTAAGCAATTTCTTCTGTAACCTCTCAACACAAATGTTCGGCACATATTGTCTCCATAGAAACCACAACAAAAGGAAAGGACCTTACTTTCGAGACGCTTACAGCAACAAAAGTGTGCATACCTGTGGTACATCATCTTGATGGTGCAGAAGAACCTTCAACCCGACCGCACTGTGTGGTCCTTTCATGTACTCATTCTGCTCGACGATCACCACCAGTTGCAGTCCGTGTTCGACTCCTACAAAAAAAAATCAGAAATGTAACAGTTCATGCCACATAATTGAACTGAGTAGAACGCTTTACAGTTGTGTTAGTGTCTTCGTGGTTAATTCGATGGGAATGTGGCCAGCGAGTAAAGCACGGTGTAGTTACCGTTGAGCGATAGCGCAGAATAGCAGCCCAAAGATACCGCATGCAAAGAGCGGCTGTTATCTGGCACTAACGCGCGGATAAGGTAATCACATAATATACTATTCTATGTATATAAGGACACATTAACTGTTTTTAGTTTTGAATTCATAGTAGTCATTTGTATATTTGTAAACATATAGTTCTTGTACCACAACAGCTGTAATAACTTTCAGGGGCGGCGTACATTTGGCGAAAATTACGTAGCTTTAAACGGTTGTTCGCGAAGTTACACTACTTTAAGACCCGACCAGAGAAGACGAGACCAAACCAATCTCACCCAGATTGCAGTGCATTCACTATAGCGACTGAAGTCATAATCACGTAAACAGTAAAACTTTCGAATACATCACACTGACACCGACTTGTCCCGACGTATTCGAACGTTTTTAAATTGTTGATGTCTCATCGACTTCAAGTATGACTCAGTCGGTGTCAGTCGGTGTAGTGTATATAATATAGGTTTGGTCCGGTCGGGTCTGGTCGGGCGAAATGTGCCAGTGAATCTAGGCATTTACACTATTGTTCCAAGCTACTTAATTAAAAATCCACTGTAATTTAGTAAAAATCGTAATTTGATGGTTCGTATAAACTCATGGAGTGACTTTTACAAACTGTATGTCACGTGTCCTTCTTACGGTCGTAGATGTAAGCCGGCCTAAACCACGGTCGAATAAGCAATGTCAACACTATCGAGCATAGTGCATTGTCATCCAGAATCAGTCTTATGTCGATAACATGTAAATATCACAAACAACAGCAGACTATCGTAACGTTGAATTTATTGTAACACAGCATCATGGCGGTACACCAAACAGGTCGAGCTCGCTCTTTAGACCCTCGCACGACTGCTGGTGCACGAATGCCATTCTTCTAGTCGGTGAATATGTCTCCGGTCGGTAGCGCCAGTTCTTTACGACGTCGTTTCGGTATAGAACTTAGAGCTCAGAATCAATTTATTTTACCTATAAATACGATACATATACAACGAATAACGTAGGTAATAGATACGGTCGGGAGACTCCCATTAATATATATAATATCGCTAGCACAGGAGCATCCCCATAAATTTGAACAACAACAACATTTACATGACACAAATCAGAATAACATACGACTTCTTTTTATAGTTGATAATTACTCAATGTATCAACATGCATGCATAATATAAGGACTGATTATATGTATTCGTGTACACATTGACGTACATATGGATAGTTAGGTATACATTCCAATACGTAATACGAATTACAAATAAAGCAATTACAGATACAACAACTGGATTCATAATTTAAAATAAAACAGTTTTTTGTGTATGTTGAAAAACCATAATATAGACTATTGGTGTACTTTTTTTAATGATAATACTTGGTTTATTGTTAACTGTCTCTACTATGTTGTGTCTAATGCATTTTTTTTGCAAATTCATGTTTGAATCTGGACATATACAGATTATTTCTTTCACGTGTGCAGTGCTGATGAATTTCATAGATGTGTGTGTTTGGAAAAACATTGAAGTAGTAGGGTAAAAGATTGTTAATTAATTTATAGTAAAATTGTAATTGTTGCATTTTATAAATGTCATCCAACTTTAGCAACTGAAGTCTTTTAAAATAGGACTTGTGTGAGCATTGTATTTACTTAAAGATATTATTCGTATTGCCTTTTTCTGTAATTTGACAATTCGATGTGCCTGATGACCCCATCAAAGTAAGCCATAATTAATATGAGGGAGAATAAGAGCATTGTACATAATATATAATGTATTATTTGGTAAAAAGTGTTTAAGTTTATTTAGTATGCCTATTGTTTTAGATATTTTATTTGCTATTTTGTTTGTATGACTCTGCCAGTTTAAATGGTTATTTATTGTGATGCCTAAACAATTGAAATCATTTACACATTCAATGTATGCCCCATCTATTTGTAATACAGGGTATTCTACATTCTTTTGAGGCATATGGAAAATCATGAATTTAGTCTTTTTGACATTTAGTGACAGTTTATTAGCTTTCAACCAATTGCTAATCTTTGTTAAATCTTTGTTAATATTTTCACTTCGCATTTGGCCTTCTGAATCGTTAAACGTATTTAGTGTATTAGTAAGGGTGGTGTGTGTGTGAGGCGTTCAGCAGACCCAAGTGTAAAGACGGCAGCGTCGAATCGTCCTTCGCAGACACACGTTGTGGAGACTGGAGTGGAGCAGGTCACTCTGACAGATTCCCACTCGGATACATCTACGAATGCAGCTGTTTGTACATTTTACACAAGTTTATAAAACAATTGATATTTCATTGATTAGGTATGACATGATTTAATATGTGTGTGTTAACTTTCATCTTATTGAAATGTTTCTTAGACAGACAGTTTCTTTCTTTCGAGGTGTACTCACCAGAACAGTTGAGGATCTCAGCATCAAGTGTGTCAGGGAAAATGTATGTTAGCGCTCTTTACTGTAAAATTTCAGAACTGACTGATAAGTAATTGGTATGCAAGCAGGGCATGCACATTCCAATAAGTTGTATTATTTGTTAGACGCTCTGCTAATGATACATAATTAGTATATTTATACACTAAAATCCAAAGTATATCTCTCTTCGACAGTGCCCCCAACAGCCAACTGATATGTTAAAGAATAAATATAATAATACAATAAAGTAAATAAGAATTCCTAAGATTGGTATTTTTAACTAGAGAAACTTTATCACACGTATGAATGTTTCTAAAATATAAAGTGTCATTTGTAGGTAAATAGCTAAGTGAATAAATCAATAATGGGAGTTGCATTCAAATAAAATTAATGTAAAATCGAATAATCAGTTGTCATAAATATCAATTAGTAAAAAATTAGACTAATGCATTATTAGTTGTAAAATCAAAAATGCCTGTCACCTGACAGGATGCCTTGGTAATTGACAGTCCTGATAGTAATATTTACCGAATGTTAGAAAACACTCACCATCGTTCCATAAACACAATAACGCACTCGCAGATATTTGTTGTTTGTTCAAAGTAATGAAGGTCGGAGAGAATGTGAAGTTAATGTCCATTGATAAGCCCTGGTTGTGATAGTGTAGAATTGTCAAATAGTATTGCTATGCTATTGGCATGAGGGTAGACATAAGCATATTACTGTGTTAGCATCTACATCATGTTGCCAAGTCCATGACGCACGGGCAGTTTTTCCTTAATATTTGCTGTGAATGTGTGGTTCCTTCAATTATTAGGTTACGTTTTAAGCATTATGCGCACGCTACGTCTTACGTTCCGAAAAACTGCTTGACCCCATAAAAGGTGAGAATTTTGACATGGGAGAATATCACCTTATTCATATAGTAGTATACAATAAAATGTGATAATAATAACCCAAGTACCTGTGTAAATACAGTAAATAGCTATGTGTAGTAGTATATTGAAGCGGGCTATGGTAAATAATGACTAGCGAATAAAGTAAGTCATAGTGAAGATGGACACATTTATGTATAGGATTACTTGCTGATGAGAGGGATTTTATTTTGTAATTATTAATATGGTCATCATATTTCAATTCCTCTCGATTAAAACCATTGTGGTTCGTCTTTGCATTCAAAAAGTATGAATAACGTTACCAGGGCTACTTTAGACAAGGATAGAGTTGGTTGTTTTGTTTGTTTTGTTAGTGGTTTTATTCCAAGAGATTTTAAGGATGTTGTCAGTCTAGATTTGTTGGGTTCAGATACACATCCTCTGCAACCTATTTCAATTCATGTTAATTCGTATTTTATTCTGTTATTGTTTATATCATGGATTAGTGAGGTATATTTGTTAGTTTAGTATAGATGATCTTTCTCGATGTTAGTTTCAAATGGTACAGTCAGTTCAATGATGTGAGTTTGCTTAGTATGTGGATGGATGACAGATGACAAGGTCTGAGCGATCAGAGGTGACTAGCCCCTCAGGAGGTATGGTAAGTCCATTAAGTGATTTCCACGGAAAATTGCTAATAATTTGGGCATCGGGCATGAGATCGCTGACGAAATTTCCGAGATGGTTTAGGATACAGTTATGTCTCCAAGTGTAGCGGCCCTATTCTAGCTTGGTCTTACAACCGGCTAACACATGAAGGAGAGTTTGTGTGTTGCCACAAATGTTGCATTTTGCTGACATTCCCCCCAGAGTTTCAAGTTTCGGAATGTAGGGAGGGTGTCTATTGACTGCAAAGCTTAGAACACGACGAGGAAGACTATAGAAGCCATGTGAGGTCTGACTCTTCTAGGTGGGCAAGACTAAGTATATCACCTTGAACTAATAGTTTTTTAGATGATCTAGCCACATTTTGGATTGATCAGTATTGATAATGTTTTTTACTTTAGATTTTATGCTTTTCCATGACTGAGATCCTGAGGTTATAGCTTCCTGGTAATACTGATGAGCCTTCGTTTTACCAAGGTCTTTCCTGGCGAAGTTTGCCTCTCTAGCAAGTTTGGTTTTAAGGGCATGGACTGTTCTAACATCAACTTTGTCAACTGTTCTTGCAATAGCAAGAGAGTGGCATTGAGAATAGAGATGTGACACTGGTGGAATGTTTAGACCGGCTGTGCTATAGATGATGGCAGATGTGGCACCATGTTTGGGCATTCCAAGCCAAAGTTTGAGATAACGATTGGCGAGTGAGTCGAGTGATTTCCTTTGTGTGGTGGTGAGATCATGGACAGTTAGAGAAAATCTGATTTAACAAGATTGCCACCCAGAGAATTAACTCTAGGTGGCAGGTGGACAAGGAAGCCCTTTGGCTAATCGAGAGTCCAACCCTTTTATGTATGTGTATCACGCCCTTCTGCGGTATGTGTTAAACATATTCACGTTACTAGCACCCACACAATAACAGGTAATCTGACCCATTCATTTACAGTCCTTTGTGAAAATGAGAAATGTCTTATATCTAATCTACACTGCTCCTTTGCTAATGTAACTTCATGTCGTCTAGTCCTTCTATCTTTCTTTTAGGCGAATTTCATATCTAAGCTTCCTCAGTTTTGATATCATTTTAGTCGTTCTCCTCTGTACTCTTTCTAGCATATCTATGTCATTCTTGCGATATGGCCTCCACGCTCATATACAATATTCTAAATGAGGCCTCATTATTGTTTTGTACAGCGGTATTATTAGTTCTTTTTCCTTATACGCTATATTTCGCCTAATTAATCCAAGGATTTGATTTCCATTTGAAGCTGGAATTCCGCACTGCTCTGAAACCTTCATATCAGTACTAATGATTAGCCCTCAGTCCCTTTATTTTACAGTAGTACTTTTTACAGTACCCCCCATTGTATATTCTACCTCTTCATTCCCATGTACTGCGTGGAGGAATTTACATTTCCCAAAATTGAACAGCATTTGCCACTTTTCAGACCATTTGATTAACCTGTTCAGATCATCTTGTAAATGCTGTCTATCTCAGTCACTTTTAATCCTTGTAAACACTTTTGTATCATCTGCAAATTTCAACACCTCGCTTGTTATATCATCATCCAAATCGTTGATATATATTAAGAATAATATAGGTCCTAATACTGATCCCTGTGGTATCCCACTCAGTACCGATTTCCAGTTTGAAGCCTCCCCATCAATGGATGATGATAGATGATGTTACATCCTGAATGTATATACGTGCCTTGTATTCTGGGCGTACCTGTGTTGCTTCAATATTGGCAAATTAAATAACAACATCACATTGCAATTATGAAGAATTTTGTAGATAGAATACCATGAGCTTCCTTCGTTTTTCAGTATAAACACGCAATTCACGCTCTTAATTTACCTGTATTTGACACGAATCCACGGCTTCTATACGATTCATTGATGGTAAATGCAGTAGTAATGAAAGTTTTATAAAATACAATTGCAAAAACACATGCACGGATGGTTGCACAGTAAAAGTATACTCTGAGTGCTGAACATTCTTCAGGATAGTTAATTTATATGCAAGTTAGTTCTTTCGGACATATCCAATACGTGATTTTTACATAGCACTGAAGAAGTTATGTGCTACACCGACGGACGCCTTTACAAGGTAAACATTCACGTATGGGACATGTCTAAAAGAACTAATTTGCATCAGTAGATTCTGGTTTATGATTTCTCAGATTTCAAAATGACTGAACAGCGTTGCTGAACACATTCATCGTGTTTGCTTTCAATAAGTTGGTGTATCTCGAAATGTGTTTCCTCTAAAAACAATCAAGATCCATCAATATACATAAGTAGTAGTATGGTCCATATGGGACCTCATCCTGTGGTGTTTTGGGGCTTTTTGTGAGCGATATTGGAGGTGGTTTCGATAGCCGCCCTCGACAACAAGCGCCCCTAGCGGACAGAAGTGTAAGGAGTGGCGCCACCTGTGGGGCTGCTGCAGAGATTAAATAGTACGGGACGCCCCCTGACATAATAAAAGGACTACCGGTGAGTATAGGAACGACAGAAGATGAAAGTTTAAAAGTGTGAAAAGGTGAGTCATGAGAGATGATGAAGGGAACAGAAGGATCAACTGATAAGGTGAGAATAATTCGTCCAATGACGTATCGTGTAGAATGAAGGAAAGATCAAAGGGGAATTAGTCTTTGAAAAAGTATGTATGTATGTATGTTGATAAGGTGAGAATAATTCGTCCAATGACGTATCGTGTAGAATGAAGGAAAGATCAAAGGGGAATCAGTCTGTGAAAGGAAAGTATATATGTATGTATGTATGTATGTATGTATGTATGTATGTTTGAAATAATGTATCTTAGAATGAAGGAAAGATCAAAGGGGAATTAGTCTTTGAAAAAGTATGTATGTATGTATGTTGATAAGGTGAGAATAATTCGTCCAATGACGTATCGTGTAGAATGAAGGAAAGATCAAAGGGGAATCTGTCAAGGAGTGCGTAATCCTTGAAGGACTACCGGTGAGTATAGGAACGACAGAAGATGAAAGTTTAAAAGTGGTAAAAGGTGAGTCATTAGAGATGATGAAGGGAACAGAAGGATCAACTGATAAGGTGAGAATAATTCGTCCAATGACGTATCGTGTAGAATGAAGGAAAGATCAAAGGGGAATCAGTCTGTGAAAGGAAAGTATATATGTATGTATGTATGTATGTATGTTTGAAATAATGTATCTTAGAATGAAGGAAAGATAAAAGGGGAATCAGTCTTTGAAAAAGTATGTATGTATGTATGTATGTTGATAAGGTGAGAATATGTATGTATGTATGTATATGAGAATAATTCGTCCAATGTCGTATCGTGTAGAATGAAGGAAAGATCAAAGGGAATCAGTCTTTGAAAGGAAAGTATATGTATGTATGTATGTATGTATGTTTGAACTAATGTATCTTAAGGTAATAACCAACAAACACAACAGTTTGAAAGTTGAATAGTTTTATTAACATCAGCGATCGATTACATCAACGAAACCATCATCTTCATCGTCTGTCTCCGGACACCAATTTTCGACATCCCCCTGTGTGCATGTATGTATGTATGTATGTATGTATGTATGTATGCATGTATGTATGTATGTATGTTATGCAGACACACTGTATGTAAAGTTTTGCTGTATGGAAAGTTTTAAACTACAAACCCATATCAGTCATGTTGTGTTGTGCGTGCATAATTGGCGCCTCTTATTAGAGGGGTGCATGTGTGTTATTGCATGTAAACATGTATGTGCGTATTTGACAAAACGAACAACAATGACATATTATAAAGTTTTAACATGTTTTTTAATCTTCAATTTGTGTATTCCATCTCAGCCGTTCCTGGTAGAATGCAATCACCATCTGAGGACAGATGATGTTCGCCTGTCGAGCAAACACGAGATCCATCTCGTCACTGTCTTTCCTGCAAGTCACAACATACATACACACATACATGATGGGTCTCTTATGAGTTTGATCTGTCATACATTGACTATACACAAAGATGGTACATATTGACACGTAACAAGAGGAAGAGTACATCATAACATACATTGACTATATACAAAGATGGTACATATTGACACGTAACAAGAGGAAGAGTACATTATAACATACATTGACTATACACAAAGATGGTACATATTGACACGTAACAAGAGGAAGAGTACATCATAACGTACTTGACTATACACAAAGATGGTACATATTGACACGTAACAAGAGGAAGAGTACATTATAACATACATTGACTATACACAAAGATGGTACATATTGACACGTAACAAGAGGAAGAGTACATTATAACATACATTGACTATACACAAAGATGGTACATATTGACACGTAACAAGAGGAAGAGTACGTCATAACATACATTGACTATACACAAAGATGGTACATATTGACACGTAACAAGAGGAAGAGTACATTATAACATACATTGACTATACACAAAGATGGTACATATTGACAATGTAAATGTATGTCTGTCATGAAGAATGGTGGTACGTATAATATTCTAGAATCAATTCTGTTATGATGCATCATTGCTTGTTGCTTAAATAGATCCACTATAGTGTTATCGTTGTTGAATCTATCTTGCAGATAATCAACGGTTACATACCTGTTACGGAATCTACGGTAATTAAACACAATGAATAAATTATAAGTGTTTATTCAATTTGTGTAAACCCAGTGGTCGCCATATTTACCGGAACTCACCAGTGTAAAACGAAAATACGAACTCGGAACCCACAAACACACCCGAAAATTAACATTTGCGACGGCCGACGGCAACACTGTAACATCCCAGGGGACACCAACTCGACAGGGATGTCGAACAAACAAAAGTCACTGAATATCATTAATGTCACAAATGTCACTGAATGTCAAGTCTCTCATTCCTCTTCATCAGGAGAACCAGCTTGGTCACCGGACGCTTCAATGGATGGCCATCTGCAAACTTGACCTCGACGACCCTCACGAGGTCATCATTCCCGACGTACGTCTTGACGACTTCGGCCATCTTCCACAGACCACGTTTGGCGTTCTCATCCACGACAAGAACGACGTCTCTCTCAGTAAGGCTGTCGCAAGTATTGGACCATTTCTTCCGAGGGGAGAGCCTGTGAATGTTCATCATCCAACGGCGCCAGAATCCTTCAACCATTGAGGTGCAAAGTTCGCGTCGTTTTCGTGTGTTGCCGACATATTCCTCACATGGCACTTGAGGACTTGGAAGATCGCCCCTACCAATGAGAAAGTGGTTGGGCGTGATAGGCGGTTCATCGAGAGGCGACGACGACGAGGCAGTGATAGGACGACTGTTTAGGTGACCGGCGATTTGCGAAAAAACAGTCTCCCACTCAATGAAGGTTAGTTTGTCGGTTTGTACTAAGTGCTCCATGGACTTCTTCACTTCTTGTACCATGCGCTCCACTAGACCTTGATGGTGCGGACCACCAGGAGGTCCAAACTTCCAATCGATCTCGAACTTCAGACCATGGTTGTAGAGTTCGTCGTGATTCAAGCGAAGATGAAGATCACGGATCTCGTTGTCAGCACCACGGAAGCACGTTGCATTGTCACTGATGATAAGAGCCGGAGCTCCTCGGATACTGATGAAACGTTCAAGGGCTAGCAGGAACGCGGATGTCGACAAGTCTTGAACACACGTCAGATGTACTGCTTGGACAACAGCACAGACGAAGACTGCACATCATCCCTTGGCAACGGTGTTTCGGGTAAGTTTCACTTGGATCGGTCCCAGGTAATCCAATATCGTCGTCTGGAAGGGAGGTGAAAAAGGCTTGATGCGGAAGTTTGGCAAATCGGCCATCCTTTGCTGTAAAGGTTTTCCTCGATGACGGTTGCAAACCTTGCAATCACGAACCACTCGTTTGCAGAGGTTCGTATCGCCAACAATCCAGTACATCTTCCTGATTTCAGCGGCAGTACTGAGCTGTCCTCTGTGAAGAGCATGCCTGTGTCTGTCACGGGCGATGAGCAAACTGATGTGAGTTTTCCGCGGCAGGAGACATGGATGACGGATGTCGAAGGACAGCGGAGCGTTGCGAATACGACCTCCTACTCTGACGACTTGTTTGTCATCGGCGAATGGATTCAGCTTGGATATGTGCTTATCTTCCAGGTCAAGGTCCTTCTGAGCATATCGAATCCAGTACAGTTCAGCTTCTTTAATTCTTCGGCGTGACGGAAGTTGACAGATCTTTGATACGAATTGCTTCAATCACTGGGTCCTGGGTAAGTCTTTCATCACTGCGAAATGAGGCAAGAACCACATTTTTTGGCTCTGGCTAATGTCTGCTTCGAATTCTAAAGTCGGCACAAGACGAGCAACTCCACGGTTGAGTTGATCGTCCATCACTTTCGAGTAAACTTCCCATTCGCGCGGTTTGTTCCGGAACTGCTTCTCCAGGTTCATGAAGCGTTTGACAGCGTAATCGTAGTTGTTCGGCAAACCTTGCGGTGACTTCCTCCATGGGAGGCGAATCTGGTAGGTACCATCGGTTAGTTGGACTACGCTTTCCTTCATAGTTTGCGTCGCTAGGTGATCTTGTTCTTCAGTTACACATTTGCAGTGTCTCGGTTCAATGCCCACACGTTCGATGCCTAAGAAATCTTCTACATCACCTATAGCGGACACTTGTGTGAAGTTGACTATTGCGTTAGCAAGAATGTCCTCTGTACCACGACCTCCTTGAATGTACCATCCTAATGGGCATCTAACAGCAACTGGATCTTCGAAGTCTGTACCCATGACACGTTCTTCTGATGTGAGTATGTCACCATTCTCCACACCAAGCAAGACATCAATTTTCTCATCGTGAGCTTCAACGATATCGATGCCCTCAAGATGAGGATAGCGGCGGAGTTGTGAATTGGTGACAATCTGATCATCACCACATGGTCTCTTCATCTCGGTAAGTCGGACTTCTCTGTTAAATGTTCCATCTAGACTTTCGAGGGTACATTCAACGACACGAAGTTTGTGGTTCACAGTAACACCTCCAACCGTTGTAAGGTTGAAATCTTGCATGTGACAAGTGTCTGACTGAGGGATGATTCCTTCACGTATCAACGATATCTGACTTCCGGTGTCGAGGAGTATCCGGACCTTGGTCTTCTTTGCACCAAAACGTATATATCCCATGACGGTTGCCAAACACATGTGACACGTTCCTTGCCTGAACTGCTGGATTCAACCATAGGATTTGAGTTTCTGTAGATCGGCTGAGATTTCGAAGGATGGAAGTTTTCAGCATCATCATTCAAGGCATTGGCACTGATAGATTTCCTATCGAAGTGGTTGTAACCGTCTAGACCATACACACGTGGGCAAATCGATGAAAAGTGAGTGTTCATACCACAAGTCGGAATCTGACAGTTCGCAATGAATTGACAGTCATCATAGTTTAATGGATGTTTTCCAGCGACACAGTTGTTATGTCCACATCGGTGACATATTCCATGAGTGTTCATCAAGTCAATTTTCTCGGCTTGTGGGAGATTGCGAAACTTGTAGCAGCCTTTCAAGAAGTGATTCGAGATTTGTGGATTAATCGGGCACTTCGGTGTAGACATGGTGTTATATTCCTTCCGAGTATTCACAAAGTCAGATTTCACGCCATAACCTTTTCTTCCTCTAGCTCCAGAGGACACCGTAGACTGTCCTGCACTTTTCGATTTCGGTAGAACCGGAGATTGGTTAACACATTCGATTTGCGACTTTGTCTTCTTGAGAAGAATGAGGTGGGAGTTCAACCATTTGGCTAAACCATAGACTGAGTCTTCCGACTTTCCATCAGCAACTCTTTGTAGAAATAACAGGCAGTGTTCCTCCGATAACTTTCGGCGGATTTGTGTGACCATTAGTCGACCGTTTAAGTCTTGCGTCATATGAATGCCCTCTACTTGAGTGATAAAGTTCTGGATGGCTTCAGTGAACTTTTCCATTTCAGCGAGATTGACTTTTCCTTTTGTAGCGTACGAGTTCAAGTCCTCAAGATCATGTAGAAGAGTATCGACGAGGCGGTCGTCATCCCCATAGGTTTCATCAAGAATTTCCCAAGCTCTGTTGATGTTGGTACACGGCTTGATTTTCTTCCTCTCGACGGGACGTTGCACGGTTTCGACTAGCTGATACAGACATTCGGTTTGGTCTAGGTGTTTAGTGAAATGAATGAAGAGTTCTTTGAACCGCTTGTAGTCATGGATGTCTCCAGAAAATGTTGGAAACTTGAGCTTTTGCATTTGGGCTGCCGGAGCTGTGGCGAGCGGCGCTGGTAAAAGTTGTATCGGTGGTAAGTCTCGGCGTAGAACACTTTCAGCTTTCTTGATGAGTTCATGGACCATAGGTATGGCTCTGTCTCTAACTTCATCAAGGTAGTTGCTTTCAATTTCTGCAATTACTTGTTCTTCAAAGTTCCTTTTCTCATCAGTAACTTCATCATCTAACACTAACGCACTGCATTTCAAGGTGATAAAATGTTCGTTGTCGACGTGTAGAACATCCAACTCTTTTCGAATACGTTCAGCGAGATGTCGAAATTCAGTACTTGGAAGTCCCTCATCAGCTCTCAATAACGAATCACCTTCCTTCATGAAATTCGTAATTTTGCGTTTGGTACTGGCACGGTCGCTCTTAGCTTTATTCAAAGTCTTAGGAACAGTCTCTATTTCACCGTGATTCGACATGATTGCGGTGAATTTCGGTGTCGGTAATTATGGCGATGACGGCGCACCATACATCGGAAATCGCTGAACGCTCGGCGTCGATAAGCTTGAGAGTGGAAAACGAAGGCTAGCGGTGAATTTCCACCCACAATGACAGGCCAGCGTAACAGACCTTCAAGCGTCGAATGTACAAAGTACAAATTGAATAAGATGTTACGGAATCTACGGTAATTAAACACAATGAATAAATTATAAGTGTTTATTCAATTTGTGTAAACACAGCGGTCGCCATATTTACCGGAACTCACCAGTGTAAAACGAAAATACGAACTCGGAACCCACAAACCCGAAAATTAACATTTGCGACGGCCGACGGCAACACTGTAACAATACCATTTCATAAGGAAGATCATTTCCCCGTTATGGTATGTCGCTCCGACGATTCTCTCTGGCTGAAGGCCCCGGTCGAAGCCCTGAGTATGTTGTTTTCCTCCTATATCAATGCACATTACGATGCATGACGCTACATCATCTCATTTATAAGCAGACGTGACTCACCAATCTTATGTTGATAGTATACCACAAACATATTGTAATAACTTATCTGTAGCATATCAAATCCGTCTTATTCCAAACTTAGATTTAGTGTAGTGACTGATGACATCTTATATGCAGACACATTGTATAGAAAGTTTTAAAGTACAAGTTATATCAACAAAGAGTCTCGTGACATGTAACAGCTGGCAATTAGAGAATATCCCCTAACCCGAGCACATGATGCGGCGTCCAAATATCAGGACGATAACAATGCGTGAGCGCGGCTTATCAGAAAACAGACGACAATTACCGAGGACAGACCCTTGGACAAAACACATGGCCGTGTGGAAGAGGTAAGTGGCATGTGTGTGTGTGTGTGTGTGTGTGTGTGTGCGTGTGTGTGTGTGTGTATGTGTGTAGTCACGTGAATTAATGTAGTGTCACCTGGTGGAGTGTATTGGAGGTAGTACCTCTCCTTACTGAATCTTCAACTGTCCACATACCTTCTGCATCTCCCACTTGCATGTCGCTCTGTACCTCCTTACTGTATATTCAACTGTCCACATACCTTCTGCATCACCCGCTTGCATGTCGCTCTCTACCTCCTTACAATATCTTCAACTGTCCACATACCTTCTGCATCTCCCGCTGTAAAGAAAAGCACAAGAAGAGACAAGCTCAAGCACAGGACACACAAGCTGAGAATGTATGTGTGTGTACGTATGTGTGTGTGTGATGTCGTAAGTTCTATAGCTCTATCGGGTAGAAGAATACGTCAGGTCTAGTTGTAAGAGAGGTCGTAAGTTATGTAGCTCCACCACCTATCGGGTAGAGGAACACGCCAGGGTCTGGTTGTGAGAGACGTCGTAAGTTATGTGGCTCTACCATCTACCGGGTAGAGGAACACGCCAGGGTACTGTGGTGTACTAGCCTTACACACACATGCACGCTCCTATGCACCCATCCACCGAACACGCCAGGGTCTGGTTGTGAGAGACGTCGTAAGTTATGTGGCTCTACCACCTACCGGGTAGAGGAACACGCCAGTTCTGGTTGTGTGAGATGTGAGGTAAAGAAAAGCACAAGAATAGACAAGACAAGCTCAAGCACAGTACACACAAGCTGAGAAGGAGGTAAAGAAAAACACCGGAAGAGACAAGACAAGCTCAAGCACAGTACACACAAGCTGAGAAGGAGGAAAAGAAAAGCACCAGAAGAGACAAGACAAGCTCAAGCACAGTACACAGAAGCTCAGAAGGAGGTAAAGAAAAGCACCAGAAGAGACTAGACAAGCTCAAGCACAGTATACACAAGCTGAGAAGAGGTAAAGAAAAGCACCAGAAGAGACTAGACAAGTTCAAGCACAGAACACACAAGCTATATCACTCTGAGCGGGGGCACCCATGGGGAAATTCTAAGATGGCACCCGTCTCCATGGGACCTACCCCCTGGAGGAAAGAAGTGTAAGTAGTGGACCCACCTGGCGGAAAGTGAAGGAGCTAGTGTCTGCTGCTGAGGGGGAGTTAGCCTGTCAAAGGACCGACCTCCTAGTGGAAGTAGTGCCACCTGGCGGGTGATGAAGGAGTAATGAGGGAAGATTAAAGGCTAATTGATGTAGACTGAGTCTGCTGATATATATCACTCTGGGCGGGAGCACCCATGAGGAAATTCTAAGATGGCGCCCGTCTCCACGTGACCTACCCCCTGGCGGCGTAGCGCCCCCTAGTTGATTATTGAAGTACTACACTACATGATGGCGCCATCTAGTGGGTAAAAATATATAATTAGGTTAGATAGAGACAAAAAGTTGGGGTTAACCTCGCGAAAATTTAAGCAACCAGGTGGCACTACTTCCACTAGGAGGTCGGTCCCGTGACAGGCTAACTCCTCCTCAGCAGCAGACACTAGCTCCTTCACTTTCCGGCAGGTGGGTCCACTACTTACACTTCTTTCCTCCAGGGGGTAGGTCACGTGGAGACGGGTGCCATCTTAGAATTTCCCCATGGGTGCCCCTGCTCAGAGTGATATAGTTTGTGTGTTCTGTGCTTGAGCTTGTCTAGTCTCTTCTGGTGCTTTTCTTTACCTCCTTATGAGCTTATGTGTACTGTGCTTGAGCTTGTCTTGTCTCTTCTGGTGTTTTTCTTTACCTCCTTCTCAGCTTGTATGTACTGTGCTTGAGCTTGTCTTGTCTATTCTTGTGCTTTTCTTTACCTCACACCTCACACAACCAGAACTGGCGTGTTCCTCTACCCGGTAGGTGGTAGAGCCACATAACTTACGACGTCTCTCACAATCAGACCCTGGCGTGTTCGGTGGATGGGTGCATGGGAGCGTGCATGTGTATGTAAGGCTAGGACACCACAGTACCCTGGCGTGTTCCTCTACCCGATAGATGGTAGAGCCACATAACTTACGATGTCTCTCACAACCAGACCCTGGCGTGTTCCTTTACCCGGTAGGTGGTGGAGCTGCATAACTTACGACCTCTCTCACAACTAGACCTGACGTATTCTTCTAGCTGATAGGTGGTAGAGCTACAGAACTTACGACCTCTCACACAACAAGACCTGGCGTGTTCCTCTACCCGGTAGGTGGTTGAGCCACAGAACTTGTGATACAATAACAGAATTGAAGCTCCAATTTCAGTACATTAAAACCCCGCCTCTGCGGCGGCGTGGGCGTGTGCATGGGAGCGTGCATGTGAGTAAGGCTAGGACACCACAGTAGAACTCACAAAATTTCACTCTTTTGACAGTAGAAAAAAATACGTACATACATATACATACATAACTACACACACACATACGTACACACACATACATTCTCAGCTTGTGTGTCCTATGCTTGAGCTTGTCTTGTCTCTTCTTGTGCTGTTCTTTACAGCGGGAGATGCAGAAGGTATGTGGACAGTTGAATATACAGTAAGGAGGTACAGAGCGACATGCAAGTGGGAGATGCAGAAGGTATGTGGATAGTTGAAGATACAGTAAGGAGGTAAAGAACGACATGCAAGTGGGAGATGTAGAAGGTATGTGGACAGTTGAAGATACAGTAAGGAGGTAAGGAGCGACATGCAAGTGGGAGATGCAGAAGGTATGTGGACAGTTGAAGATACAGTAAGGAGGTAGAGAGCGACATGCAAGTGGGAGATGCAGAAGGTATGTGGACAGTTGAAAATACAGTAAAGGGGTACAGAGCGACATGCAATTGGGAGATGCAGAAGGTATGTGGACAGTTGAACATACAGTAAGAAGGTAGAGAGCGACATGCAAGCGGGAAATGCAGAAGGTATGTGGACAGTTGAATATACAGTAAGGAGGTACAGAGCAAGATGCAAGCGGGAGATGCAGAAGATATGTGGACAGTTGAAGATACAGTAAGGAGGTACAGAGCTACATGCAAGTGGGAGATGCAGAAAGTATGTGGACAGTTGAAGATACAGTAAGGAAGTACAGAGCGACATGCAAGTGGGAGATGGAGAAGGTATGTTGACAGTTGAAGATACAGTAAGGAGGTACAGAGCGAGATGCAAGTGGGAGATGCAGAAGTTATGTGGACAGTTGAAGATACAGTAAGGAGGTACTGAGCGACATGCAAGCGGGAGATGCAGAAGTTATGTGGACAGTTGGAGATAGAGTAAGGAGGTACAGAGCGACATGCAAGCGGCAGATGCAGAAGGTACGTGGACAGATGAAGATACAGTAAGGAGGTACAGAGCGACATGCAAGCGTGAGATGCAGAAGGTGTGTGGACAGTTGAAGATACAGTAAGGAGGTACAGAGCAATATGTAAGCGGGAGATGCAGAAGATATGTGGACAGTTGAAGATACAGTAAGGAGGTACAGAGCGACATGCAAGTGGGAGATGCAGAAGGTATGTGGACAGTTGAAGATACAGTAAGGAGGTACAGAGCGAGATGCAAGCAGGAGATGCAGAAGGTATGTGGACAGTTGAAGATACAGTAAGGAGGTACTGAGCGACATGCAAGCGGGAGATGCAGAAGGTATGTGGACAGTTGGAGATACAGTAAGGAGGTACAGTGCGACATGCAAGCGGCAGATGCAGAAGGTATGAGGACAGTTGAAGATACAGTAAGGAGGTACAGTGCGACATGCAAGCGGCAGATGCAGAAGGTATGAGGACAGTTGAAGATACAGTAAGGAGGTACAGAGCAAGATGCAAGCGGGAGATGCAGAAGATATGTGGACAGTTGAAGATACAGTAAGGAGGTACAGAGCGACATGCAAGCGGCAGATGCAGAAGGTATGAGGACAGTTGAAGATACAGTAAGGAGGTACAGAGCGACATGCAAGCGGCATATGCAGAAGGTATGAGGACAGTTGAAGATACAGTAAGGAGGTACAGAGCGACATGCAAGCGGGAGATGCAGAAGGTATGTGGACAGTTGAATATACAGTAAGGAGGTACAGAGCAAGATGCAAGCGGGAGATGCAGAAGATATGTGGACAGTTGAAGATACAGTAAGGAGGTACAGAGCGACATGCAAGTGGGAGATGCAGAAGGTATGTGGACAGTTGAAGATACAGTAAGGAGGTACAGAGCAAGATGCAAGCGGGAGATGCAGAAGATATGTGGACAGTTGAAGATACAGTAAGGAGGTACAGAGCGACATGCAAGTGGGAGATGCAGAAGGTATGTGGACAGTTGAAGATACAGTAAGGAGGTACAAAGCGAGATGCAGAAGGTATGTGGACAGTTGAAGATACAGTAAGGAGGTACTGAGCGACATGCAAGCGTGAGATGCAGAAGGTATGTGGACAGTTGAAGATACAGTAATGAGGTACAGAGCGAGATGCAAGCGGGAGATGCAGAAGGTATGTGGACAGTTGAAGATACAGTAAGGAGGTACTGAGCGACATGCAAGCGTGAGATGCAGAAGGTATGTGGACAGTTGAATATACAGTAAGGAGAGGTACTACCTCCCATACACTCCACCAGGTGACACTACATTCATTCACGTGACTACACACATACACACACACACACACACACACACACACACACACACACACACACACACACACACACACACACACACACACACATGCCACTTATCTCTTCCACACGGCCATGTGTTTTTTCCAAGGGTCTGTCCTCGGTAATTGTCGTCTGTTTTCTGATAAGCCGCGCTCACGCATTGTTATCGTCCTGATATTTGGACGCCGCATCATGTGCTTGGGTTAGGGGTTATTCAGTAATTGCCAGCTGTTATATGTCACGAGACTCTTTGCTGATATAACTCGTACTTTAAAACTTTCTATACAATGTGTCTGCATATAAGATGTCATCAGTCACTACACTAAATCTAAGTTTGGAATAAGACGGATTTTATATGCTACAGGTAAGTTATTACAATATGTTTGTGGTATACTATCAACGTAAGATTGGTGAGTCACGTCTGCTTATAAATGAGATGGTGTAGCGTCATGCATCGTAATGTGCATTGATATATGAGGAAAACAACATACCTCAGGGCTTCGACCGGGGCCTTCAGCCAGAGAGAATCGTCGGAGCGACATACCATAACGGGGAAGTGATCTTCCTTATGAAATGGTATGTAACCGTTGATTATCTGCAAGATAGATTCAACAACGATAACACTATAGTGGATCTATTTAAGCAACAAGCAATGTTGCATCATAACAGATTCGATTCTAGAATATTATATGTACCACCATTCTTCATGACAGACATACATTTACATTGTCAATATGTACCATCTTTGTGTATAGTCAATGTATGTTATAATGTACTCTTCCTCAGTTTATTATAAAAATATTTGATAGTTCATGTGTCAATATGTACCATCTTTGTGTATAGTCAATGTATGACAGATCAAACTCATAAGAGATCCATCATGTATGTGTGTGTATATGTGTGTATGTATGTTGTGACTTGCAGGAAAGACAGTGACGAGATGGATCTCGTGTTTGCTCGACAGGCGAACATCATCTGTCCTCAGATGGTGATTGCATTCTACCAGGAACGGCTGAGATGGAATACACAAATTGAAGATTAAAAAACATGTTAAAACTTTATAATATGTCATTGTTGTTCGTTTTGTCAAACACGCACATACATGTTTACATGCAATAACACACACGCACGCCTCTAATAAGAGGCGCCAATTACGCACGCACAACACAACATGACTGATATGGGTTTGTAGTTTAAAACTTTCCATACAGCAAAACTTTACATAGTGTGTCTGCATAACAAACATACATACATACATACACACAGGGGGATGTCGAAAATTGGTGTCCGGAGACAGACGATGAAGATGATGGTTTCGTTGATGTAATCGATCGCTGATGTTAATAGAACTATTCAACTTTCAAACTGTTGTGTTTGTTGGTTATTACCTTAAGATACATTAGTTCAAACATGCATACATACATACATACATATACTTTCCTTTCAAAGACTGATTCCCCTTTGATCTTTCCTTCATTCTACACGATACGACATTGGACGAATTATTCTCATATACATACATATTTTCACCTTATCAACATACATACATACATACATACTTTTTCAAAGACTGATTCCCCTTTGATCTTTCCTTCATTCTAAGGTACATTATTTCAAACATACATACATATATACTTTCCTTTCACAGACTGGTTCCCCTTTGATCTTTCCTTCATTTTACACGATACGTCAATGGACGCATTATTCTCACCTTATCAGTTGATCCTTCTGTTCCCTTCATCATCTCTCATGACTCACATTTTCACACTTTTAAACTTTCATTTTCTGTCGTTCCTATACTCACCGGTAGTCCTTCTACTCCGTCAGGGGGCGTCCCGTACTATTTCACCTCTGCAGCAGCCCCCAGGTGGCGCCACTCCTTAAACTTCTGTCCGCTAGGGGGCGCTTCTTGTCAGGGGCGGCTATCGAAACCACCTCCAGTATCGCTCACAAAAAAGCCCAAAAACACCACAGGATGAGGTCCCAGAAGTACAATACTACTACTTACATGCGGTACCAAAATGAACCATATATATTTACTACGGAAGAATAATCAATACAAAAATATCAACTCTCCCGGCAGATTCTTTAAAAAACCATCGAAGATAGGTGAATACGTCGCATCAAAATGGCTCCAACTACCATTGCCATTTATTTTGTATGTTCTGTTTAGGAACGTAATTCCGGAACTCAATAACAGTTTTAATGTTCATATTATATCAACGCCATTTCTGTAAAGGTAAGTTCTCATACAGCGCAGTATCCAGTCGTTAAGAGTACGTTCAGAGGAAGCATTCAGCTACGTTGCAACGAATGCGCGAAGACTATGCGTACACATACATCCACCACTGTATATAACCATGCACTCAATTCATATAGGTGAACTGGAACAACGTAGATTGAACGAACTTGCCGAAGGTTCGACACGGCAGCACTTTGTCAGATTTGACAATGGAGTGAGTCCAACGAGAACAATGTTAAAGTCATATATCAACATGTAAAATGATATTAAGCTATGTCACATTCTATTATAAATGGTTGTAAATTCGCATCTTTCATATATATTTACAACGATTTAAAAGTATTGTTATATGCAAACGGCTGAGCGCATAAGAGGAAAATGTGTTCTCTTTTTTTATAAAAACAATGACATTTGTTCAATGGCTTTTGGGAATCTGAATCGGATTGACGTTTTCGTTTTTATAAACTGTCGACGCATTTCATGATAACATTAATATTGAATATTGCACAGTGAAATTTTACGATAGTCGCATCGCGAGCATTGCCATGTTGCAACATTTCACTGGGAGTGTTGGTATACAATACCACCTTCTAGGTCCTAGAAACACACACGCTCACATGCATGCACGCACACGCACGCACGCACACACACAAATACACACACGTAAAAGAATTGGCCCCGGTTTAACAATTTCTAATTAAATAAATTAGGCTTTATTGTTAAAATCGAGACTTCTGCATTTCTACGTTGAATAGACAAATAAAATAAATGTGTGACTTATTGTTGTTAAACGTGTGACTTGGTAAGTTGGTTTGTAACATTTCGGTATGTAAGAGTTGCCTGCTATTTGTGGGACATGATTATATGCCACTATTCAACACATACAGGATGTTTCATACAGTTATCAATATAGATGTAGGTTTTGTTTTAGATACTTCAATTGAATGCGATTTAGTCTATAATAATTACAACCCCATTATTCATACTGAGTGTTTTCTTCTTGTCCGGTTCATTTGCTATCAGAGACAATGACTTCTCTATATGCAAACCATTAAGTTCTGGTCATTTTGACGTGCTCTTTCCCAATTACACGAGGATCCACCATTCTCTCTCACATTTCCACAGATTGCTATGTCTCCATCTTTGTTGTAATCGGAAACTGTTGCCGGTTGTTGACAATTCCGCGCTAACGTTCAAATTAGGCATGCTGCATCATTTAGCAGGAGATGTTTGTACCCAACCTGGACCAACTATTAGTCACGACATCAGGTTTGCCACGACTAATATTCGGTCTATTTGTGTCAAGACAGTATCTTTGTGTGACTTGATATTTTCTATAAAAAAATATTCTTGCTGAAACTTGGCTGAAACCAAACGATACTGAGGCGTATATGTATTGCTGGTATAACACCTACAGTGTATTCTTTCTTTTACCAACCACGGTTAGTTGGGAAAGGAGGTGTAGTGGCGTTCTTCTTATCGGATCATTTAAAAATTAATGTGCATTCGGTTCCTTCATCCAGCGTTGAGACAATGTGTGTTGACATTTCTGGTTCTTCTTTTTCAGCCTAATCCATCTGCTTTTATCGTCCACCAGGAAATCCAATTAATTTCATCGAAGTTGTTTGGTAATTGGAACAATTTATTCGACAATAAACAAACAAAAGCACACAATGCAACACAAATTTAACAGTAGTTAGTCTATGTCGGGAGAATCTCACTAAGGCTCAAAAGCCGGTAGCGTGAGAGTTACCCACGGAAAAAGAATATTTACTGCAATTAATAAATTAAACATAGATACAACATATAAATGATTGTTCGGTAGATTACTTTTATGTCATTGATATCAGTATTCTCCCACTGTGGTGCACACCATAAAATATGAAACGATTCGGTAGAATATATACTGGGACATCGTAATCCAGCACAATAATGATGAGGCTACAGGTGATTTATCAATGGCTAATTCATTTGATAGGGAAACATTTAATTGGAGAACAGAATATCGTGCTCGGTTTAGACTAAAATATAGTTTGCTGTTAGTCGCAATTGCTTCTAAGAGTTTGTCCTTCGAGACGATCACTTTTTATAGTTCCGGTTCGTAGAAGGTGCCGACTAGTGTCGTTCAGGCGTCGTCTATCAACCGGTAAACGGGAGGGTCGGATGGGTGCGCTTCTACGACGGTGAAGAGCTCTTCGCTCCAGTTAGCCATGTAGCCCTTCTTGAACCGTTTCTTCGCCTTGCTGATGCGTACGCGGTCTCCCGCTCGCAGTTTCTGCTTGCTTCGAACCCCGCCACCGCCGTGCAACCGCTGCCACACGATCTCCTGGTTCGAGGCGTCGACACTCGCCGGCGCCATACCGATGCTTCGATGGTAGGTGTTGTTGTACGACCGCACGAAACCCGGCAACGCCTCCACGTATCCCAACGTTTGAAGCTTCGTGAAGTACCTCCACATGCGGGTTTTCAGCGAGCGGTTGAAACGCTCCACAGCACTCGCTTTGGTCTCCTCGTTGTACGTCACAAAGTGGTGAACGCTGTGCGCCTTCAAGAGTTCCTGAAAGGGTATGTTGAGAAACTCCGTGCCCTTGTTGGTCTGTAGCGCGTTCAACGGTTGCTGCAGCAAGACCTCGAAGGCCGTAACGAGCGCCGGACCGGCTTTACTCTTCAACGGAACGCACCAGTAGATGGACTGACCCCGCCAACGGGGCTAGCAGGGCGGACAGAAAACCTCCCGCTCCTGTTTGCAGAATCGCCCGCTTTTGTTTGACGGGGAATTTTTTCGACGTGAGCTTACGCAGATACTTCTTGAACTTTATCAATATTTTTTTCGGCTTCTCTGACAATTTCACGTTCCCTTTCAGAATGTTGTACATGCAGTCACATAGACTACATATGAGGTCGGCGTGGGCGTTGGCGAGTACGGCCTTTATCAGCTTTATATTATTGTGCCTATTCAACATCTGCAGGCACAAGATGTGCCTCTTGACGCGCTCTGTCATCCTGACGACAAGTCACGTCCGCTTCGATGCGTGCCACATTTTCTACTCTCGGCACATAGACGTACTGAATGCGGTCGTCGGGAAAGATATTCGTGCGCAGGCGCCCTATTTCCGGCGTTTCCTGTTTCAGGTCCACCAGGAGATAACCGTAGGCTTCTGACGTGGCATCTTTGAAGGCCTCCTGCATGTATTTGACTCTACCAGGATACATCTGTTTCGCAAGGTGACGTACTTGGCTCGCATCCCGGGGACTCTTGAATAGCACCATGTATTGCGCGTTTAGTCTGATGGTGCGGTTTTCTTTCCTTTTCGGAAAGAGGTTCTGCATAAGCTGCACGACGGACGTGTTGCAGTGGTGAATTTTTTTAGAGAACAAGGTTGTGATCCGACTGTCCGATTCCTCATTAAGGTAATCGAGGACGACGAGCGTCCTCGTTTTCGCGTCAAAGGTCTTCGGGTCCGTCAAACCGTCTACGAACTCTACATCGGTCGTCATGGATGCGTAGGCGGCTTGCCACTGTCGGTAGCACCACAATATCTTCTCGGGAGGCGGGTCGATCATATACGAGGCGAAACGCAGGAGATGAGTGACGAAAGTGGTCTTGCCACAGCCCGTAGGGCCTGCTACTATACATGTAAAATGGTGCTTCAACGACGTGTCCATGTCGACGACTGGTGCCCGGGAGACGGGTGAGGTCTTTTTAAAAGTTTCTTCTGCATTATTCATGCACCTTCATCAACAGCTTCCCGAGCATGTTATGCCCCTCTCTACCCCCGTACCCGAAACCCCAAAGACTCCCTTTCGACGGCAACCACTCCACCAGTTCGACGTCCCCTGTAGCCACCAGGTTGTCTCTAAACTTTTTCGACATCCCGAACTTGCCCATCAACAGGACCTTCATACAGTCGACCCTAAAGGCGTCCCACTCGGCTCCTGATTTCGTTTTCGTCATGGCGTAGCTTCTTCGCTTCGCTGTAAAGGCCGATCATGCCTCTTTGATATATTCCGCGCATTCTTCGTCTTCGTTAAACATGGTCTTTCTATACTGCTAGGCGTGCTCGATCGACGTAAACACCCGGCCGTACGCCTCGCCTCGACTCGACACGGGTAGAAGTTCGACAGGAAAGAGGCCGGTCCCCCGAAACGTCCACTTTACGTTCTTTATGCCACTGGTTGAGCAACTCGTACAGACGTTTCTCCATCAACGGACTCGCAGCTTTAAGCGTTGACGACGCTAGCTACGCTATATATACCATCACCCCACACTACGGTCTATTTAAAACGGTAGAACCACTGAGTACCTGGCTATAGATAGAGGTAGTTATGACTGAATGCTTCCCGGGAGATAGTACCCGGCTGTAGACAGCGGTGAGTAGTCTTTATCACCACAAGAGGTCAACACTGCAGTAAAAGTCTGCCACAAGAGAACAGTACTGCCGCTAGGTCATTAATCATGGGTCATTAGGGGTCATTAGCACAGTTTCCGGCCTTCAATTTGGACTATCCAAAGATGTCCCAGTGTATATCATTAATCATAGGGTCATTAGGGGTCATAAGCACAGTTTCCGGCCTTCCCACTGGACGAGCCAAAGATGCCCCTCATGAGCAAGCCCGTTGATGTTCCTTTGAACTCATAATCTCATGGATACTGAGATGGACTTACATACTACTACCGTCTTCCATGCACTGCATTCGGCATTGGACTGACACAAGAATTTACATGGCAATTGCTTCATATCTACACATGCAGTGTATCAAGTTTAATACATCCGAATTTGTGCAATACAATACAACAGTCACATATTAGGTGTTATTAAACATCATGTATAATTATGATATCGCCCTGTCTGGCGATACCTTTTATACAAAACGGCTGAATTCCTCCTCGTGCCGACGTAGAACATGTTATAGTCCATGGGCCAATACAACACAACATTCACAGTCACATGTTATAGTCCATGGGCCAATACAATACAACATTCACAGTCACATGTTATAGTCCATGGGCCAATACAATACAACATTCACAGTCACATGGTATAGTCCATGGGCCAATAAATACAACATTCACAGTCACATGTTATAGTCCATGGGCCAATACAATACAACATTCACAGTCACATGTTATAGTCCATGGGCCAATACAATACAACATTCATAGTCACATGTTATAGTCCATGGGCCAATACAATACAACATTCACAGTCACATGTTATAGTCCATGGGCCAATACAATACAACATTCACAGTCACATGTTATAGATCATGGGCCAATACAATACAACATTCACAGTCACATGTTATAGTTCATGGGCCAATACAATACAACATTCACAGTCACATGTTATAGTCAATGGGCCTATACAATACAACATTCACAGTCACATGTTATAGTCCATGGGCCAATACAATACAACATTCACAGTCACATGTTATAGTCAATGGGCCAATACAATACAACATTCACAATCACATGTTATAGTCCATGGTCCAATACAATACAACATTCACAGTCACATGTTATAGTCCATGGGCCAATACAATACAACATTCACAGTCACATGTTATAGTCCATGGGCCAATACAATACAACATTCACAGTCACATGTTAGGTGTTATTAAACATCATGTATAATTATGATACCGCGCTGTCTGGCGATACCTTTTATACAAAACGGCTGAATTCCTCCCACCGTCCCGACGTAGAACGTACACGTCATAAGAATGTTGGTCGCACGCATATTCTCCGAATGTCAAAGAGAAAACGTCGATATTACACAATGCAAATAATTCATACCAGGGAATTGTTCTAAACGGTAATTACATCGTACCATGTTCTACGACATAACTAAATATTAATCTAGACTGTAGTTATTTTATATTATGTTCATATTACTAGTTTATAATATTCGAATGTTTTCTAAACATAACTATGTTAATCTGCTTCGTTTCCATTGCCATCTTATATGTGTTAAGCTGAAGCCCTATCCCTACTTGATGAACATATTCACCAGCACATTACGTAAGTGCGACCACCACTGGGTGTTCAACGTGTTCCAAACAACAAACAACATAATCACGTCTAGTTAACATTCAAAAAGAGGATTAAGATATCGCGCTAATTGACGATAACATTTTCTACGACAAAGTTTGATTCATCCATACCTAACCAAAATAATGCGAACAGGTAATACACATGAAATACAATATACACATGAAATACAATATACACACTGATCAACGCAAAATATAAACTATATTCACATTGTTCCCGTTGCGTGATTCATCAAGGTCCACGCAATTCCCCGAATGTTAAAGTGTAAATGTATCGGCAACGCAAGAAGTGTCATGATCGTCTTGCTCGTCGCGGTTACCGGTCCGATCGCCTGGGCCGGTCGCACTGGGTCAGTCCCGTCAGTATGCGGTGGAGCTGTCGCGATCGAAGAAGGCTCGTCCGATGCTCGCTACGTCGACACACTCGTCCGCCACCGGTCGTGCCGCCGAGAAACGGTCCGTCGATACGCGATGCAGCAGCCACAGTCGTCGCGGTTACCGGTCCGATCGCCTGGGCCGGTCGCACTGGGTCAGTCCCGTCAGTATGCGGTGGAGCTGTCGCGATCGAAAAAGGCTCGTCCGATGCTCGCTACGTCGACACACTCGTCCGCCACCGGTCGTGCCGCCGAGAAACGTTCCGTCGATACGCGATGCAGCAGCCACAGTCGTTGATGGCTGGTCCGCCAGTCAGTTGCTAGTGTCTTCCGTCCTTTATTCACCGGTTGCTAGTGTCGTCTCTCTTCGTTTGCCACATGTTGTTATTGTTGTCTGTCCTATTTTGTTGCCGGTTGTTAGTGTCCTCGTTTGTCACCGATTGTGTGCTTGTCGCCGTTCTCGACGCCCTTGTCTCCGGAAAAAAGTCGCAATTTGATGTATCACAATTTTTCTATTCTGAAATGTCGTTCAGTCACGTACCAGGACCTGCATACTCTTTGTATTCCACACATTTTGACGACTTTTATACATGTCGGAATGAAATGAGTGATATTGTTTACTTATTTCACAGTTTACCTTTTTCCCGTGACGTTTCGTCTGCATTCAACTTAGGACAACCATTGCTAGATTGTGACACAGTAGTCCCGCGCATACGTGTGCCCCCCACGGCCGCGCTCTGGGTGGCTCTGTTATGGATCGTCATAGATGTGTAAGAGTCGGTACCGGCCTTCATCTCGATTCATGCTGTCTTTTGTTATTCTAATCCAGATCGCTTCTTTGATGCCTCTTGTCCTCCAATCCGAGTCCCTGTCCACAAATTTGGCCCACTCCAAGTCTACTATATGACTTTGCTGTGTCATGTGGTCTGTGATGGCTGATTTGGGCATCTCAATTTCCGATGTTTTCTGTTGTTCCTGGAGTAGGGTTTGTTTGTTGATGCTTTCTCGGCATCTTCTCTGTGTTCTCTGATGCGGGTTCACAGTGTGCGTTTCGTTTCTCCGCTGTATGTGGCATTGCAGTGATATAGCGTACACTACTTTGCAAATATTGTGTGGTTCCACTTTGTGTTTTGGTCTTACCAGTGACCTCTTGGTGGTGTTGTGAGGTTTCTTTGCTGTGTTTACCTTGTATTTCTTCATGATCCGTAATGTGGTTTCGGATAATCCTTGGACATACGGAAGTACCACCATGCCCTTGTCTTTTTTATTGTTTTATTCCTGATGTTGGCTTCATTCTTTTGTTTCATCTTTCTCTGAAAACATGATAGGTTCCATTGTGGATACTCGTATCTCTTTATTGCGTCCTTGATGTGTTCTCTTTCTTTTCATTTGTCTTCCTCCTCTGTGACAAGCGTTTCACATCTGTTTAGCAACGTACGGATCACTCCCATCTTTTGTTGTAATGGATGATGTGTGGAGAAATTTTGATATTGGTCAGTGTGGGTACTAAACCGGAAGACTAGAAGTTTCATCTCCATCAAATACTTTCTGACACACCGTAGTGACTACGTCTGCGCTTAAGGATACCGTGTCGCTATCTAACGGTAGCCGTGTGAGGAAGACTGCTGAAAGCAGCCGAAACATCACAGGGGAAAGGTAAACTGACTGTGTAATAAGTAAAAATATCACCCATTTAAACCATCCAGTCTGATGAGCCTCTTCACTCATGTCGCAATTAAACCTCTGTCAAGCCAGGCCGGAACGTGTCCTTCCACCATCATCCCACTGTTAGTATAATACGTTTGTTTAACTAATTAGCTTGAAAACTCTAAACTGACGGAAAATTTCTTACTTGTTTTTGCTTTTTGTACATATGCACGAATAGGCCTACCACTGTTCCAAGCCAAGTGTTCAAACTACAGTGCATTGAGATCTACCTGTCTCGTGTCACTTACAGTAACCAACGTTTAACACACTACAATCACTGATGGCAAAACCAGCCAGAATCCGTCGGTGATATTCTATTATTAGGCTGGGTCCACTGTATTGTTATTGGTTGTTGCACAAACATGTCACAGTTCACTCTCCGTCTCCCTTGTCGATGGTCGCCGTCGTCGCTTCTTCTTACGCCACCGGACGGCCAATGTCATCGCGATGGCCTCAATTGCTTCAAGCAGGGTTATGACGCTCGCGCCAATGAGCAACCCCATCGAACCCCCGATGTCACCTGTAACACGATTGTTTGCGAAAGTGAGCCGTGTTGCATGAAAGTTACTGTAACTGCTGATTGTGGCTGATCTGGAGTGTTACCCCCGGACATTACGTCCTGTAACAATAGCCCGGATAATATCCCCCAGGTGTAATGCCTACTATCATAAGACGCATTCTTCGTTATTCTCCGCTCACTGTCATCTTACACCGTAACGGTACGTTAGTATTCATTCAAATAGTGCGTACTTAACAATATTATCGTTGAAACCCTACCAGAAGAATTCCAATACCTAAAATCATGCCCTTACAATACAATCTACTCGCTAACTTTTAGTTAACAATTAAGCTAAAAGGTATCATCGAATCCATTGTGATACTTATTTTATCATTTTATTACAACATTTTGGTCATTGATCTTACGTTGAAGGCATTGCACTATTGCGGGTATTATTCACCTGTTGTGTCCAGTAATAGTGCACGGAACCAACGTTCTAGGGGAGAGTTTTCAAGGGTAATGTCGATTAATTGTACAAAAACAGTCACATATTTTAACAGCAAGAGCCATGAAATGACTTGTTTGCTATCAACATTATATTTGTGGAGACGTGAACAAGGAGCTCGGCAATCCAGACAAATTGTACTTCTAACATATTGGAATAATAGTAAAACAACGCGTCTTGTACGTAATAGACATTTCAATGGCTAGATCGGCTAAACAGTTATTTGTGAACCAGACATTTGGTAAATGAGCACAGCGAAATAACAACGACGTATATCCAGTAACAGGGTATATGGTCTACTAACAACTAAAGTGAACTATTCTTGTTTTTCCTCTGATTTAACAGCGCAATAAAATACACATTACTTAGTAAATCAACGAGAGTGTAGGCTTCAACCTGCTCGTATTCCTGGACACGCAGGTCGCGCATGTAGATGTTCAGCTCCAGAAAGTTGCGACTGAAACACGTTCAGAGAAAGAGTTTAATTGAAAATTCGATAAGATCACTATAAAAACGAATGCGTATATTTACCACCAATGTGTATGTTTATACATGTGTAAGTTCGCAGCCGTGTATGCGTGCGAATCATGTTTTTGGGGGAGTTGTTGTTTGATTAAATTATAAGCGTGTTCAGTATTGACTGCATTTGTACAACTGGAGATGTTAGTAGAAAATGAGGGCTCTTGGCACTGGAAATGATTCAAAATATCAAAGGATTTTGCAATTTTTATTGACACGTAGTGATTCGCAATTAGCTATTTTAATTACCCCTTAATTACCCATAATTACCTATATACATAAACAAATAATTAACAAAGATGAAAAGCTTTTATTAATTAATTAAGTAACAAAGATCATAGGTTTTTACTAATTAAGTAATTATTCTAACGCGGCAAAGGATCAAAGGCTTTTAATAATTAACTCATTAATTAACCAATTAAAAGATCAAAGGGTTTAACTAATTAATTAATTAACTAAATAACCAAACACGGCAAAAGATCAAAGCCTGTTAGTAATTAACTAAATAATTAATGGCAAAAGATCAAAGGTTTTTACTAATTAAATAATTAACTAACTATTGCACGCTGTAGCTGAGAGCGGAGTGGTGGGTGCTAATGACTATGTATAGCGTATTTAACCTTCGTTATCGGTTAAACACTCTTAGGTAAGTGATGGAGAAATGCCTATACGAATTGGTGAGCCAGTGATATAGAGACAGACATATGATGGATGGTTTGCTGGGTCAGCTTCTTTCCTGTCAATCTTGTACCCGTACCAAGTCGAAGCGTACGGTCGTGTGTTTAAGTCTGTTGAACACGCTTAATAATATAGCAAGGCTATGTTTAATCAACACGAATAATTCGCGGAATGTATCAATGAGGCGAGGTCGGCGTCCATGGCGAAACGGAGAAGTAGAGACATAAGGAAGAAGAGAAGAACATCCGAGTGGGATGCTATCCGTGTCGACTGTATGCGGAACCTGTTGCTGATAACGTTCACGACCTCGAAAGAGTTGAGAGAGAGGGCTTGCTGACTACTGTACACATGGAACTGGAGTGGGTGCCGTCGAAAGACGTTTTTTGGGGTCGGCTGCGGTGGTAAAAAGGTCGAAACACGCTCGGGAAGCTATTGATGGAGGTGCGTGATAACTACAGAAGTTAAAACGCGCGCACCAGTCGCTGATATGGACAAGTCGTTCAAGCATCCTTTTACGTATATTGTAGTCGGTCCTACGAGGTGTCGTACGACCACTTTCGTCACCCGCCTCTTCCATTTCGCTTCATCTATGATCGAGCCGCCACCTGAGAAGCTCAGTGGCAAACCGCATACGCCTCTATGCATAACATAGATTTCGTAGATGGTTTACTGGACCCGGTGATCTTTGATGCGAGAACGAGAACTCTCGCCGTCCTCGACGACCCTATGGTGGACACGGACAGACGGGTCACGACCTTATCCCTAAAAAATCATTACTGCAACACATCCATTGTGTATCTCCTGCAGAACTTGTTTCTGAAAGGGAAGGAAAACCGCACCATCAGCCTGTACGTAGTGTTGTTAAAGAATGGATCAAATAGGTCACCTGGCGAGACAGATGTATCCGGGTCGAGTTAAATACATGCAGGACGCATTCGAAGACCACACATCATCAGCCTACGGTTACCTGCTGGTTGACCTGAAACAAGAGACGCCGGAAATGGGGCGCCTGCGCTCGAGCATCATTCCCGACGACGCCGTTCAGTATGTCTACGTGCCGATAGTATAGAAGTCGAGATGCGTCGTCCTAGTCGTCATTTGTTAATATGCCAGAGCGCGTTAAGAGAGATATATTGTGTTTGTAGATGCTGAATAGGAACAGGCATACAAAGTTGAGAAACGCCATCCTCGCCAACGCCGACGCTGACCTTATTTGCGGACTACGCGAGTGCGCCTATAACATCTTGAAAGAAAACGTGAAGTTGACTCCTAAGCAGAAAAAAACACTGAAAAAGTAGAGGAAAAACCTCCGTCAGCTATCGTCAAAGAAAACGACCGTCAGAAAGAAGCGGACGATCCTGCAAACAGGCGGTTTCCTACCGGCCTTGCTGGCTCCGTTGGCGGGTTAGATCATTCTTCCGTTGCTCAGAGAGGTCATAGGGTGATGGAGCACCTGAAGAAGATGGCTTTGGTAGACTCCCATTTAGTTGAGAATCTGCCACCGTTGCTCACACCACTGACATCGACCAGGACCCGTGTAATGAGTAGTCTGGATGCCGATATGAAGACTGTCCTCGAGTATACGGACCTGTACGAACTGTGAAAGGTGGTGTTGTGCAATCAGTTGTTGGACCGGTACAACACCTTGGATGAGAAACGGGTGCAGCAACCGGTTCGAGTAACTATAATGAAAGAGGCACCAACAGTTGAAGCTTCACCACCACCACCACCACCACCACCACCCGCGGTCTTGAGCGGTATAGAGTGTGGAATCGTGGAAAGCGCGTTTAAAAGGATGAAAAGAAAAGCCCGTCTCCTGTTGGAGAAAGTGATGACGGACCCGGTGGAATGACCGGGGGTAGCTCGTGTACGATGGTGTACGTATCGTGGGAAGTAACATGGTGGATCTCGTAAACGACGCCTTCTGAAAGAGGAAGACGACTCCACCGGTGGGGTTGAAAGTGTCCGCGCGTCAAATGAGATGTATGAACATCGGCAACGTCGATCGTCGGGCGTACATGCAGCAGCAAAGCGCGATTTCGAGGCCGCCTCGTCGAGCTCACTCTCTCGGTCGTCAGTGGGAGATCTATTAAAAAGAGGTGAACCGCGCGGCTGGTTTATAGGGCGAGATGAAGCAGGGTCGAGCGGTAGTCGTCGTAGCACCAGTATTTTATTATACGGTATTAAACAATTCGTTAGGTGGTCATCTTCCTCATGGTGCAACGGTGGGCTCGTCATACGCAACGACACGCCATGGGACAAGTCAATGTACTAAACTGTACCTACTTCGACCGGAAACACGTGGGAAGTTACAGCGGCGTTAATACGTTGCACCGAGCGACCCTAGAACCGAAACGACCGTCAAGCAATGATTGTCGGACCAGGACACCCATACCCTTCACAAACCGGTCAAACGCTGTTTCAAGCGGAGCTGCGTCGTCATAGGCAGTCGAGACCACCAGTGGCAGGCCGACCTCGTCGACGTAGCTAGCCTGAAAAAAACACAACGAAGCATAACGAGGAGACGAAAGCGAGTATCTTGGAACGGATTAACTTCACACTGAAGACTCGCATGTGACGGTACTTCACGAAACTCCAGACGTCGAGATACGTCGAAGCGTTGTCGTGGATCATGCAGTCGTACAGCAACACCTACAATCGAAGCATAGGTTTGGCTCCCGCGAGTGTCAATGCCTCGAACCAGGAGACCGTGTGGCAGCGGTTACACGGCGGTGGCGACGGTCGAGGCAAACCGAAACTGCGAGTGGAAGATCGCGTGCCCATCAGCAAGGCGAAGAGACGGTTCAAGAAAGGGTACATGGCGAGCTGGAGCGAAGATCTCTTCACCGTCGGAAAAGCGCACCCGTCCGACTCGACTGTTTACCGGTTGATAAACGCCGGAACGACACTAGACGGCACCTTCTATGAACCTGAACTGCAAAAAGTATCCGCCTGGAAGGATAAACTTGATCGCGTGGAGGCGGTTCTACAACGTCGCAAGATAGGCAAGACGGGGGCTGAGGTGCTAGTAAAATGGTGCGGGTAACTGACCTCCTTCAACCGTTGGATCGATGTCAAAGCGTTCGTGGTCTATAAAGGGTAGCCACGTCGACACGACAGTCAGGGTATGGACGAGGTAGACGAGGACGTGCGCTGTAACGTCGGGAGCACCGGGTCGCCTCGCTGGCGTCTCTGCGGTAACGAGTAGACTAAAGCGGAAATCGTCTTCCTGAGCCAAGTCGTCGTCCTGTATACGGTCATCTTAGTAAGTATATACAATTTGACGCGAGGCCGAGTGGACTCGAACCTGTGGACGACTCTGTTGAGTAGCTGTCTCGGTTACCTTCTCCTGAATCCGTCTATGAAACGGGATGGAATCGTCACGCTAACTAGCGACGCGTCCATGAACACGCACCCCGACGATACGCTGACCTACTACATCACGACGCTACCTCAACGTCTCAAATTGTCAGGTCAGTGGGTCTGGTGGAGAAACTCTACCTGTATAGTTGGTACAATTTGAGAGAGGAGGACAAGTGTTCAGTATAGGGGTAAGAAATGTGGAGAAGACGGGGCGATCACTACCACGAGAACCAGTATTGAGGTAGGGAATTATTAAGGACCTAACAAACTCGTCAAAGCGATAAACGAAGCTGTAGTGCATGCGTTGCCGGCTAACGTTGTGCACCTGAGCCACAGCGCCATCACGCACATGATGACGTTGACGATGCTGTCGAACGCCGTATTTATTGGGGACATGAACACCACCATTCTAGGATCCGCTAATTCGTATTGTTTGGTTTGGAATATTGTACTTTTTATTGACTGATGTGAATATAATGTAATTCGTTTTTTTTGTATTTAAGGAAAGTTTATTAGTGTGGAACGACTGTATTATTTTTTTTCTTCATATAACGACCAGCACACGCCTCCTGGAAAGTTGAACATTTTATATTATGCATGTATCCATGTATACTGGTAGAAAGAGCATTTGCATATATGAGAAGTATACTTATGAAAGTTTATGTCATTGTCAAAGAAAACACATAGAAAGTAATTAATTAATCAATTAGTTAATTGGGTAATTAGATAATTAGTGAAATCCTTTGCTCTTTTACCTTGTTAATTAAAATAATTATTTAGTTCATTAGATAATTTATTAATTAGTAAAATCTTTATCTTTAGACATTTTTTATATGACAAAAAACCTTTGATTTTTGGAATGTTAATTAATGAATTAATTGGTAAAAGGCTTTGACCTTGACCTTTGACCATGCTATTTGAACTTTGACCTTGATGGTTGACTTTGACCTGTGGCCTTTGACCTTGATATTGTAATTAGTTATTTAGGGGTAATTAAGGGGTAATTAAAATGGCTAATTGCGAATTACTACATGTCAATCAAAATGGCAAAATCCTTTGATCTTTTAAATCATTTCCAGTGCCAGGGGCCCTCGTATACTACTGACGTTCATTGTAATCATTGTGTGCCTACATAAAGATATACACAATATGAAAGTATCCAATATGTCATTAAAATACAACCAATCATTCAATCAAGTATTTGAAGGAAACAGTCCAGCTTACGTTTAATCATTAATGTTTGTATTTGAAATTATTTGTAATGATGGCTGAATATGCACGTTTTTATAACATACCTGAATACAGTTCCATCCAATCGAGTCTTCTGAAGTAAAGTGACCAGCGTTTTCTTGAAGAGGTTTAGTTGCCGAAGTGAGACATTCTTGAAAGGATACGAGTGTGTGAAAGATTTAACGTAGCATTTAAAGCTGTAATTTGATGTGGTAGATGCATGTTCTAGCCACACCAGGAGTGAAGTGTCATTGTTAAGCATGAAATAATCTTCCATGGCAGATTTTTCGGCACCGGTTGTTATGTTGAGAAGGGAATATACTTTAGAGTAGAATGCATGCAACAATGGACTATCTACTCTGTTTATGCACCTTTTATAAATAAGTGTTTCCGTACTATGTATAATTGCACGCATACTTTCTTGTGTTCTCAAAGTCAATTCTATAAAATTGTAGAGTAGTTGCGTTATTTCGTGCGAAGTAAGCACCCCGGCGAGAAGTAATTTGCTGGTGGGTCTTTTGTTTCTCAAATCGTCCAAGTATGCCTTAAGTGTCCCGGTCGTCTTTGAATTGTGGTATGCATCTGAACATGTAAGCATGTATTTAACATTCATCGCATACTTCTTAATGCTCTCAATCCAATTAATTTTTTCAGCAGCAATGATTTTCTTGTAGGTTTCAAACGATTCAGTTGCACGCATAAGTCGCTCAAGCGGTTGGTGTATCACCTGCGACTCATACAATTTGAGGTATCTCTCCGCAGATGCTCGCCAGAAACCGTTGCTATGATTTATATATTTGTTCTTTTTTTCAGTTGTGTTACCACCGGTGATGTTGATGAACAACAGTTTATCCATGTATTTCATTATATGTCCTCTGAGCCGAGTGTACGTCTCGTTTATTTCCGGTGTGTGTTTGAGCAATTCTTTTGACAAGTAAAGCGCGTCGTAAATGCCGTTCGGTGTAACCTTGTTGTTTACCAATGGGACGGCGTTGTGGTAGGCGTCGTGCACTCTGTCTAGGTTGTGTAATGCTCTCTTAGAAAAGACGAGTTGTATTTTAAGTAGGCCTGTTCGCCAATGTTCTTGTCCAATCAAGTCTACTGAATCAATTAGTGTTTTAAGGAGCAGGAACGAGTCAGGCATAATATAGTCATACAAATTCATTCCTTTCCAACCGGCGATAAAATCATTCTCTAAAACTTTCTTCATATTTTGAAATCCTAACTTCTCAACATGTTGCATCTTTTCATTGTATTCCTTATCATTTCGGTGTTCGGCCCTAACAAAATTCTTTAAAAAATTTCTTTGATCGGCACTTATCTCAAATCTATGTGGTGGTAAATCGCGGAGACCTCGTCCAACCTTCTGTATGTTGGCTTCCCGTCTCTCTTGCAGTATGTACTCCCTGATGTCGAGTGTTTCGTTCAGGTGCTTTCCCACTCTCGTAAGGAATTCTTCAGACACATCGAATCGGTTATTGCTGTTCTCATTGGCGGTCCCATAACTCGTGGTCGTTTTGTAAAGCGCGATGACGCACGCTTTCGGGCACTCGCACGTCGCTGACAAGTTTTTGTAGAATGATTCTGAAATGATAACGCTGCCTTAAATTTGGATATATAAGACATAATTTATAATTGATATATGGCCATGTACCATATTGTATGGTAACCTTAAAACACAAGCATTCATGCTAACATTTGAAACAACTCTAGTTGTATGTGTGCGTGCGTGCGTGCGTGCGTGCGTGCGTGCTTGCTTGCGTGTATGTTCCGAAATGTAGGCATGTATTCCATGAGAACTCTGTGTTCGGCCGTACACGTGCTGTGAATGGCTATTTTCTGAGACTCAGAGTCGAGACATTTCGTTACTAACCAGAACGCTTGTTCACTTACAATCTGAGTATTTGCTCTATCACAAAATCGATCACAAATTGCAATCGCCGTTTACCTCTCGCTGGCAGCAGGCAGCTTGTATATTGGGAGATGTTGCACACAGGTGGGTCATCTGTAATCAGTAGTGCAGCAGATAGGAGCTTACAATGGTCATTACACCATGCACATATGAAAATATCGAGTATATCTGCTGTTTTTAGTGTCGTACAATTTATTGCCATTGGCATGAACACAGCTAACTGTCGTGTGTAGAAGTATTGTATAAATAATGACGAGAGCTCGGAAAAGTATTCAATCTGATCTTGTCCGCCAGAATACTAATATTCTTAAATAAAATTATATGCAGCATCATGAGATTATTGGTTGTGAAAACAACTTTATTTAAGAAAGTAAATAACATATTACACACAAGCAATGTGAAAATCATGGGTGATTATTGATACAAAAGTAATATTGTTGAATATTATTGAATAACAGTTAAATAATAATGAGTGTTGCTAACTTGTATCGAAAGATGGCATATAGTAATCTCTGCAGCCACAAGTTGAGATAACGAAGTCAGTGGTGCATTCCCTGTAGCAGGCCGCCTGCGAATAATGATTGAAGTATCGCAGCTTTCGGCGTTTCTCACATACTCCGTGTGGAGGCGGCAGGTTGGTCTCCTAGAATGTTGAAATTCAACAGAAGATTACATAGGACTTAGAAAACCAACTAAATCCAGCAAATTGTGCGCATTATTTAATTTATTGTATGTTATTTTGTTAAACCTTTCTAAGCAATTTGTTCTGTAACGTTTCAACACAAATGTTCGGCACAAATTATCTCCATATAAACCACAACAAAAGGAACTTACTTTCGAAACGCTTACAGCAACAAAAGTGTGCATTCCTGCTGGGACGTTATTGCCAAAGTCCTGCACCTGTGGTACATCATCTTGGTGGTGCAGAAGAATCTTCAACCCGACCGCATTGTGTGGTCCTTTCATGTACTCGTACTGTTCGACGTTCATCACCAGTTGCAGTCCGTGTTCGACTCCTACAAAACAGCGATTGATTCAGAAATGTAACAATTCATGACACATAATTGAACTGAGTAGAAAGCTTTATAGTTGTGTTAGTCTCTTCTTGATTAATGCGATGGGAATGTAGCCAGCGAGTAAAGCACGGTGTGGTTACCTTTGAACAATAACAGTCACAAGACACCGCATGCAAACACCGACTGTTATCCGGCGCTATTTCGCGAGTAAGATAATCACATAATATACTATTCCCAGTATATAAGGACACATTAACTGTTTTACTTTTGAATTTATAGTAACCTTTTTTATATTTGTAAACATACAGTTCTTGTACCACAATAGATGTAATAACTTTCAGGGGCCGCGTGCATTTGACAAAAATTACGTAGCTTTAAACGGTTGTTCGTGAAGTTACGCTATTTTAAGACCCGACCAGACGAGACCAGACCAAACCATGCTCACCCAGATTGCAGTGCATACACAACACCGACTGACGTCGTAATCACGTAAACAGTAAAACTTTCGAATACATCACACTGACAACGATTAGCGCCGACGTATTCGGAAGTTTTAAAGTTTATGATGTCACACCGGATTCCAGTATGACGTAGTCGGTGTCAGTCGGTCTAGTGTATATATTATGTTAGTTCTGGTCGGATCTGGTCGGGTCTGGTCAGGCGAAATGTGCCAGTGTATCCCGGTATTTGCATTATTGTTCCAAGCTACTTAATTAAAACTCCACTGATCAGACGAGGGCGGTTTATGCAATTTAGCAAAGATCGTAATTTGGTTGTTCGTGTAAACGGTTACAGGCCTCATTGAGTGACTTTCACAAACTGTATATCACGTGTCCTTCCTCAGGACGTGGATGTAAGCCGACATAATCCACGGACGGATTAGCCGCAATGTCAACACTACCGAGCATAGTGCATTGCCATCCAGAATGAGTTCATTATCCTCCCAAACAGTTGAACCAACGTATTTGAATAAGAAATCAAGCCACTCGGGTAGTCAAATCAAGTCAAATCAAAAGCGTTATTCAAACAAATCAAACAATTCAAGTGCACAAATGAATGAAACATACAAAACCTATGGGTGACAAGTTTGAAAGGAGAAGCATATATGTAACATTACTTATAAAGGCATGCTTCTCCTTTGTTGACAATTTCTAGCAACTTTTGTTTTACATGATGTTAAAATTAATTAGTTATATACAACATGGCCATCATTACAAATGTTTTGGGTGCTTGCTACGAAAACTGAAAAAAAAGGTGAGATTATACACGCATACAATAACTCTCAATTATATGTTTGCTGTAGTGCGATTTAAAAAGGTGAAACGATAGTGCTAAAATTTATATTCAACGAATTCTACATTTTGGATCCATATACAATTAATGACATACATCTTCTAGTGGTTGAAGCACGGGTACGTAAAAAAATATTTTGACTTCGTGTGGAGTGCTTCTTAACATGTTTAACAAATAACCTTTGAATATTCGACGGTAATTCATTTTTATGGGCTTTATACATAAATAGTAATATCCTAAATTGTACCAAGTCAGTCAATTTTAAAATGCGAGCGTTGTAAAATAGTGGAATTGTGTGATCGCATCGCTGTGCATTGTGCATAATCCTTATTACCCTCTTTTGTAACATTTTTATACAGTGTAAGTTGGTGGGATAGGTATTTCCCCATATTTCCACACAATATACAATAAATACGGCAAACACAGAGTAGAATATAACATGTACATATTGGCATTCAAGTCGAGAAGTATTTTGGAAAACTGTGGCAAAAGTGAAATCGGCCTGTAGTTGGTACATAGATGTTTTTTGCCAGATTTATATACAGGTATTACTTTAGTCGTTTTCATATTATGTGAGAAAACACCACTTTTAAATGACAGGGTATATATGTTTCATCGGTTCGGCAGTGCTTTCAATTACATTTTTAATAAGACTCATCGTAATGCCGTCACAATCAGCTGAGAATGTATTACCGCAGTTATTAACAGTGCGTATGACCTCGTCCTTATTTGTTGGTATCAAAACTATTGAACGTTCATTACGTTTGCCCATGTAATCCAGAACGGACACACCTGGAGGAGTTTCAATTTGTTTAGCTAGCTCGGGACCAATGCTTACAAAATACTTATTAAACGTGTTTGCTATTTCAGCCCTGTCACTGATAGTAACACCATTGTTTTCAACTTGTACCGGATAGTTGCACTCAAGTCGAGATTTCCCCATGATTTTACGTAAAATGTTCCATGTCCCCGACAAGTTGTTCCGGTGCTCAGACAACAAATTACTAAAATAATCTCTTTTAGCATATCGTATAGCGGTTGTTAGTTTATTCTAGTACGATTTATATCTTAATTCGGTAGCTTTGCTTCTATTCGAAATAAACTGTTTGTATAATTTGTTTTTTCCTACATGCATTTTTGAGACCGTTCGTGAGCCAAGTGTTTTTTGTTCACACTTATTTTTATCATTAACTCGATAGAGCGGACAATAGTGACTATACAATGCAGTGAAATCGCTAGGAAAATCGTTATATGCCTTATTAGTATCAGTGTAACTAAGCACCTTGTCCCACGAATGAGCTTTCAACGCTGTATTTAGTGCAAAGATATTATCAGCGCTTAATTGGCGTGTGTATCTTGCAGGGCAACTGCGACTACGTCGACTACCATCAGACTTACATATAGAAAACACAGGCAAATGATCGCTTATATCAGTGACAAATAAACCACTCGTTATATCGCTATCAACATCATTAGTAAATATATTATCAATAAGTGTTGATGACGCAATCGAAATTCGTGTAGATCTAATAATTATTGGGTACATGCCAAGGCTAAACATCATATCCAGGAAATATTATGTACCATTATGTGAATCATGTTTCAATAAGTCTATACTGAAGTCGTCATAAATGAATATAGTTTTCTTAACTGCAGTTTGATTAAACAGGCGGTCAATGTTATCACAAAATAAAGATACGTCAGACCCAGGTGTTCTATATACGCAGGCAATGACCACATGTCTATTGTTGGCTATTGTTAACTCTATAGTGACACATTCAAATACATCCTTTACAACTGTAGATTTACTCGATATAATAGAGGAATCGAGAACATTTTTGGCGTATAGAGCCACACCAGCTCCTTGTTTATAATCCATTACTATGTGAAAAGAAGTATAACCTGGTAGTTGAAAACGGGGAGTCTGATCAGATTGAGCCCATGTCTCAGTAATAGCAATAATGTCAAAATCCATATTAAGTTATTTTAAGTAATTCTATATTTTTTTCAAAATTTCCATTCAAACTGCGCACGTTAACATGAACAAAGGATATATTTCTACCAGAATTACGATGTGACATACTGAGAATATCGTTAAATTTCTGTTCTGAATAATATTTACAGTTTGATGATATATGATTATAGAAGATATTTTCAGGATCAACATTGCTTTCTTGGTCATGGGCTGTATAATCAGAATATTGGAAAGAACGAAAGTTCAGTTGATCAAATTGATCAGAGACATGTTGGCAGAATTTGAAATCAGACTGAATGAACATAAATTTATCATCACATATTCCCGCAAACGGGAGAGTGTCCAGTGAGTTCGCCAGCATTTCGATAACATAAATCAATTACGGATTTCTAACAAGATTAGCGAGTGTCTTCGCTTTGAGCCGTTGCCCGTTCTCGCGAACCTTGATGTAGACGCAGCAGTTTTGCGTCCACGCGCTGTGTATCTGCCCGTCACGCTTCAGCTGCCGCGCTTGGCGAAAGACTTCACTGTTGTGGGTTGAGAGATGGTCATTTATGTAAATGTCCGTTCCTCTCAACGCACCACGTTTCGTCATCAGTTCCGCTTTCTCGTCAGCCGAGTGAAACTGGACGATGATGGGACGTTTCCCATCACGCCGCGGTGGAAGATCGTGTATCGCCGAGATGCCGTACGGCTCAATTGTGATGTTCAACTCCTGTAACGCGAAGTTGACAAAGTTCGTTCGCATTGTTTCGCGCTCAGAGATAGTCAATGTTTCCTCTGCTGCAGTCGACGATGAACTGCGCGTACGTGGTCTAGTTGGAGTGGCGGTTGATGCGTAGCTGTGTATTTTCAGTCCGGTGATTATCACATTGTTTTTTTTTAGTTCTGCTCCAGATCGTTCACCTGAGCCTCGAGCTTCGATATGCGTTCATCCTTTGCCTTGATCACCTCCAATAACTCGGAGATGCGCTTGTCTGTAGCAGTGTGTTGTTTTCTGATGTCATCGAACGAGTTGCACAGAAAGTCAAGCGATTGGCGAATTTCTTCCATTTCTGATTAGTTGTGCTTTGTAGCTTTTGAAGTAGGCATGTTGTGTGTGTGTGTGTGTGTGTGTGTGTGTGTGTGTGTGTGTGTGTGTGTGTGTGTGTGTGTGTGTGTGTGTGTGTATGCGTGCGTGTGTGTGCGTGCGTGTGTGTGTGTGTGATTTAAATATGGTTTATCGCAGGGTGACTCTGCTTCCTTATTCAGATGCTTTAGAACATAATATTTACCAGTTGATTTGATCGTAGAGTTGGCGTTGATCTTGACGTTGAACGTATAACACACTCCAGCATCAGTTGCGGTCAACTGGAAGTCTTCGTGACTGCATGGCTTCCCATTCCACCGACAACTATCAGGACAGTAATAATGTTTACACATGTGGAGGTGATCGGGAAATAAAGACACAATTATCATAATATATATACTACTATATCTTCACATGTACAATGTGGTGATGTTGATTAATGTAACCTCTCATCCACTTAATAACATTATATTTTAATACATTTAAGCATTTTAGCTGTTAAGTTTTGTAGCATGTCAATGTTATGACGGGTTGGGCATCGATCAATAGAGAGTCATCGAGAATATATTTGGTTTTGCTGCGCCATTGAGCTCGGGTTTCCGGGGATATACGAACCGAAGAAGTCATTTTATTATTTATTGCATCATACCACATTACTGCAAGCGACAAAATGCTGAAAGTATTACTATCAGTATATATACATATATATATATACATATTATATATATATATATATATATATCGATATATATATATACATACATATTATAACAACAACATCAACGAACAAAATAAAAACATCGTACGATGCAATCATGTCTTCCTTGAGGTGTGCATGTTGAAGGTAGACATCATTCATTGACAGGTTGCCGACGCCCCACTTCGTGTAGTTGAACGTGGATATGTCTGTCCGATTGTACATGTCTTCCAACCAATGAAACGAGCCGTTTTCTGCCGCAGCCACTAGTCTGAAACAAGTATCGACAAGGGTCCAGCAAGTGAGACTCAATTATAACTATAATTTTTGGTACGACAAATACCGTATGGTATGATGATTCACCACACTAACAACGTATGTGCTTCTTTTAAATAAACAAGTTATGACAACACTAAAATGACAACGAGTTGCACGAATTGTCGACGTACTCTATCATGTTTTGTGAATAGCTGATGTATTGAGTGTCTATCTTTCTTTCGTTATTTCGTGCGTGGCGTGATTATCACAACCGATATCAATAAAAGGTGTTCATCTCCTATTTAATCTCCAATTTCTCTCTCCATGTTCGCTTTATCTTTGCTGTCACATCACCGAGTCTTTTCATCGTTCTTTTCTCATAGCCACATCCACCTTGTTTATTCTTAGTGACTCTGTCCACTGCGTGTGTCTATTATAACATCGATTTGGTATCACAATTCAACCATCCTCCTTTTTGTAGCACTTACTATGCGTACCTAATTGTTCTCTTCAATTTAAAGCTACTCTTCGTGTGTCACAGTGGACTCGGTTGATCTGTAATAATATATGTGTGTCTCAGTGGACTCTTAATATTTATTTAACTATCTCCTGGGCTGGAGCTCAACATGGAGTTTGGTTCGTACAATTCCTACCATCAATTATTACCCTAGAACATACATTGTGCAAGCGTTTGCATTTAAAAAAAAAAAATAACGAGCCTTTCCATTTACCTATTATCAAAGGGCACAACATACTTAATGTAAATGTAAATGCATGTATATATATATATATATATATATATATATATATATATATATATATTCCATACTGCGACGTCTGACTCGCTATAATATTATGATTTGTGGGTGATGGTAGACTGTCCACAGGTTCGAGCGTATTCACAGAGCAGCTCAATATGGTTGATTGCCTGTGGCAGGCAGAAGTGAGTTAGTGGAACCGCGCTGCCTATACAAGACGTATGTCTTGCGTGCAACACCTCTCTCTCCTCATTCTCCCGGAAGCTTAGGTCCATCACAATCACCATGCGACTCGCGCCCAACTTGTTTCGCTAGGTCGCTATCCTGGCTTTCACCGGTCTGTTTGACAAACCGCGGCGCTGGGTAGTATGTGGTTACAGACGCCACTGAAAGGTGGTAAGCAGGTTGAAGCACAACGAATAGACATGCTCAACATTACACTTACTGTCCGTCTCATACATGGCCGACACTTCGCACTCACTGTCAGCACTCAGTCCTGGTGGCATCGACGCTAGTTTGTTCTAGCGACGGACTGCTTGTACACTCAACCACGCCACCGCCGTGTTTGGTCTTCAAAATCGAGGTGATGACGTCAACCACAGTGTTATGCACGTACCTGCCCTCCAAGGCTAGCGCAGTGCAGCCGTCGTTGTTGTATATAGACGACATACAGCTTCGTATGCAATCAGCGCCCTGGCTATGTCGACACAACGGGCTACCAAGCATATTGGCGTTCTGCCTATCTCGTTAAAACAATTCAGTTGAACACCGTGATCTAGTAACGTCTGCACCAAATCCCTATCTCCCTCTGAAGTGGCAATCTGCAATTGCTGATTTTCGCACTTCTCACCGCCACCGTAGGAAAAGAGCAGTATCAATGACCGGTGGAGAGAACACTTCATTCAGCAGTCTTATAAATAGATCCAGCAGAAACCCACTGTATACGACCTTCACCTGCCTCCCACCTTAGACGAGATCAAGAAAGCTACAAGCCGCACAATCTCAGGCAAAACCCCAGGCATGGACGGGATTCCTGCACAAGTCTACAAAACAGTCGGACCAATGGCGCATGACGCCTTCCACGACGTTGAGGAGATACCGAAAGACTTCAATGACGCCACACATGTTTCGCTCTTAAAAAAACAAGGACATTAAAGCCGACTGCGGAAACTACCGAGGTATTACACTTCTCTCAATCGCAGGGAAGATATTGGCTCGCGTCGTACTGGATCGCCTGATTAACATCATCTTTTCGAGGAAAACCTGCCAGTCTGAGTTGTGAGTGAAATGTACTGAGCAAATCATGAAACTGTACACTATGTTCATAAACCTCACAACAGGCCTTTGATACCGTCAACAGGAAGGCCTTCTTCGCCTATTTCAGGACGACATGACTGGCTTCGTTATCTCGAATGGAGACGTCTCTGCCCCAATCACAATCTTCAACGGCGTCAAGCAGGGATGCGTGATTGCCCTAGTTCTGTTCAACCTCTTGTTCACATCCACAGCGACCGACCTGTCAAATGTTCACCCTGCCCTCATTGTGGACGACCATGCAAGTCCCGCATTGGTCTCATCGACCAAATGAGCACACACAATAAATGAGAAAAGCAAAATCGTTATCATCGGAAATGTTGGACTACAAACGGGGTTATCGTCATAGAATTTACCCCCATGGTGCAATACCAATTGTGCTATGTCGGTCCAACCACTACATTTTCCGCTTTCAATGCTACCATAAGTGCTGTGTCTCCCGGGTTGTCAGTCTATCTAGATGTCGCCTGGATTAAACAGTACTTCAGTCAACTGCGTCAAGCCGTGATACCTTGCTCAATGTCCGACCGGCTTTCGCTCCGCGAAGCAACCCAATTGCAGCCAGATCATTGTGGCGACTATTACTGAGTGAACGACCTCATCTGATGTAGACATTAATCAGGCACAGATAACTCACAAGCAGACGGCGCCATAATATGCCTAGTCATTGGGCGACAGGGGTCAGACTCTAGCTGTCTATCATTGGGCATCTGCCAGACCCATCTAATGTTAAGCTTCCGTTGTTCCCACCGTCTGAGATCGAGTGAGTATGCGTATTTGGCCCAGGATTGCTTAATACCGATGTAGCCGTGCGTCCTTTGCGGCGGCGTCGTTAGCTCGGACACGCTATGCGACGCATGGGACATGATCATGCTCTCAGTGTTGACTGAACTCCTTTTATTGTGTACTTGAGTAAAAAGTAAAAGTAACTTTCAAAAGTCTTGAAGTAAGAGTAAAAGTAAAAGTACAATTTAACGTTTTAATTTCAACATTACAGCAGGCACACAAAATGCGACACTAAAATAACTACTTTACTTTACACGAACCTTAACTCAATAACAGTCTTTGCAACAGGAAGTTATATAATTATAGTGGCCGACTATTGTTCATCTACGACTATCGCCCTCTGCGAGATTTTGCCACTAAATACATGTATGACGTGGTTTGACCTTACGAGAATATTGTGCCATCCACACTTACAATAATTGCGTCTCTTTCAATGGATAATAACCGCCGGACGATAGTCGTCGATAGCAGTGTTTACTCGCCACCATGTTTACTCTTACGAAAATTGCAAGTATTTCACTAAACCCAATTTGTCCAACAATTTAGTTGCATAGCATGAAATAAATAAGTGGTAGGAAGTTACAATTGGGATCTATTTCACAAAAACTTCTTCAGATTTCTTTTTGGGAAAAGGGCTAATAAGAGGACAATAATCGTCATGCCCATTAAAAGGCAGTATAATACAGATACTTGCAGTATAGTTACGAACAGGGTACTTGTTTAGTATCCGGGCCCACCTCAATTTCGTCGATAGAACTACGCTTTTGCCTAAATTTGAAAGCTCAGTGCGTTATATCCACCATTCAACATAATCCCAGGCATATATATTTAACGAAAATATTGCGTCTTAGCGAACTTTTGAGGCCAAGAGTGAAGAGAGCGACCCGGTTTGCACCGGTCTGCGCCGCTGCGGCCGTGCATTACCGCAGTGAGCGATGTGTTGACTTGTAACCTAAGCTCCCTGTTTGTCACAGCTCGCTGGGCACTAAAAATGTTTGCATTTGCATCTAGTTTTATTTATAATTACTCGATCAGATGAGTGAATTTATCTACAAATGCAATACACCTTTGTTCTGTTACAAGATCAGTTGCTATTGTCATAATTGCTGCTGTTTTGCACCAATCACGGTTTACGCAGAATAGTTATACAGTACGTTTATGGATATTAGCCGCAGATGAAACAATATATCATCGACGTCTGTGTAACCTGTCTCTTCACCACCTTTGTGATTGTGCACATTGGTTTGTGTACATCAGCGGTTGGTCAACGATATTCTTGCATTATAGTGGATTCCCCCCTCTCCTGCGCAAATAACATGAAATCGTCTGGAATGAGTCCACTCTGAGCTACGTTTATATTCAGGATAACTATTAACACTATGTTGATGTGAATGTTCAATTGTGTTATTAATGCAGGCAATTTCGGCATTTAATATGACCATTTTGGTATCCATGTTGTCAATTTCGGGATCCTTTTTAGCGTTTTGTCACGCTGGTTGGCATATATGTCGTCCAACTGTTCATTATGACAACAGCATTGTTTGGCATATCGTTTGATTTCTGCAGCATACAATTACAGTTCAGCCGAATGTTTAGATATCATGCAAACCAGCATCACCTGAAATGTGTATGTAGGCGTTTATGATTGCGCCATTATAACATGATTGGTTATATAACAATTACGGTTAACAAAACTATGTATACAATTGTTCAATGCACTTCTACCTCCTCCGTTTATGTATGATTTTCGTAGGATTGATTGACTGTGCGGGGTGTGACAAGCAGCAGTGCGTATCAGCGGTTGTTGCGCAACGCTCTCCGACTCATAGCAGATGCAAAATCTCCAACACGCAAATATCATAGCAACACACTGCGACACTACAAAAAAGAATGGCTATCGACTAAAAACGCAGAAGCCAATGTTTTCAATGTTGTCATTATTGATCCACAAACACTGCGTACCGAAATGTCAGGGGTATTTTAATGGCACTAGTGTATTGAAACAAATATAACACTGCGTTTAGTTTAAGTTTTACTCGGCGACGACATGTCTTCAACAATATACGATACCTGAATGCGTTTTGGTTGCAAATGGTGACGGCGGGAAAGACGACAGGCTTTTCTCGTGACATCGTTATCTTCCACCTGGCAGGCCAGTTGAAGTAAACTCGTACTTGGTTATGACATTGGTAGACGTATGTCAGCGTGGTGATTAGCACGACGGCAGTCCAGATAATCCTGCAACAAACGAACGTAGCGGATTAAGTTTTAAGAAATGCAGAAATCTCTCTGATTAATCCCTTGAATGGCGTAGCATTATTGTTTTATATATATATATATATATATATATATATATATATATACATATATATTGTTATATATATATATACATATATATATATATTGTTATATATATATATATATATATATATATATATATATATATATAACTATAATGCCACGCCATTCGAGGGATTAATCAGAGTATATAAATAAATTATATCCATATATATATATATATATATTTGTATTCAGCATACATACGCAAATATGCATAAGGGACCGCGTTAGGCAGACCGCTGTTTTTATTCAGACCAAAGCCGGTCTCCTTAAAGTTTTGACCCCTGGTTGCGTGGATAATATGTTTTATTTTACTATTCAAACTGTTATTATACGTCGCATAACCATAAATATAATTACGTGAATAACTATTTTGGTGATTGCTGAGACATTGTTTTCGGAGGTTACATATCCTATCTCTCATAATGGTGTTGTCTGCATATGCTGCCGGTGATATAATCACTCCCTTAGCCAAGATTGTGACATTTTCCAATTCACCTGTTATTCTCGTGAAAAACCTAGTTACAAAATTAACATGTATCCGTGATTGCATGAACACCATTACCTACATGCGAGCCCTACTATTTGTCGACTCTACGACGTTTCGCAGACCGTGGAACGTGGTTGTTTCACAGAACGCCTTGAAGGCGCGACTCCACTGCTTGCTTCCTTCGCCCGGCTCGTCTACAGCTTCATTGAGCTGCAGCGATGCCACCATTAACATACTTTCTGACGGTTGGGATTCTTTCATCTGGCTCGCAGAAGTTGTGCCTTTCATGGTGACAAGAAAGTACCCTTTATTAATGAAGTAGAATACATTCGAGTCAACTAAGAGTAGACAGCGCAACTCATACTGTCATAAACAAAAGTGAGGATGTTGGAAGCAATGTAGAGAGAACACCATGAAGAGTTATGTTGTTACAGGTACATCGGCATTGATGTGTGTGCGAGAAACAGAAGTGAGGATGTTGGAAGCAATGTAGAGAGAACACCATAAAGAGATATGTTGTTACAAGTACATCGGCATTGATGTGTGTGCGAGAAACAGAAGTGAGGATGCTGGAAGCAATGTAGAGAGAACACCGTGAAGAGTTATGTTGTTACATGTACATCGGCATTGATGTGTGTGCCAGAAACAGAAGTGAGGATGTTGGAAGCAATGTAGAGAGAACACCATGAAGAGATATGTTGTTACAAGTACATCGGCATTGATGTGTCTGCCAGAAACAGAAGGGGGGTGCTGGAAGCAATGTAGAGAGAACACCGTGAAGAGTTATGTTGTTACAAGTACATCGGCATTGATGTGTGTGCCAGAAACAGAAGTGAGGATGTTGAAAGCAATGTAGAGAGAGCACCATGAAGAGATATGTTGTTACAAGTACATCGGCATTGATGTGTGTGCCAGAAACAGAAGGGAGAATGTTGGAAGCAATGTAGAGAGAACACCATGAAGAGTTATGTTGTTACAGGTACATCGGTATTGATGTGTGTGCCAGAAACAGAAGTGAGGATGTTGGAAGCAATGTAGAGAGAACACCATGAAGAGTTATGTTGTTACAAGTACATCGGCATTGATGTATGTGCCAGAAACAGAAGTGACGATGCTGGAAGCAATGTAGAGAGAACACCATAAAGAGTTATGTTGTTACAAATACATCGGCATTGATGTGTGTGCCAGAAACAGAAGGGAGGATGCTGGAAGCAATGTAGAGAGAACACCATGAAGAGATATGTTGTTACAAGTACATCGGCATTGATGTGTGTGCGAGAAATAGAAGTGAGGATGCTGGAAGCAATGTAGAGAGAACACCGTGAAGAGTTATGTTGTTACAGGTACATCGGCATTGATGTGTGTGCCAGAAACAGAAGGGAGGATGTTGGAAGCAATGTAGAGAGAACACCATGAAGAGTTATGTTGTTACAGGTACATCGGCACTGATGTATGTGCCAGAAACAAAAGGGAGGATGTTGGAAGCAATGTAGAGAGAACACCATGAAGAGTTATGTTGTTACAAGTACATCGGCATTGATGTGAGTGCCAGAAACAGAAGTGAGGATGCTGGAAGCAATGTAGAGAGAACACCATGAAGAGTTATGTTGTTATAGGCACATCGGCATTGATGTATGTGCCAGAAACAGAAGGGAGGATGTTGGAAGCAATGTAGAGAGAACACCATGAAGAGTTATGTTGTTACAGGTACATCGGTATTGATGTGTGTGCCAGAAACAGAAGTGAGGATGTTGGAAGCAATGTAGAGAAAACACCATGAAGAGTTATGTTGTTACAAGTACATCGGCATTGATGTGAGTGCCAGAAACAGAAGTGAGGATGCTGGAAGCAATTTAGAGAGAACACCATGAAGAGTTATGTTGTTATAGGCACATCGGCATTGATGTGTGTGCGAGAAACAGAAGTGAGGATGCTGGAAGCAATGTAGAGAGAACACCATGAAGAGTTATGTTGTTACAGGTACATCGGCATTGATGTGTGTGCCAGAAACAGAAGGGAGGATGCTGGAAGCAATGTAGAGAGAACACCATGATGAGTTATGGATGGATCTAGGATATTTGTGGGGTTTTCATTTAATATCGATTGAAGGCAAGTAAGTGCCGTATTCCCTTTTCTGTTCATCAGCGTGGTGGATTTAATCAGACGAAAGATCAGCACGATTTTGAAGTTTTCAGAACACGATATATGCAGACGATCTGACCACCATAGCAGCGACCAAAATAAATAAGAACTACAAGTCGATTTCAAAAGAGGCAGTGCGTGCCTAGTTTATAATTTATTAATTAATATAATGTTCTTAAGACTACATTAAGACTATTAAGATTACATGTTTAAGGTATGCTGCCCCCGCCAAATTGAGTTTAGTAAGCCCGTAATAACATTCGCAATTTTAAAGGTAAGACCACCGTGCATGCTCAAATAGATACCAAAACATCAAATTTCAAAACAAGCTTATTGACAATACGGCTCAGTCGGGCTGAGTTAACTGTAATACGCTTTGATGTTCAACGATGTCTCATTTTCTCACGTTCAACATAGCAGACTTCCTGTTACATATTATTACTACGCCCGCTAAGTTAAGTACAGGAACTGAATGACTCTCTTTAGAGACGTTGGGTGGGAAGGACATCAAGCATATGGATGGTTGTGTGTACGTTCGAGGAACAGCTATGGAAGATTGTATTCAGACGTAGAGGTGCAACGTCTGATACAAACGGTAGATAATGTTTTGATAAGGCAAAGGGCGTCACACAGGACAAACACATTTCGAAGAAGCTGAGAAAGAAATTCCAGAACGTGGATGTTGCACTGGCACAGCTGTTTCGTCTTGTGATAGTGCCGCTGTCTGAACAACAACAAGAACAGCAACAACAGCAGCAACAACAACAACAGCATCAACAACAACAACAAAAACAACAGCAGCATCAACAACAACACAGTAACAGCGGAAGTTTGGACAAACATCTGGCATTGGAGAATAAAATAGGGTGGACAGAACAAGAAAGAGTGACATGACGAATGCGATTGTGGTGAGTTGTTATATAGGTTACTCAGCGGGGACGTTGGAGCGGAAAAACTTGCAAATAAACCTTCAAACATACTTTTAAACTTACAACTTTGCAAACTTTCACTGACAAACGGGCAATCAAACGTACTTTCGACAGTGCAACTCACCAAATTCGACTGTTTCGACAGTGCAACTCACCAAATTCCACTGTTTCGACAGTCCAACTCAGCGTATTCCACTGTTTCGACAGGTCAACTCAGCGTATTTCACTCTTTCGACAAAATAGACTGGTATAAAACGAGTTGCACAAACGAAACACTAAACTTATACCAACGAGTTCCACGAACCAAACTTAGTCCAGCGAGTTGCACAAACGAAACTAAACTTAGACCAACACGTTGCACGAACCAAACTATAGACACGAGTTGCACAAACGAAACACTAATCTTTGCCCAACACGTTGCACGAATTGAACTTAGATCAACTAGTCGGACAAACGAAACACTAAACTTAGACACTAGTTGCACTAACAAAACTTGGACCAGCTAGTTGCACAAACCAATATACGCAGGCAAATTCAGGCAATCCTCCAAGATACACAGGCAATTTCAGGAAAATTCAGGCAATCGACCAAGACACACAGGCAATTTCAGGAAAATTCAGGCAATCGACTAAGATATGTAGATAAATTCGGGCAATCCACCAAGATATACAGGCAAATTCAGGTAAATTCAGGTAATCGACCAATATACACAGGCAATTTCAGGAAAATTTAGGCAATCGACCAAGATACACAGCCAATTTCAGGAAAATTCAGGCAATCGACCAAGATATGCAAGCAAATTCAGGCAATCCACCAAGATATACAGGCAAATTCAGGCAATCGACCAAGATACACAGGCAATTTCAGGAAAATTCAGGCAATCGACCAAGATACACAGGCAATTTCAGGAAAATTCAGGAAATCGACCAAGATACACAGGCAATTTCAAGAAAATTCAGGCAATCGACCAAAATACGCCGGCAAATTCAGGCAATCGACCAAGATATACAGGCAAATTCAGGAAAATTCAGGCAATCGACCAAGATACACAGGCAATTTCAGGAAAATTCTGGCAATCGACCAAGATACACAGGCAATTTCAGGAAAATCACTAATCAAACTTAGCCAAGCTGCACGAATCAAACTTAGAACAACTAGTCAGACAAACGAAACACTAAACTTAGACCAACACGTTGCACGAGCCAAATTTAGTTCAGCGAGTTGGACAAACGAAACACTAAACTTAGACACTAGTTGCACCAACAAAACTTGGACCAGCTAGTTGCACAAAGCAATATACGCAAGCAAATTCAGGCAATCCTCCAAGATACACAGGTAATTTCAGGAAAATTCAGGCAATCGACCAAGATACGCAGGCAAATTCAGGCAAACTCACCAAACTATCAAACTTACAAATTGTTATATCAAGGTGGGTTGTATAAATTTTCGCGAGCTTTCACCCCAACGTTTTTCACTCTATCTAAACTTAATTATATATTTTTATCCGCTAGATGGCATCACCATGTAACGTAGTACTCCAATTATCCACTAGGGAGCGCTACGGTGGAAGTGACGTCTTACCGGAAGTCACTTGAGTGTCATGGCGGCCTCTAAGGTTCCACCATTTCCGGAAGTGTGTCGACGAATAGAGATCTATCATGACCGGTAGATGGCGTTACTCTGACTAATTACATTGGTGACCTTTGGGTGGTGTCGGATGTCGCCTGTCTCATAAAGGCGCACAGTTTTTATATTAAGGGAAGTCACGTGATGTACGTTCGGTCTGATTGATTATGCAAATGAGATGACGATGAAAATAACAACTATAAAAATGTCTAAGTCCTACCGACTCTAAAAATTTCTAAGTCCTACCAACTATAACAATTTGCCTGTATATCTTGGTGAATTGCCTGAATTTGCTGCATATCTTGGTCGATTGCCTGAAATTTCCTGAAATTGCCTGTGTATCTTGGTCGATTGCCTGAATTTTCCTGAAATTGCCTGTGTATCTTCGTTGATTGCCTGAATTTTCCTGAAATTGCCTGTGGAACTTGGTCGATTGCCTGAATTTTACTGAAATTGCCTTTGTATCTTGGTCGATTGCCTGAATTTTCCTGAAATTGCCTGTGTATCTTGGTCGATTGCCTGAATTTTCCTGAAATTGCCTGTGTATCTTGGAGGATTGCCTGAATTTGCCTGCGTATATTGCTTTGTGCAACTAGCTGGTCCAAGTTTTGTTAGTGCAACTGGTGTCTAAGTTTAGTGTTTCGTTTGTGATAGGAGGAAAGCCACGGGTGAAGTGGGAGGACTCTGAGAAGAACATAAAGAGCTGTAAACAATACAGTATCACACATTAAGTGATAGGAGGAAAGCCACGGGTGAAGTGGGAGGACTGTGAGAAGAACATAAAGAGCTGTACAACAATACAGTATCAAACATTAAGTGATAGGAGGAAAGCCACGGGTGAAGTGGGAGGACTCTGAGAAGAACATAAAGAGCTGTACAACAATACAGTGTCAGACATTAAGTGATAGGAGGAAAGCCACGGGTGAAGTGGGAGGACTGCGAGAAGAACATAAAGAGCTGTACAACAATACAGTATCAGACATTAAGTGATAGGAGGAAAGCCACGGGTGAAGTGGGAGGACTGTGAGAAGAACATAAAGAGCTGTAAACAATACAGTATCAGACATGAAGTGATAGGAGGAAAGCCACGGGTGAAGTGGGAGGACTCTGAGAAGAACATAAAGAGCTGTAAACAATACAGTATCAGACATTAAGTGATAGGAGGAAAGCCACGGGTGAGGTGGGAGGACTGTGAGAAGAACATAAAGAGCTGTAAACAATACAGTATCAGACATGAAGTGATAGGAGGAAAGCCACGGGTGAAGTGGGAGGACTCTGAGAAGAACATAAAGAGCTGTAAACAATACAGTATCAGACATTAAGTGATAGGAGGAAAGCCACGGGTGAAGTGGGAGGACTCTGAGAAGAACATAAAGAGCTGTACAACAATACAGTATCAGATATTAAGTGATAGGAGGAATGCCATGGGTGAGGTGTGAGGACTGCGAGAAGAACACAAAGAGCTGTACAACAATACAGTATCAGACATTAAGTGATAGGAGGAAAGCCACGGGTGAAGTGGGAGGACTCTGAGAAGAACATAAAGAGCTGTAAACAATACAGTATCAGACATTAAGTGATAGGAGGAAAGCCACGGGTGAAGTGGGAGGACTCTGAGAAGAACATAAAGAGCTGTAAACAATACAGTGTCAGACATGAAGTGATAGGAGGAAAGCCACGGGTGAGGTGGGAGGACTCTGAGAAGAACATAAAGAGCTGTAAACAATACAGTGTCAGACATGAAGTGATAGGAGGAAAGCCACGGGTGAAGTGGGAGGACTCTGAGAAGAACACAAAGAGCTGTAAACAATACAGTATAAGACATGAAGTGATAGGAGGAAAGCCATGGGTGAAGTGGGAGGACTGTGAGAAGAACATAAAGAGCTGTAAACAATACAGTATCAGACATTACGTGATAGGAGGAAAGCCACGGGTGAAGTGGGAGGACTCTGAGAAGAACATAAAGAGCTGTAAACAATACAGTGTCAGACATGAAGTAATAGGAGGAAAGCCACGGGTGAAGTGGGAGGACTCTGAGAAGAACATAAAGAGCTGTAAACAATACAGTATCAGACATTAAGTGATAGGAGGAAAGCCACGGGTGAAGTGGGAGGACTGTGAGAAGAACATAAAGAGCTGTAAACAATACAATATCAGACATTAAGTGATAGGAGGAAAGCCATGGATGAAGTGGGAGGACTCTGAGAAGAACACAAAGAGCTGTACAACAATACAGTATCAGACATTAAGTGATAGGAGGAAAGCCACGGGTGAGGTGGGAGGACTGTGAGAAGAACATAAAGAGCTGTACAACAATACAGTATCAGACATTAAGTGATAGGAGGAAAGCCACGGGTGAAGTGGGAGAACTCTGAGAAGAACATAAAGAGCTGTAAACAATACAGTATCAGACATTAAGTGATAGGAGGAAAGCCACGGGTGAAGTGGGAGGACTCTGAGAAGAACATAAAGAGCTGTAAACAATACAGTATCAGACATTAAGTGATAGGAGGAAAGCCATGGGTGAAGTGGGAGGACTGTGAGAAGAACATAAAGAGCTGTAAACAATACAGTGTCAGACATTAAGTGATAGGAGGAAAGCCACGGGTGAGGTGGGAGGACTGTGAGAAGAACATAAAGAGCTGTACAACAATACAGTATCAGACATTAAGTGATAGGAGGAAAGCCATGGGTGAAGTGGGAGGACTCTGAGAAGAACATATAGAGCTGTACAACAATACAGTATCAGACATTAAGTGATAGGAGGAATGCCATGGGTGAAGTGGGAGGACTGTGAGAAGAACATAAAGAGCTGTACAACAATACAGTATCAGACATTAAGTGATAGGAGGAAAGCCACGGGTGAAGTGGGAGGACTCTGAGAAGAACATAAAGAGCTGTACAACAATACAGTATCAGACATTAAGTGATAGGAGGAAAGCCATGGGTGAAGTGGGAGGACTGTGAGAAGAACATAAAGAGCTGTAAACAATACAGTGTCAGACATTAAGTGATAGGAGGAAAGCCACGGGTGAGGTGGGAGGACTGTGAGAAGAACATAAAGAGCTGTACAACAATACAGTATCAGACATTAAGTGATAGGAGGAAAGCCATGGGTGAAGTGGGAGGACTCTGAGAAGAACATATAGAGCTGTACAACAATACAGTATCAGACATTAAGTGATAGGAGGAATGCCATGGGTGAAGTGGGAGGACTGTGAGAAGAACATAAAGAGCTGTACAACAATACAGTATCAGACATTAACTGATAGGAGGAAAGCCATGGGTGAAGTGGGAGGACTCTGAGAAGAACATAAAGAGCTGTACAACAATACAGTATCAGACATTAAGTGATAGGAGGAAAGCCACGGGTGAAGTGGGAGGACTGTGAGAAGAACACAAAGAGCTGTAAACAATACAGTATCAGACATTAAGTGATAGGAGGAAAGCCATGGGTGAGGTGGGAGGACTGTGAGAAGAACACAAAGAGCTGTAAACAATACAGTATCAGACATTAAGTGATAGGAGGAAAGCCACGGGTGAAGTGGGCGGACTCTGAGAAGAACATAAAGAGCTGTAAACAATACAGTATCAGACATTAAGTGATAGGAGGAAAGCCATGGGTGAAGTGGGAGGACTCTGAGAAGAACATAAAGAGCTGTAAACAATACAGTATCAGACATTAAGTGATAGGAGGAAAGCCACGGGTGAAGTGGGAGGACTCTGAGAAGAACATAAAGAGCTGTACAACAATACAGTATCAGACATTAAGTGATAGGAGGAAAGCCACGGGTGAAGTGGGAGGACTGCGAGAAGAACATAAAGAGCTGTAAACAATACAGTACCAGACATTAAGTGATAGGAGGAAAGCCATGGGTGAAGTGGGAGGACTCTGAGAAGAACATAAAGAGCTGTACAACAATACAGTGTCAGACATGAAGTGATAGGAGGAAAGCCATGGGTGAGGTGGGAGGACTGCGAGAAGAACATAAAGAGCTGTAAACAATACAGTATCAGACATTAAGTGATAGGAGGAAAGCCACGGGTGAAGTGGGAAGACTCTGAGAAGAACATAAAGAGCTGTAAACAATACAGTATCAGACATTAAGTGATAGGAGGAAAGCCATGGGTGAAGTGGGAGGACTCTGAGAAGAACATAAAGAGCTGTACAACAATACAGTATCAGACATTAAGTGATAGGAGGAAAGCCACGGGTGAAGTGGGAGGACTGTGAGAAGAACACAAAGAGCTGTAAACAATACAGTATCAGACATTAAGTGATAGGAGGAAAGCCACGGGTGAAGTGGGAGGACTCTGAGAAGAACATAAAGAGCTGTACAACAATACAGTATTAGACATGAAGTGATAGGAGGAAAGCCACGGGTGAAGTGGGAGGACTCTGAGAAGAACATAAAGAGCTGTACAACAATACAGTATCAAACATTAAGTGATAGGAGGAAAGCCACGGGTGAAGTGGGAGGACTCTGAGAAGAACATAAAGAGCTGTAAACAATACAGTATCAGACATTAAGTGATAGGAGGAAAGCTACGGGGGAGGTGAGAGGACTGCGAGAAGAACATAAAGAGCTGTACAACAATACAGTATCAGACATTAAGTGATAGGAGGAAAGCCACGGGTGAAGTGGGAGGACTCTGAGAAGAACATAAAGAGCTGTAAACAATACAGTATCAGACATTAAGTGATAGGAGGAAAGCCATGGGTGAAGTGGGAGGACTGCGAGAAGAACAAAAAGAGCTGTACAACAATACAGTATCAGACATTAAGTGATAGGAGGAAAGCCACGGGTGAAGTGGGAGGACTCTGAGAAGAACATAAAGAGCTGTAAACAATACAGTGTCAGACATGAAGTGATAGGAGGAAAGCCACGGGTGAAGTGGGAGGACTGTGAGAAGAACATATAGAGCTGTAAACAATACAGTATCAGACATTAAGTGATAGGAGGAAAGCCACGGGTGAAGTGGGAGGACTCTGAGAAGAACATAAAGAGCTGTAAACAATACAGTGTCAGACATGAAGTAATAGGAGGAAAGCCACGGGTGAAGTGGGAGGACTCTGAGAAGAACATAAAGAGCTGTAAACAATACAGTGTCAGACATTAAGTGATAGGAGGAAAGCCACGGGTGAAGTGGGAGGACTGTGAGAAGAACATAAAGAGCTGTAAACAATACAGTATCAGACATTAAGTGATAGGAGGAAAGCCATGGGTGAAGTGGGAGGACTCTGAGAAGAACACAAAGAGCTGTACAACAATACAGTATCAGACATTAAGTGATAGGAGGAAAGCCACGGGTGAGGTGGGAGGACTGTGAGAAGAACATAAAGAGCTGTACAACAATACAGTATCAGACATTAAGTGATAGGAGGAAAGCCACGGGTGAAGTGGGAGGACTCTGAGAAGAACATAAAGAGCTGTAAACAATACAGTATCAGACATTAAGTGATAGGAGGAAAGCCACGGGTGAAGTGGGATGACTCTGAGAAGAACATAAAGAGCTGTACAACAATACAGTATCAGACATTAAGTGATAGGAGGAAAGCCATGGGTGAAGTGGGAGGACTGTGAGAAGAACATAAAGAGCTGTAAACAATACAGTGTCAGACATTAAGTGATAGGAGGAAAGCCACGGGTGAGATGGGAGGACTGTGAGAAGAACGTAAAGAGCTGTACAACAATACCGTATCAGACATTAAGTGATAGGAGGAAAGCCACGGGTGAAGTGGGAGGACTGTGAGAAGAACACAAAGAGCTGTAAACAATACAGTATCAGACATTAAGTGATAGGAGGAAAGCCATGGGTGAGGTGGGAGGACTGTGAGAAGAACACAAAGAGCTGTAAACAATACAGTATCAGACATTAAGTGATAGGAGGAAAGCCACGGGTGAAGTGGGCGGACTCTGAGAAGAACATAAAGAGCTGTAAACAATACAGTATCAGACATTAAGTGATAGGAGGAAAGCCATGGGTGAAGTGGGAGGACTCTGAGAAGAACATAAAGAGCTGTAAACAATACAGTATCAGACATTAAGTGATAGGAGGAAAGCCACGGGTGAAGTGGGAGGACTCTGAGAAGAACATAAAGAGCTGTACAACAATACAGTATCAGACATTAAGTGATAGGAGGAAAGCCACGGGTGAAGTGGGAGGACTGCGAGAAGAACATAAAGAGCTGTAAACAATACAGTACCAGACATTAAGTGATAGGAGGAAAGCCATGGGTGAAGTGGGAGGACTCTGAGAAGAACATAAAGAGCTGTACAACAATACAGTATCAGACATTAAGTGATAGGAGGAAAGCCACGGGTGAAGTGGGAGGACTGTGAGAAGAACACAAAGAGCTGTAAACAATACAGTATCAGACATTAAGTGATAGGAGGAAAGCCACGGGTGAAGTGGGAGGACTCTGAGAAGAACATAAAGAGCTGTAAACAATACAGTATCAGACATTAAGTGATAGGAGGAAAGCTACGGGGGAGGTGAGAGGACTGCGAGAAGAACATAAAGAGCTGTACAACAATACAGTATCAGACATTAAGTGATAGGAGGAAAGCCACGGGTGAAGTGGGAGGACTCTGAGAAGAACATAAAGAGCTGTAAACAATACAGTATCAGACATTAAGTGATAGGAGGAAAGCCATGGGTGAAGTGGGAGGACTGCGAGAAGAACAAAAAGAGCTGTACAACAATACAGTATCAGACATTAAGTGATAGGAGTAAAGCCACGGGTGAAGTGGGAGGACTCTGAGAAGAACATAAAGAGCTGTAAACAATACAGTGTCAGACATGAAGTGATAGGAGGAAAGCCACGGGTGAAGTGGGAGGACTGTGAGAAGAACATATAGAGCTGTAAACAATACAGTATCAGACATTAAGTGATAGGAGGAAAGCCACGGGTGAAGTGGGAGGACTCTGAGAAGAACATAAAGAGCTGTAAACAATACAGTGTCAGACATGAAGTAATAGGAGGAAAGCCACGGGTGAAGTGGGAGGACTCTGAGAAGAACATAAAGAGCTGTAAACAATACAGTGTCAGACATTAAGTGATAGGAGGAAAGCCACGGGTGAAGTGGGAGGACTGTGAGAAGAACATAAAGAGCTGTAAACAATACAGTATCAGACATTAAGTGATAGGAGGAAAGCCATGGGTGAAGTGGGAGGACTCTGAGAAGAACACAAAGAGCTGTACAACAATACAGTATCAGACATTAAGTGATAGGAGGAAAGCCACGGGTGAGGTGGGAGGACTGTGAGAAGAACATAAAGAGCTGTACAACAATACAGTATCAGACATTAAGTGATAGGAGGAAAGCCACGGGTGAAGTGGGAGGACTCTGAGAAGAACATAAAGAGCTGTAAACAATACAGTATCAGACATTAAGTGATAGGAGGAAAGCCACGGGTGAAGTGGGATGACTCTGAGAAGAACATAAAGAGCTGTACAACAATACAGTATCAGACATTAAGTGATAGGAGGAAAGCCATGGGTGAAGTGGGAGGACTGTGAGAAGAACATAAAGAGCTGTAAACAATACAGTGTCAGACATTAAGTGATAGGAGGAAAGCCACGGGTGAGATGGGAGGACTGTGAGAAGAACGTAAAGAGCTGTACAACAATACCGTATCAGACATTAAGTGATAGGAGGAAAGCCACGGGTGAAGTGGGAGGACTGTGAGAAGAACACAAAGAGCTGTAAACAATACAGTATCAGACATTAAGTGATAGGAGGAAAGCCACGGGTGAAGTGGGAGGACTCTGAGAAGAACATAAAGAGCTGTACAACAATACAGTATTAGACATGAAGTGATAGGAGGAAAGCCACGGGTGAAGTGGGAGGACTCTGAGAAGAACATAAAGAGCTGTACAACAATACAGTATCAGACATTAAGTGATAGGAGGAAAGCCACGGGTGAAGTGGGAGGACTCTGAGAAGAACATAAAGAGCTGTAAACAATACAGTATCAGACATGAAGTGATAGGAGGAAAGCTACGGGGGAGGTGAGAGGACTGCGAGAAGAACATAAAGAGCTGTACAACAATACAGTATCAGACATTAAGTGATAGGAGGAAAGCCACGGGTGAAGTGGGAGGACTCTGAGAAGAACATAAAGAGCTGTAAACAATACAGTACCAGACATTAAGTGATAGGAGGAAAGCCATGGGTGAAGTGGGAGGACTGCGAGAAGAACAAAAAGAGCTGTACAACAATACAGTATCAGACATTAAGTGATAGGAGGAAAGCCACGGGTGAAGTGGGAGGACTCTGAGAAGAACATAAAGAGCTGTAAACAATACAGTGTCAGACATGAAGTGATAGGAGGAAAGCCACGGGTGAAGTGGGAGGACTGTGAGAAGAACATATTGAGCTGTAAACAATACAGTATCAGACATTAAGTGATAGGAGGAAAGCCACGGGTGAAGTGGGAGGACTCTGAGAAGAACATAAAGAGCTGTACAACAATACAGTATCAGACATTAAGTGATAGGAGGAAAGCCATGGGTGAAGTGGGAGGACTCTGAGAAGAACATAAAGAGCTGTAAACAATACAGTGTCAGACATTAAGTGATAGGAGGAAAGCCACGGGTGAAGTGGGAGGACTGTGAGAAGAACATATAGAGCTGTAAACAATACATTATCAAACATTAAGTGATAGGAGGAAAGCCATGGGTGAGGTGGGAGAACTGTGAGAAGAACACAAAGAGCTGTACAACAATACAGTATCAGACAAGTGGGAGGACTGTGAGAAGAACACAAGGAGCTGTACAACAATACAGTATCAGACATTAAGTGATAGGAGGAAAGCCATGGGTGAAGTGGGCGGACTGTGAGAAGAACACAAAGAGTTGTACAACAATACAGTATCAGACATTAAGTGATAGGAGGAAAGCCAAGGGTGAAGTGGGCGGACTGCGAGAAGAACACAAAGAACTGTACAACAATACAGTATCAGACATTATATCAGTTAAAGTACTCTCCTCCTCCTAACGAGGCCTGCGTAGAACTACAAAGTAGTGCAGTAAGCGAGATCCAAGGTCAAGCAAGATCACCTCAAATGATGAAATTTCGAAATTGAGCTCTTCTGAAATGTTTTAACATTACGACATTACAGTGGTTAACTAGAAAATGAACGTGTCATATACTTTTCCAAAGCGTATCTTCTTTCGTTAAATTGTAGCATGACGTGGAGTTGTTACCGGATATCGTAAGCGTGAAGCTAAGGTCAAACAAGGCCAACATTCCTTAGGAGTCATACGGTCAGGGTTGGGTGCGCATGATAGGTTATTAGTCGTGTATTAAGGCTTGACTGAATTTCTGTGGCTCTGTAATGTTGACTATTGCATCTGGTAGGAAATTCTAATCTTTTATTGTTCGGGGGAAATAGGAAAATTTATAACAGTTTTTGCTGATGCGGGTAGTGTTCAATGCTGCGACCTACACATTGTTCCGAACATATAGCCTCTGGGTAAAATGAAATAATAATAAAGCGCTGTGCCAGAGTGAATGTTTTTGAAATAGAAAAATATGGGTAGAAATTAGCTATAGGATCAAAAACCGATCACTACAAAACTAAGTGTGGGAAATGGTCTTTACATTTGCACATGGGTTAAATAATGTCCATCCGAAGACAGCTACAGGAGGGTTGCTTTCGACGACTCTACGGTTTCGAGTCTTAATTGTACGTGGGCCCCTGCGCTTCGGGCCGCGGGTTTGTAGAATGCCAGATAAATGCCGGATAGACTCTCTGCGCCGCCCGGCATTAATGTTGAGTCAGGAACTATACGACGCCTATGATATTCACAGTCATGACGCAATGCATCTTAGCCATATTCGATCAATCATCCTTTCTACGCTACGGTCATCAAACAGTCTATTATGTCGAGGGCCGTTAGTACGGAATAATATTTCACTTGATATTCATAACAAACTTAACATTACCAGTTTTATATATTCTTTAAGTCATGTTTCTTAAAACAGTTACGGAAATACTACACTAAACATATTAAAAGTTTTACCACTGGTTTTGTAATTTTTATTTTATTCTTAGGCTGTTTATGAGAATACTGCTAAATATAAAGATGCTTATAAATGGGTTCGTTCTTCTGGAATATATATCATTTGTTCTACGCATGTATAAATAAATCGTATTTAGTACTATATACCCCTTATAATTAAAAACTAATTGATGTTTCTTTCTTCGTACTCTCTACATTTTCATAATTGTTATTATTTATGAACAATTATTTGTTGTCCGTTTATATTTATTATTTGCAACCTGTATCTATGTTATTGCAACCGATCTACCATTATCAGCGGTTGGCAGCGACCAATGACAATTGTTTTGTATATATATATATATATATATATATATATATATATATGTATATATTATATATATATGTATACATATATATATATATATATATATATATATATATATATATATATATATATCTTGTTGGCAGCGACCAATGACAATTGTTTTGTATATATATATATGTGTGTCTGTGTGTGTGTGTGTGTATATATATATACACACACACACACACACACACACACACACACACACACACACACACACACACACACACACACACACACACACACACACACACACACACACACACACACCACACCCACACACACACACACACACACACACACATATATATATATATACAAAACAATTGTCATTGGTCGCTGCCAACTAGCAATTGCATATATTGTAATATTTGTGTCTTTCATCTTTCATTTATTTATTTTAGTATCATTCAATTGCAAAATATAGCATTCACTATTCCAGACTATAAATGACACTAGACATTGTTGGTGTGTGGTGGGGAAAACAGAAAACAACACTAATTGAAACAAAGTATTCAAAGACGGCACCTTACCTGTGTCGGAGGGGTCAATGGCTACTTCGGGCAGACTCTCCACTGTTGGGAAAGCAGTCAGGGAAGTCGCCAGATTACTCGATGACGCAGAAGCTGCGCCAACGTTGGTCACATTCGACGGCACCGCCGTAAACATACCCATCACCTCCTGCCGCAGCGCACCCGTCTCCTGCAGCATCTTCTGCCCCATATCCTGTATCATCTCACTCATCTCGCTCCCCATCTCCTGCCTCATCTCACTCATCTCGCTCCCCATTTCCAGCCGCATGTCCTTCATCTCGCTCCCCATCTCCTGTCTCATCTCATTCACCTCGCTCCCCATCTTCAGCCACATATCCTTCATCTCTCTAGTCTCTTGACGCATCTCCCGCATCCCTAGCCCCACCTCCTGCCCCAACTCGTGCAACTTCCGCCCCATCTCCTGCACCATTTCTTCTCCGATCTTCTGTCCAAACTCGCGCATCTCCAGCCCCATCTCTTGGTGCATCTCTTGCCGCATCCCACGCATCTCCTGCTGTATTTCCTGATTCAACTCACGCATCCTCCGACCCAACTCCTCCCCCGTCTCCCGTCCCGTCTCCAGCCTCAGTAGCTCGGTAGTAGCCATACTCTTGTCGGTCTCCTGTCCACAATCAGCCGCACTCGTTGCTGTATATGAGTGGGAATCTGTCGCAGTGATCTCCTTCACTCCAGTCTCCACGACGTCTGTCTGCGACGGAAGTTTCGACGCTTCCGTCTTTACCCTTGGGTGTGCTGAACGCCTCATCGGAAACATTCTGTAATCAAACACAAAATGGTTGCACTCATGATGTGAACCATTATTAGTAGACAAACAAATGAGTCCACACTTTTTCAACAACATTGCCGAACAATATGTGATGTCACTCGTACCTTTCTGGGATCACCGTAAGTCAACCCCTTCCATTTCGGTAACCAGTCTCGGTCAACCCCTTCCATTCCCGTGACCAGCCTCGGTCAACCTCTTCCATTCCGGTGACCAGCTTGGGTCAACCCCTTCCATTCCAGTGACCAGCCTGGGTCAACCCCTTTCATTCCGGTGACCAGCCTCAGTCAATCCCTTCCATTCAGGTGACCAGCCTCGGTCAACCCCTTTCATTTCGGTGACCAGCCTAGGTCAACCCCTACCATTTCGTGGACAGCAGCTGGTCAACCCCTTCCATTTCGGTGACCAGTCTCGGTCAACCCCTACCATTCCGGTGACCAGTCTTGGTCAACCCCTACCATTCCGTGGAGAGCCGCTGGTCAACCCCTTCCATTCCGGTGACCAGCCTCGGTCAAACCCTTTCATTCCGGTGACCAGCCTCGGTCAACCCCTTCCATTCCGGTGACCAGTTTCGGTCAACCCATACCATTCCGGTAACCATCCTCGGTCAACCCCTACCATTCCGTGGACAGCATTTTAGCAACTCAGCCGAGGTTGATTCATATTATAATATAGTTTGTAAAATAATGCATTAAAATCATACACTTGTAATGAAATCTTCTTATTGTTCTTTAGTATACGTAAGGTTGCCAATTGCATAATCCCCATGGTATTAAATAGTTTCACTATATGTTCGTCCGAGTTACTGGTATTGTGTACATATTACAGAAGTTTGTAAAACAATTGATATTTCATTGATTAGGTATGAGATGATTTAATATGTGTGTGCTAACTTTCATCTTAGTGAAATGTTTCTCAAACAGACAGTCCCATCTTTCTTTCGAGGTGTACACACCAGAACAGTTGAGTATCTCAGCGAACGTATGCCAGGGGAAATGTATGTTACTGCTCTTTTCCCTAACATTTCAGAATTGACTGATAAATAATTGGTATACTAGCAGGGCATGCACATTCCAATAATTGGTATACTAGCAGGGCATGCACTTTCCAATAAATTGTATTATTTGGTAGACGCTCTGATAATAACAAATAATAAGTATATTTATATACTAAATTCCAAAGTATATCTCTGTTCGACAGTGCCTCAAACAGCCAACTGGTATGCTAAAGAATAAATATAATAATACAATAAAATAAATTAGAATCCTTAAGATTGGTATATTTAACTAGACAAACTTTATCACACATATGAATTTGTGTAAAATATAAAGTGTCATTTGTAGGTGAATGGCTAAGTGAATAAATAAAAATTGGGAGATGCATTCAAATAACAATTAAAGTAAAATTGAATAATCAGTTACCATAAATATAAATTAGTAAATAATTAGATTAATGCATTATTAGTTGTACAAGCAAACATGCCTGTCACCTGACGGGATTCTTTGGTATTTGACAGTCATGATAGTAATATTTACCGAATGTTAGAAAACACACCATCGTTCCATAAACACAACAACGCACTCGCAGATATTTGTTGTATGTTCAAAGGAATGAAATTCTGAGAGAATGTGAAATTAATGTCCATAGATAAGCCCTGGTTGTGATAACGTAGAATTGTCGAATAGTATTGCTATGCTATTGGCATGAGGGTAGACATAAACATATTATTATGTTAGCATATACATCATGTTGCCAAGTCCATGACGCAGGGGCCGTTTTCCCGGAATATTTGCTGTGAGCGTGTGGTTCCTTCAATTATTAGGTTACGTTTTAAGCATTATGCGCACGCTACGTCTTACGTTCCGAGCAACTGATTTACCCCACAAAGGGTGATAATTTTGACATGAGAGAATATCACCTTATACATGATAGTAGAATACAATAAAATGTGATAATAATAACCCAAGTACCTGTGTAAATACAGTAAATAGCTATGTGTAGTAGTATATTGAAGCGGGCTATGGTAAATAATGACTAGCGACTAAAATAAGTCATAGTAAAGATGGACACATTTACGTATAGGATTACTTGCTGACGAGAGGGATTTTATTTTGTAGGATTACTTGATTATTTTGTAATTACTAACATATTTGGGATGATGGTCATTACATTTAAATTAGTCTTGGGTCAAACCATTGTGGTTCGTCTTTGCACTTAAAAACTGTGAATAACGTTCGCAGGGCTACTTTAGACAAGGATAGAGTTAGTTGTTTTGTTTGTTTTGTTGGTGGTCTTATTCCAAGAGATTTTAAGGATGTTGTCAGTCAAGATTTGTTGGGTTCAGATACATAGCCTCTACAATCTATTTCAATGCATGTTAATTCTGATTTTATTCCGTTATTGATTATATCATGGATAATTGAGGCATACTTGTTAGTTTTGAATAGATGGTCTTTCTCGATGTTAGTTTCAAATGGTACAGTCAGTTCAATGATGTGAATTTGCATAGAATGTGGATGATAGATGAAAAGGTCTGGGCGATCAGAGGTGACTAACACCTCAGTAGGTATGGTAAGTCCATTAAGTGATTTCCTTGGAAGATCGCTAATAATTTGGGCATCGGGCATGAGTTCGCTGACGAAATTGTGTCGAGAGGATTTAGGATACAGTTATGTCTCCAAGTGTAGCGTCCCTGTTCTAGCATGATTTTAAAACCGGCTACCACATGTAGGAGAGTTTGGGTGTTGTCACGTAGGTTGCATTTTGCTGACATTTTTTGCCCCAGAGTTTAAAGTTTCGGAATATAGGGAGGGTGTCTATGGATGCATTGATTGCAAAGCTTAGAACACGACGAGGAAGACCATAGATGTGACTACGCCATGTGAGGTCTGACTCTTCTAGAAGGGCGAGACTATAGATGTGACTACGCCATGTGAGGTCTGACTCTCCTAGGAGGGCGAGACTATAGATGTGACTACGCCATGTGAAGTCTGACTCTTCTAGGAGGGCGAGACTATAGATGTGACTACGCCATGTGAGGTCTGACTCTTCTAGGAGGGCGAGACTATAGATGTGACTACGCCATGTGAGGTCTGACTCTTCTAGGAGGGCGAGACCATAGATGTGACTAAGCCATGTGAGGTCTGACTCTTCTAGGTGGGCAAGATTAAGTAGATCACCTTGAACTATTAGGTTTTTAGATGATCTAGCCACATTTTGGACTGATCAGTGTTGATAATGGTGTTTACTTTAGATTTTATGCTTTTACGTGACTGAGATCCTGAGGATATAGCTTCCTGGTAATACAGATGAGCCTTCGTGTTACCAAGGCGAAGTTTGCTTCTCTAGCAAGTTTGGTTTTAAGGGCATGGACTGTTCTCACATCAGCTTTTTCAGTTGTTCTTGCAATAGCAAGAGAATGGCATTGAGAATAGAGATAGTACACTGATGGAATGTTTAGACCAGCTGGGCTATAGATGATGGCAGATGTGGCACCAAGTTTGGGTATTCCAAGCCAAAGTTTGAGATAACGATTGGTGAGTGGGTCAAGTGATTTCCTTTGTGTGGTGGTGAGATCATGAACAGTTAGAGAAAATCTGATGGATGATATTACATGGTGAGTGTATACACGTGCCTTGTATTTTGGGCGTACCTGTGTTGCTTCAATATTTTTGAGCATGGAATCAATTTGGTTGTAGATGGATGTGTATCCTTCAATGGGTGTTGACACCAAGAAATGTCTAGGGGCTTTCCAAGTTATTGGTATTTTGAAAATATATAGGTAGTACGTTGTATTCTAGGGGCGTTAACCAACCCGCATCTGCAAACTTGATTATAACTAGATGACGTATGACTAAACGTTAAAAGCGAGCTAAAGTTGTGTGTTTTAGGATTAGTTTTAAATGTGTCCACGCACTGGGTTAGCCGTACATATCCAGGCAGCGCGTTCCAAACGGAGACGGTAGGTCCTACGCACGAGAATGAACGTTGCTCGTACCATTCAAGGTTATGCAGTGGAACAGTTAGTAGCGGATGCGGAACGTATGGCGAGATAGACTGGCGTCCGGTCATGGAGGACGGAGAATACAATATATATATATTCATCTTTCACATCGAGATCCTTTTTCTTATGTGGTAGATTCTCACAAAACCTGGACACATTGTCGATTTGGTGACTTTAATATGTCGTTTTCATTTTTAATACGATACAGTTCACATACTGAAGAATACTGAAGACAACAAAATGAGACACTTTAGTGTATAAGGCAGTTTATTCTTTTTCCTCTCTAGCATGTTCCTCCTGTCACATGGAGGGGTTTTATGTTATACCACTCGACACAGCTGTCAACGCACGGATTAATGGTTTTATTGTTGTATAAATTGATCATGTTTGCATAAGTATCCACGTTATATGGTGTGAAGAAATGCTGTTTTTTTTATGAATAAATATAAAGAACAGGCTTGACACTGGTATCAACTTTGTTTATGTGGGATCATTATTGATATGGTAACCGCGGACTTATCAAATGTGTTTCGCTGGTCTCGCTTATATTTCTTCAAATTGGGTACCTGTGGAATAGATACAACATATTTATGATAACATATTTATAATAACACATTACTAAGACAACTTCAGCTTTGACAGCTAACACACGGTAACACATATTTAACAACATTCATTGATTTTCAATTTTGTTTCTGAATAACCATAACACAATTACACATGTTTTAAACAGTTGCGCCAGCGCTAGCGGGTTAAACAAATATTGGTGAAGGGAGCACACATACACACACACACTCACACTCACACACACACACACAAACACACACGCACGCACACGCACACGCACGCACACGCCACACACGCACACACACCACAAACACACACACACCACACACACACCACACACAAACACTCACACGCACATACCACACACACCACACACACACCACACACACACACCACATACACACTTACCACACACACACACACACACACACACGTACACACACACACGTACACTCACACACACATACACCACACACACTCACACACACACACACACCACACTCACACAGTCACCACACACACACACACACACACACACACACACACACACACACACACACACACACACACACACACACACATGCCAAAAGGCTTCCTTTTCCACCTGCCATGTAGAGTTAATTCGCTGGGTGTCAATCTTGTTAAATCATGTTAAAGGATCGTTACACTCTTCCATGATTAATTTGTGTCAACTTGAATTCAGTTTGCTACACAGCCTGTCACAGTCTTAATGAGTCCCAAACAACTGACTAACCTTTCGGAAATTGCGTGAACACATTAATGGCGAACGACCATTGTCTACATCTCTCGACGGTTGTGTTGCGGTGCGGATGCTTTCATTGTTACTTCTATACTACATCCCATATCCTGAAATTAACGACCATTATGCACATCTCTCGACGGTTATGTTGCGGTGTGGATGCTTTCATTTTTACTTCTATACTACATCCCATATCCTGAAATGAACGACCATTGTCTACATCTCTCGACGGTTGTGTTGCGGTGTGGATGTTTTCATTGTTACTTGTATACTACATCACATATCCTGAAATAAAATACAAATTACAGCATGACACAAAGGAACACCAGCTGTAATTACATTAAGAGCTGACTAAAAGGCGTAACAATCTAAATGTGACGGCTTGTTTTGAAGCCCTACTTGTTGCTTTCATTCGTTTTCTCTTCATGATCGATTCATTGTAGTTCATTTACTTTGTTGGTATAAAAAGAGGTTAGACCTTCCGTACTGGTCGATAACAGTACACAACTTGTTGGCATGTGTAATTATTGAAACATGTTGCTTCATCTTATATTCATCGTCTGTTTTGTTCATTAAATAGTAGTATTGTATTTATATATTAATGTGCTAACGTTGGACAACTGTATCTCCTCCGAGACGCTGATGGCATCAGGAAGTGTAGCGGTACCACTATTAGTGTTTCTTCTTCAGTGTTTAACAAAATACAGTGCGTACCAGAGAGACAATTTCGATAAACATAAGAACATTATACACTGCTGTAACGCCTGATCCAGAAAGCTACACATTTACAGACTCTATTCAAGTAAACAGTGAGGACTCGCAGCAAACACTAAAGTGGCGGTGATCGGCGTCACCGAATCTTGGTTAGATTCCTCAGTCGCAGACTGGAAAATCGAAATTACTTACTATGCTGTTCTCCGGCGAGACAGGAATCGCGAGGGCGGTGGTGTATGCATTTACGTAAGAAGTGACATTCTTTTCAACCCTAGAGACGATTATGTACTAATCTAGAAACTGTGTGTGCTAAATAATAATAATAATGATAATAGTACACTTAATTTGTTATTGCCCCAGATCCAAAATATTTCGTGGTGCTTTACAATACACCATACGTCATGATCATTAAACTAAAATACTAGTACTAAGACAATTATTTAAAGTAAAAATATTAGTAAATAAATTAAATAAAAGGCCACAAAATAATTGGAATATGGTAGTAAGACTTTAAGTATAAAATAAAATAAATAAATTAGTAGTTCTAAAATATTACTAATATAAATAAGTTCACTGGATCCCTGTCACAAACAAGCTACTATTGTTCTGAACTGAATTTACCTAAGACAATTGTAATTGGTGTATGCTACCGTCCACCCAAGCATGTGGACTTTTTTAATATACTCGAGCAATCCTGATCGGAGTGTAATTCAGTCACCAACCAAGAATTCATCAAAATGTGTGATTTTAACGTTGACTATTCTCACTTGAGCACTAACACTAATCCGTTGCATTTATCACTAAACCATTATATGTATATGTTTGGTATGATCCAGCTTATTAACACGCCTACAAGTTGGCATACGTGACCACCAATTATCACGTTGTACACGCAAATGTAAGAAAAGTCCTGTTAATCAACACAACGGTGTGACATTACGATCGGTCAGAAACAGCGAACACCCTCATGGATGACCGGGAAGATATTGGATCTCATTGATGAAAGAGATCGGGCGTTTGCGAAATTCAAAAAGACCAAAGACCATAGTTGGCATGGCAAATACATTTATCTTCGGAATCTGGTCCAATATAAGAAGAAACAGGCCAAATCAGATAAAATTGCCAACTAATGATAATGCTAAAAAGCCTCGGAACTTCGTCTCAATGTGAAACTAAGACAGGGAGCTAAGGACTTGATATCGACAATAACATTTGTTTTGAAAAAATAAAGGTGTATAAGTTTTTTAACAATTTTTTTACAAACATAGCCTCAACACTGTGTGACTAACTTCCATCAACTAATGGGAAATATGGGTGGCAAAACATCCAAGAATATTACAGATCATTGGGTGTCACCAGTAAAGTTTAAGTTTTAGCGAAGTTACCGAAAACGAAGTATTAGGGATCCTGAAGAACATGAACTCGAGCAAGGCGACTGGTTTAGATCAATTGCCACCCAGATTTATAAAGGATGATGCTAAGCTCATAGCATATGCAACACAAACGCATTGGAGATCCTTTTCAGAGCGCCTACAGCCATTCACACAGCATTAAGACGGCAATTTAATGTATCCAAGACGACGTGTTAAGATCACTGGATGCTCGTAAGCATGTAGTACTAGTTCTACTTGACCTCAGCGCTGCGTTCGACACGATCGACGATGACATTCTTGTGGCTGAACTAGACCGAATTGGCGTGCGAGTCAACTCACTGTGTTGACTCGCATCTTACCTTGCCGGCCGAACACAGTGCGTGTTGACGGTTATCTTTCTTGCGACAGCCGACTGCGACATGGAGTTCCGCAGGGCAGTGTTTTGGGCCCTCTATTATTTTATATATACTGTGCTGGTCCTTCCGCCGTATTCGCAAAGCACGGTGTTCGCTCCCATGTCTACGCCGACGACACCCAAATCTACGTCGATTTTCCGCGAAATGATTCTGCGTCCGCCGCCGACCGGATATCCCGTTGTGTGACTGACGTGAAAGCACGGCTGGCGTCGCCCTACCTGCTCTTGAACGAGGCGAAGACAGAGGCGATACTGTTTGCAGCTCTAAACAATCGTGTTCCACAGCCACCGCCTCTTCCCATCGACATCTGCAGTAGCAACGTCAGCACTTCCACCAACATACGTGACCTTGGAGTACATCTCGACTCCACGATGTCGACGGCCGCACACGTTAGTCGAAATTGTCGGGCTGCGTACGCCCAAAAACGTGGTATAGCGTGGATACGATCATCTCTCCCACTTACAAGCGTGCAAGTCGCTTGTACACGCGCTAGTCAAGTCGCGACTCGACTTTAGAAACGCGGCTCTGTACGGCATTACCGGAACCATGTTACACCGACTAGAGATGGTCCAGCGATCAGCTGCGCGTGTCGTCCTCTGCTTACGTCGGCGTGACAAACACAGCATGACGGCGGCACTACGAGAGCTGCATTTGCTACCTGTGGCGCAGCGAATTCAGTTTGTTGACCTTGATGCACGGTGTTTACAACCGATACTGTAATAATCGACTGATAATGTAATCATTCCCTGACACTGTAATACAATCAACCGATAATGTAATAAATTCCCGATACTGTAATTTAATCAACCGATAATGTAATAAACCTCCTGCCTGATACTGTAATATTTTTGAATGATAATGTAATAATGTTTGACCGATAGTGTACTAACATAGAAATTCCATGTGGACTTAGTCGATTTCGTTGATTTCGTGGACTTAATCCATTTCGTCTATTTTATCCATTACGCAATTCTGCAGATAACATTATAATCAACACGTTCGCAGTCTCCCTTCACATTGATGTGAAAATAGTCACAATACCTGAAATAAACATATTGTGACACAAACTGCAAACTGACTTGTCGAGCAGCTCCACGAACTTTCTGACTCCTTCCATATCAACAATGATAAAGCTATTATGTTTTACTAATGATCTTGAGCATGATTATGATAAATTAAAGAGTAAAAATTTCCACTGAGATAGAAAAATGCATTTTATTTCGTAGTATTCTTTCAACGTTAACTGTTGATAACTATACTACCCTGAGATATGTTCTGACATCACCAAATTGTAAGCCTAATTGCTAGAATTACGGACGTTGCAGATCACATAATTGCGTCAAGAGCCTAAACTGGCATTGCCATCATATTCGCATATATATATATATGGAAATGATCACAATAATAGCAAACAATATATATTCTCTCTATCATCCTCTTCTCTCTCTCTCTCTCTCTCTCTCTCTCTCTCTCTCTCTCTCTCTCTCTCTCTCTCTCTCTCTCTCTCTCTCTCTCTCTCTCTCTCTCTCTCTCTCTCTCTCTCTCTCTCTCTCTCTCTCTCTCTCTCTCTCTCTCTCTCTCTCTCTCTCTCTCTCTCTCTCTCATAAAAACGAACTGATTGGTCTTAAAATGCATCATCACCATGGCTTGATCTGATCACCTGCATCGCCAAAAATATCAGTTACCCTATACCAACCGAAAGACTCGTCTGCCAGAGTGAGCCAGGCGTTGTACCATTGGGAATTTCCTGACAACAACTCTCGTACCCGACAAGCTAAGCCAACTTCCTGGACGGGCCTCCCGCATCAGTCTTCTGATGCTTACAGTATTGTAACAATTAGAATGAAGATTCGAAAATTCTGGTAAAGTAACCGAAATATGTAATTGCGTGAGAAAAACCGGTGTGTCAGGTGAAGAGCTGCAAATTCCCTGAAAGTTACACACACGCCATTTATGGTGCTTGGCATTGTCACATCGGACGCGAGTGTCATATGTATGATATGTGAAAATATTTCGTTTGGGAATAGTAGCGGATTGCTCATTAGATTATCAACATCATCTCTGTGTACTGTTTTGGTGCGAGTAATTTCAGCAATGCATGTATAATCGCAAACACTTATACACGGACAAATTCACATATACACACTCGTACAACCGAACAAATCTACACCTGCACATACAACCATACACACTAATATTCACACAGACACACTGCACACATGCGTACATAAACACAAGGGCATACGCATCAGTATATTTGGAACAATAACCTTGTGATAGCATATTCGATGTGTTTAAATACCGGGGCTCGTTTGTATTATATTCCCAGCCAGGCAGCTCTGTTCGACTTGGCGCACGTAAGGATCGCTACACTCTTCCATGATTAATTTGTGTCAACCTTAACTCAGTTTGCTACACAGCCTGTCACAGCGTTAATGTGTCCCAAACAACTGACTAACCTTTCGGAAATTGCGCGAACCCATTATTGGCGAACGACCATTGTTTACATCTCTCGACGGTTGTGTTGCGGTGTGGGTGCTTTCATTGTTACTTGTAGGCTACATCCCATATCCTGAAATGCGTGGCGCAAGCATTGTACGTTTTGTCCGCTTCACCACTTAACTCAGCCTCGAGGGTTTGATTAGTTTTTCATCGGATACAAAACTAGTAGTCAATCAAATTACAGCATGACACAAAGTAACACCAATTGTAATTATAGTAAGCGCTGGCTAAAAGGCGTAATATTCTAAATGCGAAGGGCTTGTTTTCAAACCTTACTTGTTGTTTCCATTAATGTTCTCTTTATGATCGATTCATTGTTGTTCATTTACTTTGTTGGTATAAAAAGAGGTTGGCCCCAACGTATTGGCCGATAACAGTACACAACATGTTGGTATGTGCAATTATTGAAACAAATTGCAAATGTATTAATGTGCTAACATTGGACAACTGTATCTCCTCCGAGACGCTGATAGCATCAGGAAGTGTAGCGGTACAACTATTAATTTTTCATCTTCATTGTTTAACCAAATACAGTGCGTACCAGAGAGACATATCTTCAATAAACATAAGAATATTATACACGTTGTGATGCCTAATCCAGAAGGCTACATATTTACAGACTCTCTGCAAGTAAGTAGTGGTGTTGTTTTATCCGCAATCCACAAGTTCGTTCGTCTTAATAATATGTTTGAACGAACAATTTTCAAATTCTGCAGATTTTCGGTGAATAGGCAGAATTCCTTCTACAACATCTTGCCATCAACCGTAACTCTGTTATTATTGTCGAAAAGCGGCGATGTGATCATCAGTCAAGGCCCTGCTGAGCAGAAGAGGATCTACACGCAAAGACACCCGTGTTGTCGTTCTGGCAGTGGTGACATTGCACGCAGTAGAGCAATCTCGCGTGACTCCTGCGACCAGTGGACACAGAGCAAATGTGCTGGTGTTTTTTTACAAACGATGCATACAACGAGCTATGCAACAGCGGTGATTTATTTAATTATCTGTGCGATCCAATCTCACATCACATCCTCCCTTTGCTAACGACACGGCCAACAACAACATCAGCCACCAACCACCGATCTTCACGCAAGCAACCCTCGGGGATGAGGAACGTTATCCTGATGGCGGCGACGACCACCAGTCGCACATTGCTGCGGACCCCGACGAACAGACAACGAGTGAGAGACCCCTTGACTTTGAATGTTTACAATCAAAGGGTCTTAACTTTGTGCATTTGTACTCACGCAGTCTTCTGCCGAAACTTGACGATTTAAAAGTTATCGCAGCCAACACTAAAGTGGCGGTAATTGGCATCATCGAGTCTTGGTTAGATTCGTCGGTCACAGACTCGGTAATCGAAATTACTGACTACGTAGTTCTCCGGCGCGACAGGAATCGCGAGGTTGGTGGTGTGTGCATTTACGTATGAAGTGCCATTGCTTTCATCCCGAGAGACGATGTGTGTACTAATCTAGAAACTGTGTGGGTTAAATAATAACAATAATAATACATTTAATTTATCATAGCCCTAGATCAAAAAAATTTCGTGGCGCTTTACAATACATCATACGTCATGATCTTGAAACTAAAATACTAGTACTAAGACAGTCATTTAAACTGAAAATTTTGCCATACAATAGTGATGAAAATATTAATAAATTAATTAAGTAAAAGGCCACAAAAATTGGAATATGGTCCTCCAAGCAGGATTGTTCGAGTATATTAAAAAGATCACCTGCTTGGGTGGACGGTACTATAAGCCAAAACAAAGTTTTTGTTTTAGGTAAATACAGTTCAGGACAATAGTAGCTTATTTGTGACAGTGATCCAGTGAACTTATTTATATTAACATAAGACAAAACCTATTTTAATTGGTGGATGGTACCTTCCACCCAAGCGGGTGTACTTTTTAATATACTCAAGCAATCCTGTTTGGAGTGTAAATCAGTCACCAATCAAGAATTCATCATAATGAGTGATGTTAACGTTGACTACTCTCACTTGAGCACTAACACAGATCCGCTGCATATATCACTAAACCATTATATGTATATGTTTGTATGACCCAGCTCATTAACACGCCTACAAGGATTACCAGTGCAACTTCCTCCATCTTAGATCCCATCGTTGTCTCAGACTCTGTTAAAATAACACAATGTGGTGTATTAGATGTTGGCAAAAGTTACCACCAATTTATATATTGTAAACGCAAATGTAAGAAAAGTATTGTTAATCAACACAACGGTGTGACATTAAGATCGCTCAGAAACTACAGTAAGGACACTTTTGAAGCAAAATTGCAAGAGGTGAACTGGCAGGATGTATTAGCTATTAACTTTTGCAACGAGGCTTTTTATCTTTTTAAATCTAAGTTGATGGCCATGATTGATAGTAGTGTCCCCTTGAAGTATGTCCGTACTAAAGCATACATCCTCTTTGATGACCGGGGAGATATTGGATCTCATTCATGAAAGAGATCGGGCGTTTGCCAAGTTTAGAAAGATCAAAAGCCAAAGTTGGCATGTCAAATACATTTATCTTCGAAATCTGGTTCAATATAACAAGAAACTGGCCAAATCATATTTCATTGCAAACAAGGCTGATGAGTATAAACTACAACCGAAGAAATTATGGCAAATGCTAAAAAGCCTAGGGACTTCTTCTCAATGTAAAAGTAAGCCAGGGAGCATAGCACTTGATATCGACAGTAACATTTGTTTTGATAAAGTAAAGGTGTCTGAGTACTTTAATATTTTTTACTAACATAACATCAACACTGGTTGACGAACTTCTAAGAAGTAATGGGAAATATGGGTGGCAACACATCCAAGAATATTACAGATCATTGGGTGTCACCAGTAGAAGTTTCAGTTTGAGTGAAGCCACCGAAAATGAAGTATTAGGGACCCTGAACAACATGAACTCGAGCAGTTGTTTAGATAAATTGTCACCCAGATTTATAAAGGATGGTGCTAAGCTCATTGCATGTGCAACACAACGGTATCGGGGATCCTTTTTAGAACGTGTACCGCCCGTCACACAGCGTTGAGACAGCGATTTTGTGTATCCAAGTCGACGTGTTAAGATCACTGGATGCTCGTACGCATGCAGTACTAGTTCTACTTGATCGAGGCGCTGCGTCCGATATGATCGACCATAACATTCTTGTCGCTGAACTAGACCGAATCGGCGTACGAGGTGACGCATTTTGCTGGCACGCCCCTTACCTTGCCGATCCAACACAGTGAGTCAATGTTGATGGTCATCTTTCTTGCGACAGCCGACTACGACATGGAGTTCCACAAGGAAGTGTTTTGGGCCCTCTGTTATTTTCTATATACTGTACTTGTCTTTATGCCGTATTCGCAAAGCACGTTGTTCGCTATTATGTATACGCCGACGACACCCAACTCTACGTCGATTTTCCGCGAAATGATTCTGCGTCTGCCGCCAACCGGATATCCCGTTGTGTGACTAACGTGAAAACAAGGCTGGCGCCGCGCTACCTGCTCTTGAACAAGGCGATGACAGAGGTAATACTGTTTGGAGCACCAAACAGCCGTGTTCCACAGCCACCGCCTCTTCCCATCGACATCTGCGGTAGCAACGTCAGCACTTCCACCGGCAAACGTGACCTAGGAGTACATCTCAACTCCACCATATCGATGGCCGTACTTGTCGGACTGCCTACGCCCAACTACGTGGTATAGCGTGGATACGATCACATCTCCCGCTGATCACTTGTACACGTGCTAGTCACGTCGCAACTCGACTTCGGAAACGCGGCCCCGTACGGCATTACCAGAACCTTGTTTCACTAACTAGAGATGGTCCACCGATCAGCTGCGCGTGTCGTCCTCTGCTTACGTCGGCGTGACTAACACAGCATGAGGGCGGCACTACAAGAGCTGCTTTGGCTACCTGTGGCGCAGCGAATTCAGTTTGTTGACCTTGATGCACGGCTCTGTGCATACACACACTCCACAGTACCTTGCTGACCGTATATTTGCATATGTTCCCTGTCGCACTCTACGCTCGGCTGACCAATGTCTCATGGTTGTTCCTAGAGTTAACCAGGCACGGTACGGCCGACGCGGATTTTCATGTGCAGGTCCCACCCTCTGGAACTTTCTTCCACTAGGGCTAAGAAGCCAACGTGATTCTGGACTTTTTAGGAGAGATCTAAAAACCTTTCTCTTTAATTTATTTTCTTTTTAAATACATATATATATATATATATTAATGTTATATATGGCCTACATAATAATTGAAATATGTAGTTGTTACTGTGTTAACATATATAACACACGTATTGTAATATTATAATAACTTACGTAATATATGTTTCATCATGTTTTAGTTTGTAAACACTCATGAATATGTTTTGCAGATATATGTGGTGTCTAAATAAATTTGATTTCATTTGATTTGATTGCGTCTCCCTTGACGCATATTTAAAATTTATCTTAGTCAACCGGCGAAATTCCAAACGATATTAAATCAGCAAGGGTGATGCCAATTTACAAAAAAAATAGTAAACTGGAAGCGGGTAAGAACAGGCCGTTCTCGATTCTCGATGCAATCTCGAAATTATTTGAGAGAATTGTCTATCAACAGCTGGACGAATACCTCCAAACACATCAGCTCCCATATGAGCATCAATCTGGTTTTAGATCCTTCTATTCTGCCGACACATGTTTGGTACATCTCACATACGTCCTAAAACAGGAACAGGAGAAAGGCGACTACATAGGTATGGTGCTTCTTGACCTTCAAAAGGCTTTTGACACGGTAACCATAAGATCCTGCAGCTACAGGACTTCATAAATCTACGATAGTCTGGTTTCAGTCATATTTATATGAACGTCAGTAATCAGTGGACATTGGTGATACTTTATCTAAGTCGGCGACTGTAACGTGAGATGTCAACACGGGTCAATTATTGGACCCTTACTCTTTTTAATATATATAAATGATATTTCCTCGGCAGTTCGATACAAACTTATGTTATAGTTATACTTAGAGCAGTCACTAACTGTAGAAGGAATGGCTGAGAAGATAATTAATAAATCAAATGCCAAGTTAAAGTTCTTGTAAAGGCAAACAAGAAATGTCAACTTGAAAACAAAAAAATCAATTCACCCCTGCCTTAATACAAAATCATTTTGACTATGCCTGTTCATCGTGGTTCTGCGGTTTAACTAAAAAAATTCAATCTAGGCTACAGTGAACCCAGAACAAGGAACTCCCGTTCCTTCTTAATGCACCAGCCAGAACTCACATTGAATCAACGGAGTTTAGATAGGTCAATATGTTATCAGTGGATCTACGGGTTAAACAATTGAAATTGAACCTTGTCTATAATATGACAAAGCACCACATTATTTGTCCGATTCTTTTAACGTATCATGCAAGCAGCACGGTATAAATACAAGGTCTAGTACTCTGTTTGCATGTTTACATTTTTTATATTGAATAAATCAAGCAATCTATCACTGCGTTAGCTCGTTTCCATGAAACATTGGCCTCTACTAACTAACGTTTTAAGACCGAAACTTATAGTTACAGTTATTTAATTCTTCAGTGGTCAACATTCGTTAGGGAGCGCCACGGTTTGTTGTTCCGTTGATCGATGTAATCTGGTTTAGATTAATATATGCAATATACAAAGTGCTATCATCAAGTAAATATGACTGTGTATTTATAATCATTTCAGCAATACATCATCTTTATAGTACACTTTAAGTACACAGTATAATAAGTAGAAACGTGAAGACTGCTGGGATGACTGGGGCACAGCAGCAAGGAGCGCCCAAGACAGAGGGTCTGGCGAGATTTGGTGCGAACCTTATGTGTCACACGGCTCGACGAAGATAAGTAAATCAAGTAATAAGTAAAACAAGCCATATCTTCGTTCAAATTGTGTTTTCATCAAACTAACATGTTATAGGTCTGAAGAGGTTCATCAGGCTGGATGATTCAAATCGATATTATTTGAAAGTATGTCACAGCCAATATAAGCTGTTTTGCCTCGTAACCTGTCGTTCGCATTCAACATACGCATTCAAACAACTACTGCTAGACGGCGACACGCAACAGTACTTTCCCTGGTGCTCCCAAGACGCGGATCGTTTAGCTTTTCAGTAGATCGTCATTGACATAGTCATCTGCGCGGTTTCTGCATTTTTGTATTCTTTTGAGGTTTTTAAGGCATATTTTGGCAGCGACCGTAGACCACGTGAAAGTCGTATTTCGGCGTATTTTCAGCTCCACAAGATCTCTAAAATCAGAAAGTGCAACCCATGCGTGCAAGACGATCGTACACGCACTTGTTACTTCCAGACTGGATTATGGAAATGCAGAGTTTTGGAGTGAACGTGCGTTTAATGGAGAAGCTACAAAGGGTGCAAAATTCGGCGGCTCGCCTAATAACGAGACAACGCCGTCGCGACCATCAACACATCACACCCACCCTCGTTGCGCTTCACTGGCTCCCGGTCCAATGGCACATCAACTACAAGGTTCTTCTGCTGACATACCGCGCGTTACACCATCTCGCGCCAGCGTACATTGTCGACTTAATCTCGCCGTATACACCAGGGCGCCGGCTTCGTTCCGCTGACAGAAACTTACTAATTGTGCCACGCTACGACATGGAACGATACGGTCGACGGGGTTTCTCCGTGACGGCACCGCGCCTGTGGAACGGTCTGCCGTTGTATATCCGTAATGCTGACTTTATGGAACTTTTCAAATCTCAGTTAAAGACACAGCTTTTCAAGAATACATTTCAAGATTATTTATAAGATATTTTTAATCTAACGTCACTGCATGGTTTATTTTATATTGCATTTTAAATGTGTATTTAATTCAATTACGAGATTTATTTTAAAACAGCAAACTGTGTATTTTTTAGATATTAAAATCTAGTTCATATTTAGCCGATACTTTATGTTATATAATTTATATATTTAGAAATGTATATTTAAATTTCGCATTAGGTTCTTATTATATTATACTTTTTATATGTAAAATAATTATTATATTGTACCGAACAGTTTTTTTTATATATGGAGATATGGCGCTACATAAATAACATATATTATTATTATTATTATATCGGTGACGGTGATGTAAACATTCATAATATTTCAATTTATCGAAATTGTAAGCAACCTTTCAAACTAATCACCACAGGAAGTTATCGAACAGCCCATGCCGTGTAAACAGTTAACACGTTGTGTTTTGTCGTACAATGATGATTCTGAACACGAAGCAGCTGAAACCGAGGACTTCCGTTTAGCTCGTGACGTGGTATCGTCTCACGGATATTGTATTTCAACTTATTTGACGCTTTGTTTGCAGCCGTTCATGGAAGAAGTGGTTCCGGTTAATAATAACAATACGTTGGAGTATGACTTATAAATGTATTTGTGAAAACTGCATAATTATGACTGCATACAACAGAAACCGAGTAGAGCAGTGTACGTGAAAAACGGTATCGGTGTAGCAACTTCTATACAGTCCCCCGGAAAACACTGCGGCAGTGTTTTTACATTAATTTGAAAACTACTCTGGGTCCGTGCATGTACCGTCTTTTCATTTTTCGTTCGCAAACGTTAGATAGAAAAACGAGAAAGCAAACAATGTCAGCTTTCCGTTTTCCAATTTGATATAATTAAATCAAAAAACAAAATAAAAATATTACAAAGCGTTTTTGGTGTTTCTTGCATCAGAAAGAAACCAAAACACGATCGCATCGCCTTGCACTCGTTTTTGTGTTTCTCTTTCTCTGGCAACTTGATCATTCGGCCGTGTTACCATTTCAGTTAGCTTGGTTGCGTTGATGGGAAAACGTAGTCGCGGGAAGTGGTATGGCCGCCGAAATGATATCGTTGTCGATGCGACCTGGAAGACCGACTTTGTGTAATTTCGGAGCCGTTTGTCTTATTTTGAATGCGTTCCAGAATTAGCGTCTGAATATACTGGTAATGCTACAACAATAATTATAATACAGTTTCCTACGTGTTTAATATGTGTTCGAAAACACCTGTTGACGTGTATTACAAAATAGATGTTGCATCCTTATAGCTGGATACTGATCATCGCACAGGGACTCGACAACAATCCCTAATTCTTGATTGCTTTACTACTATGACACCATTATGTGAGTATGTCACTTCCCCACATGAAAGCCACCAGCTATCACACCTCCAAAGTTGCCGACGCCTGCGCACAATTCTGCGAATACATGCCTACTAGGAGTGGGTGAGACACCTCACAATATCGAGTTCGCTCCTTCTCTCGCTATACAATCCCGCCTGAGGGAGATCGTCAGCTCAATCGCACGAATATTCTCCAAGGCACCGTCTCCGCCTTTAAAACCGAATTCACTCTAAGACAATACTACATTCCCTGCCTTCTAGTGAAGACACTTATGTAATGCGCCCCGTCGTTGTTGCCACAAAATCATCAACCAAAATACGTGGCCACCGCCACACGAATGTTTTCACATCCTGACTCATCACCATTTTTCGCTGTAATATTCAACTTCTCCGGAGTTGCCACTACGAACAAATATGATAAACTGCAACGTATTCACTCAACATTTCCGGAATTTTCACTACGAACAAAAACGATAAACTACAAACGTAGATATACTCAACTGTCCTGGGGGTCGTTTCCACGAACAACAACGATGATCGGGTTTCCAAGTAGAGGCTTTGATAATTGTCGCTGTGTATCCTGCCGTGCGGTTATTCGGTCTGACTTGAGGGAATATGTTCCACCGATGCCACATTTCAATGTGATTAGAATTAGTCTCTTATGTCACCGACGCACACACTTTTATATTTAAAACACCATTTCGGAAATTAAAAGCGCTTGCATTGACATTTAGTTCGACATCGTGCGTGCCAAGCGGTTGTCGATATCACTGTTTTCCCAATTCGAGTCAGTTATGTGAATATGGATGTTTAGGTTCCATAGATCCAAACAATAATGCATAAAACATCCTTCTGAATATAATCACTTTCGGCAAATTAAATAGAAACATCGCATTGCAATTACGTAGAGTTTCACAGATGGAATACCATGAGCTTCCTTCGTGGTTCAACATAAACACGCAATTCACGCTTTTAATTTACCTGTATTTGATGTGAATCCACCGCTTTTTGTGAGTCGTTGATGGTAAATGCTGTATTGATGAACGTTTTATAAAATAAATACAATTGCAAAAACATATGCACGGATGATTGTACAGTAAAAGTAGACTCTGTAGCAGACAAGATTTGACAAGATTTAACAAGATTGCCACCCAGAGAATTAACTCTAGGTGGCAGGTGGACAAGGAAGCCCTTTGGCTTATCGAGAGTCCGACCCTTTTATCTATGTGTATCCCGCCCTTCTGAGGTATGTGTCGATTTTATTTTTAAACATATTCACTCTGAGTGCTGAACAGTCTTCAAGATAGTTCATTTCTATGCAAGTTAGTTCTTTCGGACATATCCAATACGTGATTTTTACATAGTACTGAAGAAGTTTTGTGCTACACCGACGGACGCCTTAACAAGGTAAACATTCACGTATGGGACATGTCTAAAAGAACTAATATGCATAAGTAGATTCTGAGTTTATGATTTCTAAGATTTCAAAATGACCTAACAGTGTTGCTGAACACTTTCATCGTGCTTGCTTTCAATAAATTGGGGTATTACGAAATGTGTTTTCTCTAAAAACAATTAAGATTCATCAATACGCATACACCAAAATGAACCATATATGTTTACTACAGACGAATATTTAATACAAAAATATCAGCTCTCCCGGCAGATTCTTCAGAAAACGTTTGAAGAAACGTGAAACCGTCGCATCGAAATGGCTCCTACTACCATTAATAATAATACAATAATACAATTTATTTGCATAGCGCCCGAATCAATCAGATTGCTCTCAGGCGCTTTACATGCATGTACACATAATTAGTTAAAATTGTATTATAGATACAAACAAAAATCATTCTAAGATGTATATTATCATTTGCCATTTATCCTGTATGTTCTGTTTAGGAACGTAATTCAGGAACTCAACAACAGTTCTAATGCACATATTATGTCAACGCCATTTTTGTAACGTTCTCATGCAGCGCAGTATTCAAGACTGCATTCAGAAGAAGCATTCAGCCACGCTGCAATGAATGCGCGAAGACTATGCGTACACTGGAAGACTATATGAACTGGAGCAACATAGATTGAACGAACTTGCCTAAGGTTCGACACGGCAGCACTTCGCCAGGTTGGACAATGGAGTGAATTCAACGAGAACAATGATAAAGTCACATATCAACATGTAAAATTATACTAAGCTATGTCACATTCTATTATAAATGGTTGTAAATTCCCATGTTTCATATATCTTTACAACGATTTAAAAGTATTGTTGAAACGTGTTCTCTTTTTTTATAAAAACAATGCCATTTTTTCAATGGTGTTTGATGGATCTGAATCGGATTTACGTTTTTTTTGTCGACTGTCAACGCATTTCATGACTACATTTGTATTGAATATTGCACAGTGACATTTTATGACAGTCGCATCGCGAGCATTGCACATATGTCAACCCTCCGTCATTCGTATGGAGACACCGACATTTCCATATCGTTGAAAACCTCCGTCACGGAGACGAAAATCTCCATCGTTTGATGGTCATCGCGAAGAAAAATTACGTATTTATATTTAAAAAATGTTAAACATAAAAAACGGAACGAAATTTTCGTTCCGTTTCAACATTTTGTTTCTCTCGCGAACACGTGATCTACATCCTGGTCTCGCGGCAAAGTGTGCGCTCATTCTCGATCTGATTTCCCCACGACAAAGAAGCGTAACAACATGTCACCCGAGCGGAATGCATAACCACCATAGAAAAAGAGATACATAACACAGTTCCAGGACAGTTGGGTTATAGAATGGCCAGGCAAGATAGCGAGGAGCCACAAAGACCGCGCTTACGCCCTGTGTCGGCTTTGCCGGAGCAATTTGGTTCAAGTACGATTTTCATTCCATTTTGCCATTTTTTGGTTCTTACCTACGTTTTAAAACTAGTGACAGATGCTACTGTGATTTGTTTCCGTAACTGATGTTATCTGACGCTATAGACGCAGAGGGTGTTCTGCACATCAGCGATGGTATGTGGGCTCGTTTCTTTTACTGAGTCATTTTATAGTTTATATATGTGTATCAATTTCTGCGAAAATATTGAAGAATTGCCGGCTTGTATTTGTTTGCTACAGGGCAATCATCAACATTGTGTGCAGCAGCGTTTGTCTATTTTATTATCTTGTTTGTTAATTGTCTCTCAGGAGCGTTCGTCTTTCCTACGCTGCCTTGGTGACTAAGGTGGTAAGTAGACTGTCCTACAGCAATCAGCTGCTGGTTGAGTTAGAGGACCTCTGGCCAGATCTGAGGGAGAAATTCACCCAAAACACAGGTACATACAGATATGCATCGTCAATTTTGACAACCTATAATAAAATTATTGACATAAAGTAGGCAAGTTAACAAAATAACAGTGCTAAACTAAGCACATTACACAATAAGGTAATGGTATGTATGTTCTTTCTTGTAATGTTTTGGTGCATTTCAGTGCTGGATCTGGTGTTCAGGAAGACTGCATGAATAGTTCTGCTTTATTTGTATTGAGTGCTTTGCTTTGGTGTGTTTCAGTGCTCGATCTGGCCAAGCGTTTGCCAGAACACCTGCTCCCGGAGTACTACTCAGATACCCGATGAATAGATGCGTTCTGGGCCGTCATGGCGATATGCACCCCTGTAGGGGGAGATCACCCCTTCGACACCCTCGCAGCCGTCATGAAGGTTTATCTACTCATGTCACACAGCAACGCCGACTCAGAGTGGGCCTTCTCCATCGTCAACAAGATCGACACGGAGCAACGCTCGGATTTGGCCGGGGATACCATCGCTGCCCTTCTGTCAGTGAAGTTGAACTGTACGGCAGACATTCTTATGAGCCACCCGCGACTGTGCTACATACGTCTAAGAAAGCCACAACGAACTACAACCTGCTTCACAGGAACACACGTTAATTTCCCAATCACTGTTGACACACATTTTCTCTATATAAATGTACATACGTTTAATATATGCCTCTTGTTTGTTATGCTTTGTGACATAATGGGTTATTTGAGTGTTCTATTTTGGAGTGTGCGAGAGCTAGCGGAAAAAACATCTCGGTCATTTGGATCATCATAGATTGACATGTATGCACTGCCATGTTGCAACACTTCACTGCGGGTGTTGGTAAACAATGCCAACTTGTAGGTCCTAAAAAAACACGCGCTCACATGGCTAGGCACACGCACGCACGCACGTACACACACACACACACACACACACACACACAAATACACACACATAAAAGAGTTGGTCCTGGTTCAACGTTTTCTAATTAAATAATTAGGCTTTATTGTTAAAATCCTTGTAGATAGATACTACTATCCTTGTAAATGTAATTAAGCTTTTGACTTACGCTTTAGCCTTTGCTCTGGGCTTAACATTCCTTCTAAATGATATATAGAATAAATTCTTATATCTTAACCCCTAAAAGTCTGCATTTCTACGTTGAATAGACACATAAAATAAATGGGTGACTTACTGTTGTTAAACTTCTGACTTGGTAAGTTGGTTTGTAACATTTCGGTATATTAATAGTTGCCTGTTATTTGTGGGACATGGTTACATGCCACTATTCAACATATACCGGATGTTTCTTCAATTTATCAGTATAGATGTAGGTTTTGTTTTAAATATTTCAATTGAATGCGATTTATTATATAATAATGATGTCTCCATTATTTGTATTGAGTGTTTTTTTCTTGTCCAGTCCATTTGCTTTAAGAGACAATGACTTTTCTATATGCAAACCGTTAAGTTCTGGTCATTTTTATGTACTATTTTCCAGTTACATTAGGATACAACATTCAGTCTCAAATTTTCACAGCTTGCCATGTCTCCTTCTCATTCCTAAAGATAATTTCAAGAATTATAAACCCGTTTTAATCTCACTTTAATTTCCAAGATACTTAAGGAAAAGTTGTAGAAAACGCCTTGGATCTCGTATTAAATCAAATGGCTTTTCTAATAAATTACAACCTGCGTACAAATATTTTCATTCGAAGGAAACTGCCCTTTTAGATGTGCATGATGATATTACTTTAAATATGGATTAAGGTAAAGCAACAGGGCTTACCTTGCTAGATCTGTCTGCTGCTATTGATACAGTTGATCAAGTCATTCTCATAAATCGTCTGTCTTTATAGTGTGGTGTATCCGGCATAACTTTAAAAAAAATTTTTTTTATATCTGACACATTCCCTATTTCATGTGGTGTTCCTCATGGTTCTGTCCTCGGACCTTTACTTTTCAATCTCTACGCAACACCACTGAGCTCAGTTTTTAACAGTCACAATCAAAATCATCTTCTTTATGCAGATGATACCCACATTTATATTTCTTTATTTACGCCTAGTATTAATTGCTCCCTAGATCCACTCAGAAATTGTGTTAATGACATTTTCGTTTGGATGACTGAGAGTAGATTAAATATAAATGCTGATAAACAGATGTTCCTATTATTGGTACGAAGAGGAAGCGTGACAAAATAATTTTTTCACACACCTATGCTTAGCTAGTATGTTACGGAACGAAATCTCGGAGTTATCTTTGATGATAACTTAAATTTTAGACGGCATATTTCTCAAACTTGTCGCTGCTGTTATTATCACATTCGTGATTTACAACGTATTCGCCGTTATTTGCCTGTTTCTGTTGCAAAAATTATCGCAACAGCACTTGTGACTAATAGGCTTGACTACTGCACTTTCACAATATTGCCCTTAAGGATATCACTAGGTTACACCGTATACAGAATTGCTTAGCTAAGGTTGTGACTCGGTCTCAGCGGTTTTCTCAGTCAGTGCCTCTTCTGAAGTCTTTGCACTGACTTCCTGTCCGATATCATACTTTTTTTAAACTGGACCGTACCTACCAGGCACTTCCATGCAAGCAACCAGCACATATATGTATATTCATTGACTAATTCTGTAAAAAAAGCCTATCCAGCATCGATCATCTAGTTCTGTTTTACTTTTTGTTCCGAGAGTCAATACTAATATTGGAACTAGGGCATTTTCTGTTGCTGCGCCAACTCTCAGGAATACGCTCCCTCTCTCTTCTAGTGTATTACTGTACAGTGGTTTAAGCTATTATATCTCACTTCGTTGTTGTGAGCTATGGCATGGTAATATCTTTTTATGCAGCCAGCAAAGCCATTTACGTTTTATTTGTTTCTGTTTCTTCTTGTTGACTATGTGTACTGTACTGATACATGTCCATCGTCATATTAGTTTGCTTTATTTGTTGAACATTGTCTAACAAAACATACAAACAAACACAATGATGCAACTACTCAAAATTATATTGTTCGGTTAGCGTTCACCAAGACATTATTTACTGCCTCTTTGGTGCAAATACCCTCGTTATACACTGGACCCTGCACGTGTACATATTGGTTTTTCATACTTCTTAATCTCCCAATTAATTACAAAACAGTTTGATCGCATTTTTCTTTCACACTTGGGTGGTATTGACAACAACAATTTCATTAACACATTAAATATTGATAACAATGAACTGCAAGTTATAAAACATTCATCGTATTACGACATAGATCACTTTAAGATACTTGCTGATTATAAAAATTGACAATTTTCAATACTCAGCTTAAATATTCGATCTATAAATTCTAAATTTTATTAACTAGTTTCATTCGTCAACTCACTACAGGACATAAATTATAAATTTAGTGTAATTTTCCTACAAGAATGTTGGATATCCAACAAAACCGACTTAGCAAATATACAACTACCTGGGTACGCTTGTTTTGCTCAAGGAAAGAGTAGCAGTAACAAGGGTGGCTTAATCACATATATTGACAACAGATTCCAACATATAGTAAAACTAAACATAAATACATACGAACATTGGGAGGGACTAATTATTAATGGAGGAGGTGGTTTATCAAAACCAATTACTATTGGCAACATATACAGGCCTCCGAGTATGATAAGAGAACATGTCAGGCAATTTATTAATGAATTCACCACACTTATCTTGTCAATAGAACAATCGAACACAAACATTAGCATTGCCGGATACTTCAATCGTAATCTCCTCAAGATAAACGAAATACCAATTTGCAGTGAATTCTTCAATCTGTTGACATCTCACAGTCTATTTCCATAAATTACATTTCCCACAAGATTATCACGCTCAAATGGCACATTAATTGGCAATATATTCAGTAAAAAGTCAGAGTTCTATATCCATAACTACATCTGGTATATTCATAAATAAGATATCCGATCACCTCCCTTGCTTTATTCTCTCAGAAATTTCGTTAGTAAATCCACCAAACCCTAGATGGATTAAAATTAACACAATAAATGATAAAGCCACATAAAATATAATAAATGACATTAATTCGTCTGATTTGTACAACTTACGTGACAAAAATTTGACGACAGCTCCTAATCTAAGCTACGACATTATATTAGAAGTAATTGAAATGGCCAAGAACAAGCATGTGGTAAGTAAATTAGTTAAGTTTAATAAATACAAACAAACAAATCTAAATGGATTACCACGGGTCTGCTAAAATCCATGAAGTTTCGAGATAAATTATATAAGAGAATGAAACTTACAAATCCCAATTCAAGGGAATATGAAATTATGCGTATTAACTTAAAAACTTATGGTACCATATTGAAGAGAAGCTTACGTGAATCCAAACAACATTATTTTGTGTCAACTTTCGCTAAATATAAATATAAAAGTATAAATAATATAGAAACTACAAACACTCTAGATATAGCTAACGCATTTAACACCTTCTTTACAAATATCGGCAGAAAACTGGGTAATATTTAGGTGACAAAGATTTTAGGCATTACTTTGATAAATATTTTAACTTTAAATTTGTACTTAACAACGTTGACGAATTAATAGTACAAAAAACAATAGACAACCTTCCGTCTAAAAAATAGTACCGGGTCTGATTTCATTTCAACCAATTTGCTAAAACAAATCGCGCCTAAGATAATAAAATCTTTAACGCTACTTATAAATCAAGTTTTTAATACGGGAATATTCCCTGAAAAACTAAAGGTGGCCAAAGTTAATCCGTTATTTAAAACAGTGACCCATCAATAATCAACAACTATAGACCAATTTCTCTTCTGCCTGCTATATCTGAAGTATTGGAAAAAATTATGGGAAATCAACTATCTTCCTATTTTGAAAGTAACAACCTTTTTTCGAAATCCCAGTATAGCTTTCGTTCTGATCACTCGACGGAATATGCTGCGTTAGACCTTGTAGACCGAATAACAACCTACATGGATAATAATGAGGTATTTTTCAGCATATTTCTTGATCTCTCTAAAACATTTGATACCTTAGACCACAATACATTACTTAAAATTAAAACATTACGGCATTGAAGGGGTGTCTCTGAAACTTTATGAAAGTTATCTATCAAATAGAGCACAATATGTAGAAATTAATTATGTAAAATCTGATATCTTATCTGTAGAAACCGGAGTACCCAGAGGCTCCATTCTTGGACCAATTCTGTTTATTATTTTTATTAATGACTTTTCTTAAGCGAGCCAAATGTTCAATTTTATATCCTATGCAGACGACACTACTTTGGTGAGTACAATGAGTAATTTCACAATCTCACACACCGATGATGCTGAAACATTGATTAATGGAGAACTCCAGAAAATGAATGAATGGCTAGAAATAAATAAACTTTCTCTTAACGTAACTAAATCTAAATTCATGGTTTTCCAGACACCCAATAAAACATTTAACGCACCTATTCCTAAAATCAATAATAGTATAATTACAAAAGTTGACACTTTTAATTTCCTGGGATTAACTTTGGATGCACGCCTTATGGGAAAACTCCAGTATTACGGGGTCAGTGGTGGAGTCACCAATTGGATTTCAAATTGGCTAACTGACAGAAAGCAGAATGTAGTAGTAGATGGCGAGTCGTCAGAAGAAGTGACAGTCGAGTCTGGGGTACCACAGGGCACTGTACTGGGCCCACTTCTTTTTTTATTATATGTCAATGATATAGGAGAGGGGATCACCTCTAACATCCGGCATTTTGCCGACGATTGTATTTTATACAGGCGTATCGATAACAGTAATGACGCAGAAGCCCTCCAGTTCGACCTGCAGAGGTTGGTGGACTGGTGTGCAACCTGGCAGATGCATTTTAATATCAATAAATGCTCAGTTATGCATATCACCAAGAAGAGAACTATCCACCGGTCTCAGTATACCATCAATGGAGACAGCCTGGGAATTGTACACCACTAGGTGTGGAGTTCTCTGATGACCTCAGGTGGAACATTCACATATCCAACCTATCTGCCAAATCTAATCCTGTATTAGGTTTTATCAAGAGAAATCTGTATAAATGCTCAGAGAAAACTAAACAATCGGCTTACTTTACACTAGTTCGTCCTAGCCTCGAATACGCGAGCGCTGCCTGGGATCCATACACCCAAAACAATATTAACGAACTTGAGAAAATACAGCGACGAGCAGCGAGATTTGTAATGGGTAACAACAGTCGGGAAAGCAGGGTAACATTAATGATGAAAACACTTAAGTGGGAGTCCCTAGAACGCCGCAGAGAGGTCAGCCGCCTAGCAATGTTCTATAAATCCCTACACGGAGAACTAGCTCTTCCTTTGCCGAGTCACCTTGTTCACTCAATCAACAACACTCGTGGCCACAGTGAACGATTTATTCAGGTGCCGGCAAGGACTCAGGTTTATGCTAACAGCTTTTTTAATAGAACAGTAAAGAACTGGAACGGACTAACCGAAACAGTTGTGTCTGCAGCCACGGTGGATACTTTTAAATCTAGGATGAGCAGACGACTCTAAAATTCCCTGTAGTGCTATGGCATATGCCCCCCCCCCCCCGCGTAATGACCTTATGGTTTTTGCCAATTATTATAAAGACATAGACATGCACATCTAAACTGAAAAAAACACTATGAAAATGTATCAAACAAATGTTCCAGAATAATCGGTATACTAAATAGACTTAAACACATGTTGCCAATGAGAATAAAAATAATATTGTATAATATATTATTAGTACGACACATAACTTACTTTGTAACAACATGGGGTACCACTCTCAAAGAATTAATCAAATTCAGAAAAGGGCTATACGCATACTAACTTTGAGTCATTTTTATGCTAACACTGATCCGTTATTCAAAATTTAAACTTACTAAAATAAATGATATTTTAGCCCTTCAAGAATTAACAGTTTACTATAAATTTGTAAATAACAAATTACCTGCTCATCTTCTAAGTTGGAAAATAGCTACAAATACCATGATTCATGGTCACAATACATGCAACCAACACAAAATTCACATTTACGGTACAAATCATTCATTTGCAAAACTATGTCTTAAATACAGTTTACCAAACACAATTAACAACTCTTCCCTTTGTGTGATAGCTAAACTGTATACAAACAGTTTACATGTCTTTTTTTTAAATACGCTAAGAACCGTTTCATTCATAACTACAACACGTGCACAAACATTAACTGTTATGCCTGCATGTATACACGCAATCAACCACAATGATGTCACCCACACCCAAACACCATAAAATACAGCTTACCGCACCACATTCTATTAACATACATCTTATAATAAAATAATCTATCTTGTTTTTTTCACTGTCGATGTATCTTATTTGATGTTACTGCTTATGTCTTGGATAATAGACAACATGTTTTTTTTATTTCAACAGAAACTTAACTATAATTATACACTGTGTGGCTCCCACGGAAGCGACTTCTTTTCTAGTCTTAGTGGGAGTCTCCATCATCCTCATTGTACACCTTTTTATATTATAATTTGTCATATTATTATTGGATGTACAGTCTGGATAAATAAATCCACTTCTCTTCTGTTCTGCTCTGTTCTCTTAGCACAATTTCGCCGTCAATTAAACATTTACCTTTATAACCTTGCGTATCCACCTTAGCTCCCTGGCGCATAGATCCATCTGTTGACGACTTTAGTATGGCTTATCGATTCTGATATTAACTACCTTTTGTATTGTTGCGCCTATGAGCTTGGTTTCCAAGGATTTAGGCGCAAAAGAATATTCCCTTATTATTAATAGTATGATTACTCCTGTTAACCAATCATTGAGCAAGGCTGCGGTTGTAGAAAAATCAGTACATTCTAATTTATGAAAACCAATAAAACCTTTGCGGGGCTCAAGTTTATCGCGTACCCATCTTAGGCAAATTGCAAACTGTTCGTGGTTTAACAAGTTACTCGTTTCGTCAGTCATGATGCTGAAAGTCCGTGTTGCGCAAGGAGCTAGCTATTTGTCGCAAGACTGTTATACCCTTTCGTGTGCTACTTTCGCTCGGTACCCCCTCACCCCCAGTGTATATATGATGACATGTGTTACAGAATTGTTCATGCAGCCCTTTCTCTGTTTGTATAAAGTTACACCAACTATTTCATAGGTTGGTAATGGGCAATCCAAATTTATTAATTCACAGGGATTGCCACTGTGCACAGACAATATATACAGTGTATTTCGCATCCTGTGCACAGACAGGTACATACTGCAACATGTTATTTTGCATCTCGGCACTTGCGTATTTGCAGGCCTTTTCTTCATACTCTGCTGACAAATGTTCACTTACGTCACACATGGCCACAGGTAAAGTTAGCAGGCGTATAACTGATCATATACATCACACGTGGTCACAGGTAAAGTTAGCAGGCGTATAACTGATCATATACATCACACGTGGTCACAGGTAAAGTTAGCAGGCGTATAACTGATCATATACATCACACGAGGTCACAGGTAAAGTTAGCAGGCGTATAACTGATCATATACATCACACGAGGTCACAGGTAAAGTTAGCAGGCGTATAACTGATCATATACATCACACGTGGACACAGGTAAAGTTAGCAGGAGTACAACTGATCATATACATCACACGAGGTCACAGGTAAAGTTAGCATGCGTATAACTGATCATATACATCACACGTGGTCACAGGTAAAGTTAGCAGGCGTATAACTGATCATATACATCACACGAGGTCACAGGTAAAGTTAGCAGGCGTATAACTGATCATATACATCACACGTGGACACAGGTAAAGTTAGCAGGCGTATAACTGATCATATACATCACACGAGGTCACAGGTAAAGTTAGCAGGCGTATAACTGATCATTTATGTCACACGTGGTCGCAGGTAAAGTTAGCAGGAGTACAACTGTTCACATATATCACACGTGGATGCAGGTAAAGTCAACTTCTCCGGAGTTGCCTCTACGAACAAGAATGATAAACTAAAAAAGTATATACACTCAACATTTCCGGAATTTTCACTACGAGCAAGAACGATAAACTACAAACGTAGATATATTCAACTGTTCCGGAATTTTCACTACGAGCAAGAACAATAAACTACAAACATAGATATACTCAACTGTTCTGCAGGTCGGTTCCACGAGCAAAAACGATGATCGGGTTTCCAAATAGATGATTTTATAATTGTCTGCTAACACTCTTCAGGTTTTAATTAGTTTACAACCTCACACAAGTGGACAGATTTAAAATAAGATTGTACGTAACAAAATGCCCAAGCATCCGCCGCTGATTGACTCAAATGGTTAATACTCGCTGTGTATCCTGCCGTGCGGTTATTCGACTTGTGGGAATATTTTCCTCCGATGCCACATTTGAATGTGATTGGCGTTAATCTCTTATGTCACCGACTCTCACACTCAACTTTTACATTTAAAACACCATTTCGGAAATTAAAAGCGCTTCCATTGACATTTAGTTCGACATCGTGCGTGCCAAGCGGTCGTCGACACCACTGTTTTCCCAATTCGAGTCAGTTATGAGAATATCGATGTGTAGGTTCCATAGATCCGAACAATACTGCATATAACATCGTTCTAAATATGATCACTTTCGAAAAATTAAATGAAAACATCGCATTGCAATTATATAGTGTTTTATGGTTGGAGTACCATGAGCTTACGTCATGGTTCAGTATAAACACGCAATTCACGCTTTTAATTTACCTGTATTTGACGTGAGTAGTAATAGAGGTGGTCTAGCGTAGAGGTTGGATTAGGATGGGAGGAACCCCCATGTTAAGAGATAGGGATTTGCTCCAGACCGCGCATTTTCTACCGCTTATGATTTATGCAAATGAGGTCTTTGCGCGTCCCGGAGCAAGAGCAATTGACCAATTAAATAAATAATTGCGCATGCGCAATAGTGGCTATTCTTATATGTCGTAGGTTGTCGATCATTTGATTAGGTGTAGGCCGCTCCTAGTCTATACATTTACAACTTTAACATAGGTCCAAACCCGATAAAGCATAGCCATAGAGGCTAAAGGCTATCTGGCCTACAGCACATAACCACGGACAAACAACTTACAAACACTGGCAAACAACTTACAAACACTGATATACAACTCAAAAACACTGACATACGAGTGAAAAATGTCCCTGTTAACCGGTATAAACTGGTATAAATCAAGCCTCATGGTTCTGTGTATTTGTCCTGTGTTAAGGCATAGGGAATTATACGAACTTATCTGCTAAAACATTCAAACTACCAGCTATCTGTGTAATATTTTGGTCAAACTGTTTGTCATGTAACAGTATTTGTCAGAATATCATAGTACTTACCAACGGTCAGTGGATATCCTGTTCGTAAACTGTTTTGAAGGTATATTCCCTGTTCAAGTCTCATCTATTTAAATAAACAATGTCGACTCGGTGGCCTTGACACCAAAGACCGTATATCAATACAAGACGGTGCAGTGCTCGCTATCTACAATGTTCGAGGAAAGTGAAGCGTCATGTTAGAACAGTACAGGCACATAATAACCTCCCAGATAAGATGTACCAGTATCTATTTAGTTTACCGTATTAAGGGCCAAGTGTACAAATGTCCATTAGAACGTTTTTATCTTTTTTCGTACTATAGTATTTAAATTCGTGCTTCTTCGGTAAAACCTTCCAAACTAGCTTCGGTCGTAAAACAACTAACCCGGCATGGGTAACCGAAAACGAACTCATAGATTCATACATAGATACATACATAGAGACATACATAGATACATACACGTGGTACGAAACACACAAAACACACATGAACTCAGACCAACTAGATGGTGAAAGACTGTTTGAGTGTTTTGTTAGACGCAGGTGTGAAGCTATCTGACGTGACAGTCGAACAGTTGTGTAATATCAGTACTTGGTTGCAAGACTCCGTTTCGAAACAGTGGCGATGGAACTTCTGGCGACAGTACAGATATGTTAACCACTTATGTCTGTGTAGTTCAGTACAGATATGTTAACCACTTATGTATGTGTGTAGTTCAGTACAGAGACGTTAGCCAGTTATGTATCTGTGTGTAGTTCAGTACAGAGACATTAGTCAGTTATGTCTGTGTGTGTAGTTCAGTAGAGATGGTAGCCACTTATGTCTGAGTAGTTCAGTACAGAGTTAATGTACTCAGATTAAACTGCTACGCCCAGTAACAAGAGACGAGAATAGGGACGAGACAAGAGACGAGACTATGACCGAGATATGTCACGAGACTAAGGACGTCACATCACACGAGAGTACAAACGAAACAAGAGATATGTCACGAGACTTCGGATGACACATCACACGAGACTACGGATGTTACATCACACGAGAGTACAAACGAAACAAGAGATATGTCACGAGACTCCGGATGACACATCACACGAGACTACGGATGTCACATCACACGAGACTACGGATGACACATCACACGAGACTACGGTTGACACATCACACGAGAGTACGGACGAGACAAGAGACGAGACACTGGACAAGATTACGGATGACACATCACACGTTATGTCACGAGACTACGGATGTTACATCACACGAGAGTACGGACGAGACAAGAGACGAGACTATGACCGAGATATGTCACGAGACTACGGATGCCACATCACACGAGACTACGGATGACACATCACACGAGAGTACGGACGAGACAAGAGACGAGACTATGACCGAAATATCCCACGAGACTACGGATGGCACATTAGAATAGACGGGTTACAGCGTGAGATTCCGTCAAAAAGATGGAATTCCAGGCAATTCGACGTGTTATCGCGTGAGATTCCGTTAAAAAGATGGAATTCCATCAGAATAGACGAGTTACAGCGTGAGATTCCGTCAAAAAGATGGAATTCCAGATGGAATTCCATCAGAATAGACGTGTTATCGCGTGAGATTCCATCCTTTTTCAGGAAAATAGACGTGTTATCGCGTCAATTCCATCCTTTTTCAGGAGAATAGACGTGTTATCGCATCAATTCCATCCTTTTTCAGGAAAATAGACGTGTTATTGCGTCAATTCCATCCTTTTTCAGGAAAATAGACGTGTTATCGCATCAATTCCATCCTTTTTCAGGAAAATAGACGTGTTATCGCGTCAATTCCATCCTTTTTCAGGAAAATAGACGTGTTATCGCGTCAATTCCATCCTTTTTCAGGCAAATAGACGGGTTATCGCATCAATTCCATCCTTTTTCAGGAAAATAGACGTGTTATCGCGTCAATTCCATTCTTTTTCAGGCAAATAGACGGGTTATCGTGTGCGCGTGAGTGTGGTGGGTGTGTGTGTGTGTGGTGTGTGTGTGGTGGTGTGTGTGTGTGTGTGTGGTGGTGGTGGTGTGTGCGTATGTGTGGTGGTGGTGGTGGTGGTGTGTGTGTGTGTGTGTGTGTGTGTGTGTGTGTGTGTGTGTGTGTGTGTGTGTGTGTGCTTCCGCGAATGTTAGAACTGTAGAGTCAGCTATCGTCTCATTTACATAATCAATCAGACCGAACGTACATCACGTGACTTCCCTTAACACAAAAACTGTGCACGTTCATGAGAGAGGGAACATCCGACACCACTCAACGGATACCAATGTAATTAGTCAGAGTATTACCATCTACCGATCATGATAGATCTCTATTCGTCGACACACTTCCGGAAATGGTGAAACCGTAGAGGCCGCCATGACAGGTCGTCATGACATTCAAGTAACTTCCGGTATGACATCACATCTGGCATAGCGGCTCCTAGTTGATAATCGGAGTACTACCCCACACGATGGCGAAGGACAACTACCTGACAGGATTTCATTCAAAGAAGTGACCATCATGGTTCCCAACGCCCACACATTCCCTATGCTTTAACATGGAGAAAATTCGAAAAGTGGTCGGATACCTTTGCGATAAAAATGGCCTATCCTTTAACATGGGGTTAAAATTCCCTATGCTTTAACATGGGACCGGAACTACTTTTTCCAAGCTCATTTGCATAACTAGCCACGCCCACAAGGTCCAGCTCGCTCGTGATTGGTCAATCGCTCTTGCTCCGGGACGCGCAAAAGACCTCATTTGCATAAATCATAAGCTGTAGAAAATGCGCGGTCTGGAGCAAATCCCTATCTCTTAACATGGGGGTTCCTCCCATCCTAATCCAACCTCTACGCTAGACCACCTCTATTACTACTGACGTGAATCCATGGCTTGTTTGCGAGTCGTTGATGGTAAATGCAGTATTTATGAAAGTTTTATAAAATACAATTGCAAAAGCACACGAACGGATGGTTGCTCAGTAAAACTGAATTCTGTAGTAGACTTCTTCAGGATAGTTCATTTCTATCCAAGTTAGTTATTTTTGACATATCCAATACGTGGATTTTACACAGTACTGAAGAAGTTCGTGTGCTACACCGACGGATGCCTGTACAAGGTAAACATTCACGTGTTGGACATGTCTAAAAGAACTAATTTGCATAAGCAGATTCTGGTTTATGATTCCTAAGATTCCAAAATGACCAAACAATGTTGCTGATCACATTCATCGTGCTTGCTTTCAATAATTTTCTCTAAAAACAATTAAGATCCATCAATATACAGACATGCGGATACCAAAATGAACCATATATGTATTATGCAATAACCAACACAACTCCAATGTAGTTTGAGAACTGAAATTGGCCAAAGGATGACGTTTTTTATTGGAAAGTGGATTGCTTCTAATGCAGCCACTTTTGGGCATAAAGATAGTAGGAATGTGATGTCTAACATGCAAACCAGATGGGAAACTGAACCCTTGTACAGCCCCATCAAAGTTTCTCAGGCACACATTCCTACAACATAACGACAATATTACAGACATACATTTGTCGCTATAGAGGTATAAAATCACTATACAAATATTCCACCACAAATAGACACATGCAATTACAAAAAGGTGGGTCATTCCACCTATCCTGTATAAACATAAGGAAAAATATACCGTTTGTAAAACAAAAAGCCTGTCGACGCACCAAAACCCAACACATTCAACAATTGGGGATATGCCCCTGTGTTCAAACCGAAATTTGGGAAAGTGTTGCAACATTTTCCAACTTCTTTTTCTCCCGACGGTGTACAATAGTTGTTTAACTAAAAGTGCCTAGGCAGAAAGGTGGGGAGGAGGGCGAAGTTGCAAGTTGCAAACCTATCTATTGTATATTTAGTAGATGATTAGTTATAACCAAAAATAAAATGTTCACAAGTAATATATTGTCACATTTTCCAGGTAATTGTTTGCATAAAAGTGTAACAACAAAAGTAACTATGTCTCTGTGTAGATTCTGTAAGCGTGATATCAATTATTTATTATGTTTTTATCATAGAATAAACAATACATACCTTGCAACTTGAAATTAATTTATTAATTTGTATTTTTCACAGTTAGGCAGTCTTTTCACACTTGGAAGCTGGGCAAATGACTAGACAAATGGATGTACTCCTTTCTGACAAGATGGTAAAAGACAGGATTTTGTTTGCTTTTGTCAGAAACCTACAACAATAAATTTTTTTGGCAAATTCTATAAGGGTAATTTGTTATTTCAGTTATTTGCTGACATTCTGGCGGCAGCTCGAGATAGTCCACCGTCGACCAAGAATGGGTCATCTGAAGATACAGCAACTGAATATGACAGCTCTCGTAAGGATTCCTGTGATACAGAGGATTCCACACCTGAGTCAGTCACAGCTTCCACTCCAAAAAGGAGCAGCAAATGCTTTCAGGTTGACATCAGGCCATCAACTCGCACGAGAAGAGTGCAAGCAGTCTGTGCATCAGAGCAGGTTGCTGTGCAGGTGACATCAGCAGTGAGGTCAACGAGTGTGCAGTGCAGTTTGTTGACTGGTCCGATTAGTGACTCGAGTGACTCAAACGGGGAGGAAGTGACATCTGCTGCAGATCCAGAGTATGTTTGCTCTGACAATGAGTCGACTAGTCGTGACAGCAGCAACAGTGACAGCGATGACCACGTCGACCAGTACACTGACACAGAGGAGGGTGTTACAAACATGGCTCCCTTGAGGAAAGATTGCTGCCCTTCCAAGGAGAGGTACTTCTTGGTGGCAGAGTCTTCACTTCGTCATCTTTTCGCACGTTGCCGAAACTGCACTGGCCAAACCAATGTCGTAGTGCAGCAGTTTCTCAGCTCAATGGGAAGTTGCCCTGTAAAGATAATTGGTCTGTAGATGTGAAGCTATGCTATTTATTAGTATGTCATAGGTAAAGTGATCAACAAAATGGACTAGATAACTTGTTTATCAATGCCATCGAAGCCATATTCTCATCTGCCTGCAGGGGAAGTATTCCCATGGGTGTTGTTTGGCTTATAACCATTGTCGGTGCACCGTGTGGTGATTCACATTGTGTTACCAGGTCTACACAGTTACCAACATTTGGAATGATTCATCCCAGTAACACTGTTATGAAACTTGCTTGATGAATTTGTAATGATTCAACCCAGTAAAACTGTGTTCTGAAACTTGCTTGATGAATTTGTAATAACTATGTCACACACAAAATGTGATTAAAAATGCTATGTCCTTATGATTTTTATGGACATAGTCGTAGGGCATATACATACCCACTGGTAACATCTCACATATAAGAGCCCTAAGGTTACACTAAACCCCTAGGTCTAGGACATAACCCTTCAGGCTATAACCCATTACCATAATTATTCAATTGTTCTGCATGTTGTTTTAATGTTTATTTTGATTATATAGTAGCTATATTGTTGTGTCAGACTCAGAGTAATACAAATCATTGTTCCACATAAATGACATAATCTAGAGCTGTCATTATAATATTATATGATATTATGGTCATCTCGCGAACAACTGTCCATCTAAAAAAGTGTGGGTTTTGTCCAGAGGGGTGATATCGTAAGTAGCTATAACGTCCTAAAGTCGATCCGCATAAACCAGACAACCATGCTTACGACGTTCGACGGTTCGTAACTTTGTGAAGTTTGTCTTTGACAAGTCTGTTTACAATTACTTCGTCCGACGACCTACTTAGCTACAACCTCTAGCTAACTCTCTGTACAGCTTTGACACCGCATTTTATAATATAACGTCGTACTAAAACGATATAAGTGTTGTTGTCGACAGTTTTCACACCATATGTGTCATTATAATGAAGTTGAAGCTTACCAGTCGGTGTTCACCGTGTTGCATGAGCGAACATTGTGACTGTCCGACTCCGCATCATCTTCTTCGCTACGGTCGCTGAAACGCTCGGAAAGAGCGGAATCAGACAAATCATCCGCTGTAACCGTTCCCGCTAGTGGCTCAAAATCGTATGATTTCACTTGAAACTCTGGGAAACTCCCACTAGCCATGATGTTACAAGAGAATGGAGAGAACAACAATGGCGATGCATAGATGTCAACAAAGCCGCGAGTCAAGATTGACGTCACGATATCACGTGATCGCCTAGCTCATTAAATTTCAACTTTCTGCGGGAATCTCTACACAGACGGGTTTAAAATATAATTTTGTTTACAAACGTATTTTTTAATGTTGTCAAATGTTACATACAATGTTAATCTTTGTGTACACATGGAAAACGGATTTTAGCTAATGCCTTGTTTTTATTTCCTTTAATCTACAAAGGGTTGTTTTGTGTGGATAAAACGAAACACGCAATTATCACTAGACAGGCCGGTGGACGGTAGTTGAATATCCAATAGCATTATTATAAACAATAAGAGGTCACATTCGTGTAATGCACCGTTGTCGTTTACTCAATTACAAGAGTGCAATGCCTATCTGCTGAATATATGCTGAATTGATAACAATAATGATAGTTTGTACGGCGCCGATGAGGCGGGCCCACATTTGGCATTTAAGCGGGGTCTCGCCGTTCACAGCGCAGTCACCTTCAATTACCGGGGATTTGTATAAACCAATTCAAAGATGACATACTTGATGGTAACCATGGACGAAGTGGCCGAGGCCCAGTAGGAAATGGAAATCTTCAATGTAATGTAAATTCCTGGCACCACGCATGTACACTGGGTTATGCCTGTAGGTGCGGAACAGGTATTCACATGAAAGACATCTTGTCTCAAAGAATGTTGTTTATAAATGGCAAGATCATCCCGGCATGCTTTGGAAGGACAATACATCCGACCACAACACTTCCCCCTCCCACTTCACGGAGTGAAACAACCGATATGACGCTGTTCAGCAGCTCCTTGGGCAGGTGGACAACACCACCTCTGAAGTTGCAATCATTTGGCAACTTTGTGCTCTTTACGACGGCAAGTGATAATTAATCCTAATTGAAATCTTATTAAAGAGATTCTAATTATCCAACTGTACAACTGATCTTAATGTGAGGAACTAGTTTTGTTCTCGAAAATTATATATCGTGTTCATTGTGACATCCACTGTGTTTATCACATCATCCAGTAATGAACTATTCATGTCAACATCGTCGTTTAGAGGAAGTGTTTCCAGGCTCTGCTGGGTTCGCCTTTCTTCCAATAGCCCTCTTCCACTTGACACGGTCCCATGCATCCCGTAGGTCGATACCCATCAGACTCAAGTCTGCAGACTGCAGATCTTCCTTGGCCTGCCGACGGGAGCTGTCCCCTCCACCACTAACTTTGTACATCCCTTCTCCCACTCCGCGTCGTCCTTTCGCTCTACATGTCCGTACCACCTCAGCCTACTTCTTCTGATCACATCCCCAATCGCCTCCACTCCTACTCTTCTTCTAAGCTCTGCACTGGGCTGTCTGTCGCTGAGTGATGCGCCACACATCCATCTCACCATCCTCATCTCAATCCTTTCCATCCTCGTGTCATGATCAGTCCTCATGCATGGCCCATGTCTTGCACCCATGCAACAGGCAACTTCTGACACAGGCTGTGTACACCTGGCCCTTCATCTTCGGGGGGCATGTTGCCAGGATAGCAGAAGTATTCATGTAATAAATTATTTAACTGAGGGTTTTTAATAATGACAATATTACTTCATTTGGTGCTATATAAAGTACAGACGTAATACACATTATTGTAACTGTTAGTTCCACATTTGTGATGATGCTGTTTAACAATGCCTTTCCTTGTCCATTTATAATATAACAAATTACATATTCTGTCATAGCAACATGTAATTTTATGTTCATGGGTTACCGTAACAAAAATTTGCATAAACATTGCAAGCTAAATGTGTATATTTTGTAAAATCATTATCTTTCAACATTAAGTGAATATGATATAATAGCATTTACTACATTTAGACAGGCCACCTAAAGATAAAAAGGTAAGTTCTTATACAGCGCAGTATCCAGCCCTCAGGACTACTTAAAGCACTTTACACTTTACTCCCTGGCAGACCTGTTCTTATACAGCGCAGTATCCAGCCCTCAGGACTACTTAAAGCACTTTACACTTTACTCCCTGGCAGACCTGTTCTTATACAGCGCAGTATCCAGCCCTCAGGACTACTTAAAGCGTTTTATACTTTACTCCCTGGCAGACCTGTTCTTATACAGCGCAGTATCCAGCCCTCAGGACTACTTAAAGCGCTTTACACTTTACACCCTGGCAGACCTGTTCTTATACAGCGCAGTATCCAGCCCTCAGGACTACTTAAAGCGCTTTACACTTTACTCCCTGGCAGACCTGTTCTTATACAGCGCAGTATCCAGCCCTCAGGACTACTTAAAGCACTTTACACTTTACTCCCTGGCAGACCTGTTCAATCAAACACCATCTCGACTTCTCTGAGTCCAGTATGAACAAATAAGAACACTGCATTCACGGTGTTCATATTGTAAATAAACTTGCATATTTAACAAAAATAAGTGTCATTCTAAGTAAGCCTCAAAGAAAAATAGCAGAACTGATAGCGGGTCTATTTTCTCAACTAGACAAACGCACAATGCTGATAAAAACACATTAATATGACGCCACATAGTTGGCTCCAGACATCATAAGACACACATATTCATTACTTTCCTCAAGGCCAATATATATAGTCTGTGACATGAAACAATTTACTTGAGCTATTGAACGTTTATGGTTTATCCATAAGTAGTCATTTTGTACCTAAATAGTTGAATGTTAAAGTAAACGTGGCTGTAAGTCAAAAAATTTCATCCTGTTCTTCCCAAAAATCGCAATACAAAGTCGAATTGAAAATGTTTGAAATTTCTCAAAATAATCATTCATTGGTACACATGTTGAAATTGTAGCCCAAACATATTATTGCATCAGTGTCTACCAGGGTACTTCATGTTGCCACGCCCATGACGCAGGGAAACAAAAGGCAATGTTGTGGGCCAGTACACCTAAACAAGTACAGTCTAACCATGTGCAGCTACAATCAACGATATTATGCCAATGGTTTACTTAGAATTTACTTTCAAAGTGTGAAATTCAAGTGAAATCTTAACTTTCCAGCAGCAGACATATTGAGACACACCAATAAGCGCCTTAGACCATGAAGCTGCGGTGACGCGTCGAATGTCCAGTTTCCTCAACATGTCTATGAATACGCCAGCTCATGCGTTGGTTTCTCTATTCCCTTCGATTCAGAGTTACCATTGTAGCAACAGTTATAATCAAATGGTATGTGGGCATAAAATGTTTAGTTTCAATACCAAAACAAATTTGGCGACAGAGACTAGAATAACATTGTCCGTTTGGGGAATGGTGAATTGGGAATTAAGCATTGGTGATTTCAGGCTTTCTATCACAATGGCACTGTCCATGCAATTTAAATTATGTGTCTTCAACAGGGTTATTCTGGTAAATTACTGGCATAATATTCTTAATTGTAGTTGCTAATGGTTAGTTTTTATTAATTCTTTTAGATGCATAAGCCCCAATAGAAGACTTTTGTTTCCCTTGAAAGTAATTGAATGATACTGCACTGAAAATAAATTACTGTTTAATCAAATCATCGGGATACACAGATTTGTACAATAATAGCTCGGACATGGCACCATCAAATGTCACTGGCTGCAGATGGCACGCAAACAAAGAACACTCGTTAATCGAGAGAGTTTCCATGGCAACCAGCACCTAGAAGACAAGTCTCTTGGCCAGTTTGCCTGCAAGAAGAAACAAAACAAAATGACAGCCACTGGAACCTTTTTTATTAAAAAAATAAATAAAACTGCTTCTAACAGACATTTTTGTTTCCAATGATTCAACAAAGAGTTTGTGTTGTACTCTATAAAAATTAGCAGGACCATTTGTGGGAAATAAAAAAAATGGGCCAAGAGGCCCTGAAGTCCTTTGGACTAATATGTCTATATGTGACCCCGGCTGACCAAATGAGTGATAAGTCGGAAAAATTGTAACATTGTTTTCTTACATCCTTGTAAAGGTTTGGTAGGGTGCTTTACACGGTTTCAAAAATTATGACTGCTACAAAAATTGGCGAAGTTATGGAGCATTGAACATGGTAGGGTTCAAAAAGTGAAAATGAAGAAAACGGCTGTTGAAGTTTTACATTATATATGCAAATGGGAATATTACATGCATGACATTCAAATGTGGTACACAGTATGTATGTTATGTTGCACTGATACACTAGAAGTACAAATGTGCTGCTACAAAAACTGATCAAGTTATGCCAAATTATGTCTTTATGTGTAAAACTAACAAATTATTTGAGAGCAAAAGATAGCATCAGACACTGGGACAGTGTGACTGCTGTATGGCTAAACAGATGCAATGGTGCTTTGAAGTTAGTTCTTCTCCCAACTATCATTTTCACACAAGCCTATAGGTTTAGTGGCTGCCAGCATACTACTGAGCCTAAACTACCATGCAGGTGTGAAAAACATCCACTAATTAACTGTCCACCAAGCAGTAGCAGAGCAGTTTTATAATACTAATCCACAACTTAAGTGGCAGTGATCTTTTTTTTATCATTCATGTGATGTTTATTGTGAGCAGGGCGAACAAATGGTTATCATACGTAGACAGGTACAGAAAGAAACTGACGTTTTCTATAAAAAGAACACGTTTGCTTATCAATGGCATGTATTTCCTATTGTTGCCGTTTTGGGCAGAAATCAAACAACCCTGTAGGTAATTATTAATCAAATGTTTTTGGTGAATCATAGTTACAGACCATAAAGGGTTATGATGGAAGTAAAATGTTGACATGTTTACTGTTCACTTATTGCACCATGTCTTGCATTTAGAGGAATAATTATAATATAAAATAAAATGTTGTTGTTAAATACATGCATTGATGAGAAACTGGGAAATACAGATTTCTTGTGTATAGCAGAACTATGTCAACTCTTCTAATGGTTAACTTTGGTTGTTTCAGATGTCAAGTATATTGTGAATTTGTAATTATTAGTCTATATTGATACAATTGATTTACATAGTACCATGTCTACACAAGGCATGGCAAGTGTAAACAGAGCAGTAGAATGCATTTGATATAAATAAAGTATAGGATATTTCACTCTATAGTTGTCCAGATTATTAATTTTCTATGTTTGTCACCTACAGGTGACAATACATCTTTAACCAATAGACACTACAGTCACACAATTTTATAATAATTAAATGAACATCAAAATAACACCTTGCAATTATAGAAAATCAATAGTTTTTGAAGATACAGTTTAAAAGCTGCAGGCAACTGAGTTTAACAGGGGTCAAATGTGTCTGCTCTGTGACCAATTATAGATTAGTCAAGGTCTCAATGGAACAATGCAGAGTGGAGTGAGGCCCGGGCACAGTTTCTGGCACAACAGACAACATCTACTGTTGGGGGTGGTCTCAAGGGCCCTTCTCAAAACCACATCACTAGGTAATGTAAAACTTTTGCACTTTGGGGGCCCCTGAGGTGCCCTTAGAACGATTCGATCAAATACAGATTTATTGTGTATAGTGACAGTATCCTAAGATACATCTATGAAAATTTGAGAAAAAAAGGTTGCTGAACAGTTTTTGAAAAAATAGGCAAAATATGACAAATTACCAGCTTTTTGGGCCCTACAGGGTCCTTAGAATGATTCAATCAAATACAGATTTCTCGTGCATAGTGGCAGTACCCTAAGATACGTCTATGCAAAATTAGAAAGAAAGTTGCTGAACAGTTTCTGAGATATGGCAGCTAACGGCGGACGCAGTGTGATGGCAATAGTCCCTTGGACCTTCGGCCCAAAGGACTAAAAAAACATTGAGAATGGATCAACTGAATTATATATAGTACATGTTTTGCCCAAATATGAAATGTCATCATGTGCAAGAAAAATCTGACTTATTTTCCAGGATATATTCGACTCTTTGTGGGGATAAATGTGAATCTTTTGTAATGTCAAAATGACTCCAGATTATATTTTCATTTCCAACATATTAGAGGTGTATATTTTTCAGGATCAACATAGCACGGGGGCATAACACTTTCAGGCATTGTCTTAACCCGTGTAGTCTGTACCTTAGGCCTACACTTCACACATATACTTCTCAATTAAAAAGGATGCAATCTAGTTATTATTATTCTATCTAACTTTAACCATTTTGAAGTTTATATTTTTTTGATAGATTAATTAACTTGTATTAGCTCATTGACGTTGATATTTATTTTAACATCTAAAACATTGTGTTAATCTACAATAAACTACCTTAGACAGTTGTTGATGATGAGTATGTATTTGGGGAAGACTAGAGCACATTGCCAATGGACTAAAGCGATACACATGTTTCATGTTTTGTTGTCGTCTAGCGACTGACCAGCAAGTTCAATCAATTGGTGTTAAATGGCGGCCGGGCAACTGGCTTTCACAGGATACCAGATATAACTACCAAAATAATTTCTTTAGACAATTAAAAGTATGCATTTTTTTTAAACAGACTGCACACCTTACTTAAACTATCATTGCACAGTTACACACTACACAACTGGACATAAAAGAAAGAACTAGTTTCGCAATGGGCAAACAAGCTGAGCAAGCAGCTTTAATAATAATACTGGATATAATTATCAAGTGTTTTCTACATATATATCATATGTCACTAGTTTGCTATATCACAAGGAGTTCTACCATTTTGGAAATTGTTAAGGTTATAAATTATCCAGTGAAAGACTACATCAGCAAAGTTGTGACATCAAGATATAGTTATTGTCTTGTGACAATGGTGAGGAGCAAAATATACTAAAATTCGGAGAATCATTTCCTTCCTAATTAATTAGTGAAAAGATGAACATTAACATCATTTAAATCTTCGAATAATGAGGTGATTTGTTCAAGACAAAAATTAGTGCGATATTTTCAAAATACTTGTGTGATTTTTTTGTGAGTTTCAATTTCATTGCTGTGTTACAAAAAATGTGATTTATAAACGTGTTTTTTACTACTAAGTGGTACATACTTGCTGCAGTGTCCGGGTCTGTGATCTTCCTCTTCAGGGATAGTTTCAGATCAGGTTCTTTGATGACATCTATGTTACACCGGGGGCGGGGGAGCTGGGGGCCAGGGGTGGGGGCGGGCTTGTTGGAAAAGTACGACATCTTCAGGGCCTGAAACCCAACAGTCAATACATATATTATACAAAAAGTAAAGGTAAGTTCTTATGTAGCGCAGTATCCAGTTCTCAGAACTGCTCAGAGTGCTTTACATGTTACTCCCTGGCAGACCTGTTCAATCAAACACCATCTCAACTTCTCTGGGAAGCATTCAGCAATGCTGCAATTAATCCATGCAAACTATTCTGGAGGATTCTACGAATCTACTGGCCAAATAAAATCTCTAATACGGAACTCAACAAAAGGACAGACATGCAGCCCATCTCTCTTGAAGTTAAACGCCGCAGATGAAGATGGATCGGACACGTCTGCAGAATGCAGCTGACATCCATTCCAAGAGTGGCCATGCACTGGACCCCTGGTGGCAAGAGAGCGAGGGGGAGACCCAAGGAGACATGGAGGAGATCAGTGGAGCGGGAGATGAAGAAACTTGGGTGGAGCTGTGGCCAAGTAACAAAGCTGTCAGCCGACAGACAATATTGGCGTTCTTTGGTGTCGGCCTTATGTGTGAACCAACATGAAGAGGATTAAGTAAGGAAGTAAGACTGTTCGTACATAAATATCCACCACTGTCTATAGCCATGTACTCATTCATACAGCTGAGTGAACTGGAGCAATGTAGAGTGAACGAACTTGCCCAAGGTTCGACACCGCAGCACAAGATTCGTACCCGGGTTCTCTCGGTCGAGAATCCGAAGCTGCACTGCCCCACTGCGCTCTGCACATATTTGTTCTACTATTCTACAGTCTTCAATAGATTCTCCACCTGTGATTTCCCCTGCTACCTTAGACATGGTACAGTGTACCACACATGTTTCATAGGCTCATCATGCAACATTCTACAAGAGTTACAAAATGCACATCCATACTACTGTTACAACAATATCCAAAGCTTTCCACCGGGTATGTTTTATTTATTGATCCAGCACAAATAAATTAACTCAAACAACTAGTACTAAACGAAAATGTTACAAAACAGGTTTTGCTTAATTAGTTATAAGGCAGACCCAGTTGATGGCCTGTAACAGCCAGCCTAATGCACCCTATTATGTAACAAGCCAGGTGTGGAGGTGGTAGAGAGACAGCATTGCCAGCACAGGTGTAGTGCCCCACACAAGTGTTGTGTTTTAGGCTTGAATGTATAACAGCCAGAGACTTTTATTACACAAACATTTGTTGCCTTTGTTAATGATCTATCACAAAGACTCAGACAATTATGTCACCCTACCCTAGTATACTATCACCCTATCCTAACGTAATGTCACCCTACCTTAATGCAATGTCACCCTACCCTAGTATAATGTCACCCTACCCTAATATGTCACCCTACCCAAATGTCATGTCACCCTACCCCAATGAAATGTCACCCTACCCTAATGTAATGTCACACTGTCCTCATGTAATGTCACACTACCCTCATGCATTGTCACATAACCCTCATGTAATGTCACCCTACCCTCACGTAATGTCACCCTACCCCAACGTAATGCCACCCTACCCTAATACAATGTCACCCTACCCCATTGTAATGTCACCACACCCACCGTACCTCTGTCGCAGTGCACCGTTTCAAGGGGTTCAGTGAGAGCATCTTGCCAAGGACGTCGAGAAGGTCGTTGCCGACTGCGGTGAAGATGTCTTTGAGTGCAGTCCCAGGCATGGGCTTGAACTTTATGTAGTCCGGTAGTGACGTCATATCCTACAAGGCAATCAACTGGCATTGGTTGAGGTCTTTCACAATAATATTTATATTTCCTGTTCTCAACTTTTGAAGTAGATTGGAAGGACACATTATTTTCTTTGATTATTTTTTCTCTGGAGGATATGTGATGTGAGGGTATGTAGGCATCTGAGAATTTCTTGAATTGTTTTGTTGTTGCCAAGAATTCACACACAATTTCTTCGGATCAATATGATAAAAACACATTTGATTAGTCTGATTTAAAATGACCCATAACTTTTTATTATTATTTGATCATTATCTGTTTGTGACTATTGACCTTTCCTTTCAGTATCCAATAGAATAGTCGAATAAAAACACTAAAATTAAATAGAATGCTGTCAAATTAGATTTTCAAATTGTGCTTCATTGAAACACATTAGGGCAATCAAGATGTCAGAACTAATATTGTTTATAGTATATGACATGAGTTTATGATACACATGATAACATTCAGTATCTGTATTAAATTATCTGAACCTATCGATCTTTACTGCTTGGGGAGTCCTAAAGAAAAAACTGCACATATAATATTTTTACTAGGAAGGACTCAATTTAAAATTTATTTTATGTTTACATGACCTGGTCTTAACACTTGATTTCTACAAAAACCTGCATAACTATTATTATTATTTGGTATGGTTTGGAATATGTTACACTAATCCACTGGTGGAACAACAAACCAAAAAAACTGCAGTTACCACCATTACAGTTACCACCATCACAGTTACCACCATTACAGTTACCAACATTACATTTACCAACATTACAGTTATCACCATTACAGTTGCCACCATTACAGTTGCCACCATTACAGTTGCCAACATTACAGTTACCAACATTACAGTTACCAACATTACAGTTACCAACATTACAGTTACCAACATTACAGTTACCACCATTACAGTTGCCACCATTACAGTTACCACCGTTACAGCAGTTTGATCTTAAAATCGTAAATAGATACATCTTAATAAAAACTTTTGTTTTCTTAAATGTATCGCCAATTGGTAGATGAGAGGCCAAAGGTCCAAAGAAGCCAATGAACATAGAAACTGGCGGGTGGACCTCAGTGTTTGGGAGTTGATGAACTTACAAAGTTAGTATATTGATATACAGACAACTATGAGCTGTACTGACAGTTCAGTAAGTTTTGCTCCGTCTGGTTTTTCCAGTACAACACACAGACTATGGTGAGCAAGCCTTTATGCTGGATAACATTTTTACCGGTTCAAAAATCACTCGGTAGATATGCGTGTTTGGACACGCACATGTACAATCCAGTCCAAATGTGCATATATGTATAAACAAAAATACATATGTATACAATACAATGCATATGTATACAATACAATGAATATGTATACAATACAATGCATATGTATACAATACAATGCATATGTATACAATGCATATGTATACAATACAATGCATATGTATACAATACAATGCATATGTATACAATACAATACATATGTATACAATACAATGCATATGTATACAATACAATGCATATGTATACAATACAATGCATATGTATACAATACAATGCATATGTATACAATACAATGCATATGTATACAATACAATGCATATGTAAGTGTGACACACATTTTAAAAAGTTAATAGACATGTCAAATAACAGAGTTAATAATATTTATTTCCACAAACACCAGGACCCCACACAGCCTGTCCGCTCTCATTTTCCCCATCGAAAACGAACTCGACCCATCCAAAAGACAAATGGCCAGGTCTCAAAATAAAGCTATGATGGTGAGAGACTCACTGGCCAGTCTTGTTCTGAGGGAGTGCCAAGAGCCTGGAAGATCTTACTCAGCTGGTCCAAGTCTGTGTCTCCTGGTAATAGTGGCACCTACAAAAAGTGAAAACAAAATCTACATTGAAAGCTGCAGAAATGCACGGTAGGGAGTCTACAACACAGACTACCCAAAATAGTGTATTTTTTATAGACGCACAATTACAGGTGCAAAAAGGTAGATAGAGGAAGGAGGATCGTTTTGCAGGAAGAGATTATGAACACTTTTGTTTCAGATTAAAAAATTTATTCAGGTACATACAAGTATGCATTAAAATTAAATAAGTTTTTAAAATGTAAATACTTAAAAGTGAGAACAAATTAAGACACAAATAATTTAAAGAAATTATAAACTATTTTTATAAATAATTATATATATATATATCTTGCTGTCAGTCATGGTTGAGACTATGACTGCTCGCATGGTTCGATGCGTAGGAGTCCTCTCCAGGTCGGTCGGTCCTGGGCAAGGTAGTACCAATGTCTGGAGTCTACAGTATCTTGTTACTTCAAGTTTTTTTATTATGTAATATTCACAGTGCTTTTCCAGACCAAAAGCCACTTGAGATTCAGGAAAGATATTTTCAATGTGGATTGTAAGTCGGTTTAGGAACACTCTTGCAAATACCTTGTACATCAGTAATTCTCATACTGTGATCAGTCTCCTTTCATAAACAGAGTGATCAATTTGGATTGGTGTGGCAAGCAGACCTGGGGCCAAAGTACTCGGTACTCATGTACTCGAGTACATTTTTGAAGTACTCGTACTCATACCAGTACTCATAAAACTTATGGGTCATTGACTCGTACTCATTGTACTCAGATTTTACGAGTACATTACGAGTACATCTAAGTACTTGGGAAAATAAATATATTTACTTTCCAGAAATATTTAAATGTTCAACTATTTTGTAAATACTTTGTTAATTCTGATAGAATACCACCTTACCATCCCTACACATAGTACATCCTCATTCTCTGATAACCATGACTATGATACCCAAACATGTCAACAGGCAGCATCTTTTCCCAGCCAGAAACACCCTCTTCAGCAAACAATAATTGTAGGCTATCAGTTCAGGCCATAAACCTGTTTGTTTAATTGAGCCACCAGGGTGTCCATAAAGAGCCAATTAGCAGTTAACCCACCAGTTAAACAGGAAATGCTTTGATGTAGTCTGGAGACCATGCCACTTGACAGTGGCTGACAGTGCTAACTGCTAACAACAAGAACTGCCAGTCTTCCTCTGTAGAAGTAAGGTGGCTCAAGTCAGACTGCCTCCTACACTAGTATAATCCCATGCCAGCAGCCTGGCTAAAAAGTCCAAAGGGGATGCTGAGCCTGTTATGTGGACATGTGCTAACCCTCTTAACAACTAATAGTCTACAATCAGAAAATATAAATTGGAAACTTATAATATCAGCAGATTGCTGATTTATGAGTGAAAGAATACCCCAGTCAGCCATGTACAGATCGTCACAGTGACCCACTGCAGTTCTGAGTTTTCCAACTGTGGCTCAGTTGGTCCCTCACCATCTCAGCATTCCAGCCTCATCAGCCCCAGTTGAAAGGGTATTCAGCATAGCCGAGAAAGTATTCTGCCGTGAACGGTGCAGCCTGAAAGACTCAACCTGTGAACAACTCATGTTCATTCGGTGCAATGGCAAATAGATGATAAGATCATATGAAGCCCTGAAATGAATGCCAATGAAGTGAATTTCATTGTTGATGAAATAGAGGTTTTTCTTAGTTTTCCTCATAAAAAAATTATCAACTACCGTTGCATATTCACTTGTGCTGAGTTATATAAATTAGATTAATTACTAATTTTAAAATATGTTATTATTTAATATTTATATTTTTTAAATGTACTCGTACTTTTACTCATACTCAGCTTTTTCAGCAATGTACTCGTATTCATCCATCATCACAGCACTCGTACTCATACTTGTACTCATGAAAATGTACTCAGCCCCAGGTCTGGTGTCAAGCATGGAAAGTGAGGTGTCTATGACACAGTCCCTAAATGCCTGCCACTTTCTTTCTAACTCGGTCTTCTCTGATAGTTTTGCTCCACGCAGAGCATTCAAATATGTGTAGGATATAAAATAACCAGATCAGATTATGATACAGTGTAGTTTGCTCTGAATAATCAGAATCCAGATGACATTGGCTGGTCATCTGGTGCGGATGTTGACCGATTGTCTACTAAGAGAGCCAAGACAGTGAAACAGCCAGGCTGCAAGAAAAGGGGCTGGTCATAAGTAAGATGGGAAGACTGCATAATGAAAGATTTAAGAGAATTGGAGGAGTAGAGGGAAAAGGCAGTCGACTGAAGTGGACAGAGATAACAGGAGCCACCAGATGAAAGAAACTATGACCATGCAAGTATTACTATTCACCCTGGGGGTGGGTAAACACCCTATTTACCCCGTTCAGATTTTTTTACATTATTTTAAATATCACCTACCCTCAGTAACAGCTCAGCCAATATGCAGCCGGTGGCCCAGATGTCTACTCCTGTCGCATAGTTCCTCGCCCCAAACAACAACTCGGGCGGTCGATACCACCTGCAAGTTCACACGTTACCTAACGTTAATGTGAATTTCTTGAATATTACGAGCAATGCACTCACCTCTGAAACTGTTCGATATCGCAAAGAAGGGTAATGATGACCATTCATCATTCAAGATTTTAACAGGCTAACAGGCAAAAATGATCATTTTTTTATATAGAATAAAGCACAGGTCAATCAAAGAAGGAATTTGGAAATGTCTGTCTTTCGGAAGAGACACCAAAAGCTTTTGGTCCCACCTACTTGAAGTCTACACCAGGGAAGTAAGACCCCACACTTACGACAGCTCGCTCCTTACTAACTGCTAATCATTCTCTCGCTGACTTCCAGGACTATCACGGAACCGTCGCATTCTCTCACTGCCTCGCAGAACTCTCTGCTGCTTGTGAGTACCTTACTGGTTTTGACGCGGTTATCTGTCTTCTTTATGATGGCTCCACCTACTCTGTTACACAGCCCTTTGCTGTGTCCAGACTCAAGCCACTGATACTATTGAACACGTGTTCGAAACGTGTAACAATTGCACAGATTGAACGGTTCCTGTATTGCGACGACAGTGAGTCACTGACGAAGTGAACAGTCGTCAGCGTGGGGATACAGAGTGAGCTGTCACGCTTGAGTTCCTTCAACAAGGTGGTTGGTACAGATTGAGCTGTCACGCTTGAGTTCCTTCAACAAGGTGGTTGGTACAGAGTGAGCTGTCACGCTCGAGTTCCTTCAACAAGGTGGTTGGTACAGAGTGAGCTGTCACGCTCGAGTTCCTTCAGCAAGGTGGTTGGTACAAAATGAGCTGTCACGCTTGAGTTCCTTCAACAAGGTGGTTGGTACAGAGTGAGCTGTCACGCTCGAGTTCCTTCAACAAGGTGGTTGGTACAGAGTGAGCTGTCACGCTCGAGTTCCTTCAGCAAGGTGGTTGGTACAGAGTGAGCTGCCACGCTCGAGTTCCTTCAGCAAGGTGGTTGGTACAGAATGAGCTGCCACGCTCGAGTTCCTTCAACAAGGTGGTTGGTACAGAGTGAGCTGTCACGCTCGAGTTCCTTCAACAAGGTGGTTGGTACAGAGTGAGCTGTCACGCTCGAGTTCCTTCAGCAAGGTGGTTGGTACAGAGTGAGCTGTCACGCTCGAGTTCCTTCAGCAAGGTGGTTGGTACAGAGTGAGCTGCCACGCTTGAGTTCCTTCAACAAGGTGGTTGGTACAGAGTGAGCTGTCACGCTCGAGTTCCTTCAGCAAGGTGGTTGGTACAGAGTGAGCTGTCACGCTCGAGTTCCTTCAGCAAGGTGGTTGGTACAGAGTGAGCTGCCACGCTTGAGTTCCTTCAGCAAGGTGGTTGGTACAGAGTGAGCTGCCACGCTTGAGTTCCTTCAACAAGGTGGTTGGTACAGAGTGAGCTGTCACGCTCGAGTTCCTTCAGCAAGGTGGTTGGTACAGAGTGAGCTGTCATGCTCGAGTTCCTTCAGCAAGGTGGTTGGTACAGAGTGAGCTGCCACGCTTGAGTTCCTTCAACAAGGTGGTTGGTACAGAGTGAGCTGCCACGCTTGAGTTCCTTCAGCAAGGTGGTTGGTACAGAATGAGCTGTCACGCTTGAGTTCCTTCAACAAGGTGGTTGGTACAGAGTGAGCTGTCACGCTCGAGTTCCTTCAACAAGGTGGTTGGTACAGAGTGAGCTGTCACGCTCGAGTTCCTTCAGCAAGGTGGTTGGTACAGAGTGAGCTGCCACGCTTGAGTTCCTTCAACAAGGTGGTTGGTACAGAGTGAGCTGCCACGCTTGAGTTCCTTCAACAAGGTGGTTGGTACAGAGTGAGCTGTCACGCTCGAGTTCCTTCAGCAAGGTGGTTGGTACAGAGTGAGCTGCCACTCTTGAGTTCCTTCAACAAGGTGGTTGGTACAGAATGAGCTGTCACGCTTGAGTTCCTTCAACAAGGTGGTTGGTACAGAGTGAGCTGTCACGCTCGAGTTCCTTCAACAAGGTGGTTGGTACAGAGTGAGCTGCCACGCTTGAGTTCCTTCAACAAGGTGGTTGGTACAGAGTGAGCTGTCACGCTCGAGTTCCTTCAGCAAGGTGGTTGGTACAGAGTGAGCTGCCACGCTTGAGTTCCTTCAACAAGGTGGTTGGTACAGAATGAGCTGTCACGCTTGAGTTCCTTCAACAAGGTGGTTGGTACAGAGTGAGCTGTCACGCTCGAGTTCCTTCAACAAGGTGGTTGGTACAGAGTGAGCTGTCACGCTCGAGTTCCTTCAGCAAGGTGGTTGGTACAGAGTGAGCTGCCACGCTGGAGTTCCTTCAACAAGGTGGTTGGTACAGAGTGAGCTGTCACGCTCGAGTTCCTTCAGCAAGGTGGTTGGTACAGAGTGAGCTGTCACGCTCGAGTTCCTTCAGCAAGGTGGTTGGTACAGAGTGAGCTGTCACGCTCGAGTTCCTTCAGCAAGGTGGTTGGTACAGAGTGAGCTGCTACGCTCGAGTTCCTTCAGCAAGGTGGTTGGTACAGAGTGAGCTGCCACGCTCGAGTTCCTTCAGCAAGGTGGTTGGTACAGAGTGAGCTGTCACGCTCGAGTTCCTTCAGCAAGGTGGTTGGTACAGAGTGAGCTGCCACGCTCGAGTTCCTTCAGCAAGGTGGTTGGTACAGAGTGAGCTGTCACGCTCGAGTTCCTTCAGCAAGGTGGTTGGTACAGAGTGAGCTGCCACGCTCGAGTTCCTTCAGCAAGGTGGTTGGTACAGAATGAGCTGCCACGCTTGAGTTCCTTCAACAAGGTGGTTGGTACAGAGTGAGCTGTCACGCTCGAGTTCCTTCAGCAAGGTGGTTGGTACAGAGTGAGCTGCCACGCTCGAGTTCCTTCAGCAAGGTGGTTGGTACAGAATGAGCTGCCATGCTTGAGTTCCTTCAACAAGGTGGTTGGTACAGATTGAGCTGCTACGCTTGAGTTCCTTCAACAAGGTGGTTGGTACAGAGTGAGCTGTCACGCTTGAGTTCCTTCAACAAGGTGGTTGGTACAGAATGAGCTGTCATGCTTGATACGCCAACAGGGTTTTTGTTAAGTGTGCTGATAGCAGGGACCGCATAGCATACTCTACCCAAATGACAACACATCGTGGAGTCGCGGACCTCTACGGATACAACAGGACTATTTATATAATATGATGTAATATTATTAAGTCATAGACAATATTTTTTAGACTTGTGTAAGTTAAGTTCCATCTATGTTAATTGTTTAAAAAACATCAGTGTCTAGTTAACATACAATGTAGGCCTACGTATCTATGAGTTTACAGGTATCTGTAGAGAATGCTATGAGGGCATTCATTCTCCTACCATTATGGTGGAAATGGAATCTCTACATCAAGGAATCACAAGGTTTAATCCAGCTCCAAGTCGAAGCATAAAAAGGGATGTTGTGCTCATAAGTTGGTTTCATAATATTAATTACTATCAAAATAAATATTTAACATAATGTTTAAGTGTTTCACAGAGGTATCATAAGCTTTATGATTGAAACATGTCCATCATAGAAATAACTGCTAGCAGAATTCCCCTCCCTGTTCACTGAGTTGATAATTATACATTGTCAGTCTATCATTTTGTTTAATTATGCAAAACAAGATTTATTATTTCCAACATAACAAAATGGTAACATTTTGTTTGCCGCTAGGCATAGCCAAATCTTCATTAATTACATATATCACTATACAGATACAATACACCGATACTTTGAGTTGATCTAGCAAGTTAACAGTGTTAATTTTATCAGTGTGAACATGTTTAAAATAGAATTAATAAATATCTGAGGGGCAGGTTATATGTAGGTGAAAATCATTGGACTATCAATAAGCCTAAAGCTTCCTATAGTCCATATGCCATCTGGTGCATGTAGCTTTGGATGGGAATCTTATTAAATAAGTTGTGTAGAAACCAAGCCCATCTTGATGTTAATGTTATACATAACTACTGCCTAACTATGTCTACATTTTACACCATTTTATACCTTGGTGTGACAGACATTGATGTTTCTGTGTGTACGTTATCAACCATTTGAAAGGTGGGCGTGATCGGCAGAAATCCGGTTGTGAGTGAGTCGTGACATTGCAACATCGGGGTATTGGCTTCTGAACTTTTGATGGAGATTGGCCAGGATATCCATTAGGCAAATTATTGTGAAATAACTTGCTGTCTGACATAAATATCCCACACTGGATCATTCTACTGATAGCACACTGCTTAATATTATTTACGTCATTCAAATCTACAAAATTACAAAAGTTCTCACCTAGTAGTCTTTTCATGGTGCTGTGAGTGAGAAACTCGTTGCAGGGACTTACAGTTTGCAGAGATTCCCGTGTGACCCAAAGTATTCACCATTGCGTCATACCACAGCGTGGTTAGTTTTGCATATGTACAGTTACATGCATTCATACGGTTTCACAGTCAATATAAAATATCATCAAACAGAAATAAATAAACCGACGTATTTCGTTTTGGGTCACTACTTACCGTTGCGGATGTACTTTATTTCCGAGTAATTCTTTTATAAATCATTAAAATCTTTCCAATACACAGTACGTATGTGTCATTTGTACAGTTTCAACAAAAACTTTCCCACAGCTAAATTACAGCATTTCATAATTTATACCATTGTCGCATATATTTTAAGTTATTTTACCTTAAAGGTACACAGCATAAGCTTTGTGAATAGTTGGAAAATCACGTTATTCGTATACATTTTGGCCTGCATTTGCTTTATGCTGCATTTGTACGGTTTCATCAAACTTCCACAACACTAAATAAATCAGGAACAATTATGTGTTCTTCAAAGGATTGTTATAAAGTGGTCAATGAATACTGATATGTCGGCCATTTCAGAAATATATTACACTGTTGTATGAAACTTGTAGTTTTTCTTATGGTACCTGGTAAAGCAAATTCTGTGCACCAAGAAATTACCCCTTTAGCGATGATAGTGCTAAAGGTTTTCAAGATGCATAAGTAAAAGTACACATCGCACAAAAGCTCTCATCAAGACGGATATGATCAACATAATTCCAATCACCTAAACTAAATCTATAAGGATTGACAGCAATAAACACAGTCTGTCAATGTTTCGTGAGAAATGACCACATACATGAAGGTATGAACTGGTCAAGAGTGCAGTAAGGTGAAATGACCCACCGTGTCACCACTTGATGTGTGTGTACTCGCGTCGGTGACCCGTAGAATTTGGCGAGACCAAAATCACCGATCTTTAATATTCCCTGTTCGTTAATGAGCAAGTTGTTTGGCTTCATGTCCTGAAATGAGAAGATATAAGTCAGAAGTTGAAAATATATTTTTCTGACACATAACTTGCTCTGGTTTATTTAGCATGATATCCAAACTGTAAAACCATGCAAAGCACACTACACTTCCCTCCCTGGCACATCTGTTCATTTGAACACCATCTCAACTTCTCTGGGAAGTACTCAGCTATGTTGTAATTACTGCATGAAGACTACTCACTCATTTATCAAATCAAATTTATTTAGATATTACATATCTACAAATAGAGTCAGGGGTGTTTACAAACCAAAATATGAAGTAAGCATACATTACGTAGGTGATTATAATATTACAATACATGTATTACACAACATAAAAAAAAACTACACAGTTTGATTATCTATATTAGCCATTTATAATATTAAAATGTGTATGTACATATTTTAAAAGAAAGAAATTACGAAAAAAGCATGATTAAAGAGAAAGGTTTTCAGGTCCCTCCTAAAACGTCCAGTCACATGTGTTCTTAACTCTAGGGGAAGTGAGTTCCAGAGGGTGGGACCTGCACATGAAAATGCGCGTCGGCCGTACCGTCCCAGGTTAACTCTAAGAACAACCATGAGACACTGGTCGGCTGAGCATAGAGTGCGACATTGAACATATGCAGATGTACGGTCAGCTACTGTGGAGTGTTTGCATGCACAGCGCCACGCATCAAGGTCAACAGTTTATACTGAATTCTCTCTGCCACATGTAGCCAATGCAGCTCTCGTTGTACTGCCATTATCACTCATTTATAGGAAGGTACTCATTTATACAGCAGAATGAACTGAAGCAATCTGGAGTAAACTAAATTACTGACGCTTCAAAACGACCCGAAGCCTCTTATACGAGAGTCGGACATTCTAACTATTGTGATACAGCAACTGAATGGTGAGATGTGTTTGCTAAAAACAGGATTTAGAAGGCGAGTTTTATTAGTTCTACGTTAGCTGCAGAGGCTGGAGTACAGAAGGTCAGCCTGGTGCAACTTACGTAACGAACTGTTATGTAATCAGCATGGGCTAAGAATAGACTGGGCGTGGCCAGGACTTGTCTGGGAGACAGCTACAGTGGCAGTAACAAGTTGGAACTCACCATTGACAGTTGGGAGTTGGAAGTGGGTTCACCGTAGTCAGAGTATATTAGTTGAATAAAAACGTGTCATTGCCACACTCCGAAGTGGAGTGGCCCACAAGTGTTGTGGTGTGGTTTGATTGATCTGAACGAGATGTTGTCGTTACATGTTCATTGTGGGGGTGAGATCTACTCACCCTGTGCAGGATCCACTGGGCGTGCGATCTACTCACCCTGTGCAGGATCCAATGGACATGAAATCTACTCACCCTGTGCAGGATCCAATGGGCGTGCGATCTACTCACCCTGTGCAGGATCCAATGGGCGTGAAGATACTCGAGGCCCTGGAGAGTCTGGATCATGTAGGCCTTGATGTGGGGCGGAGTCAACACAACACTTGTGTCTTTGATGATAATCTTACATAAACAAACATGTCTTTCACAACCAAATAAACACTCTAAAAAGACACATTATTCATAAACAAGTAAGCACAGTAAAATGTACATGATTCACAGTCAAATAGACAAACTAAAATATAAAAGGAACTTTATTTATGAGGAAAGAACACAAACTACTTGTACATCTTCATTCAGCCCCCCACCCCCATAAGTTTTGTTACAGATAAATATAAACACCTGGAGATATACTGTCAAAAATTACCTTTTGGTACATCTGAAACAAGATGTTTATTGATGCTGAAATCCTATTTGATGGTATACAAATCAAGCATCAAAGGATGAATATAACTTAAACACTCTGATGATTCAGATTTTTGGTAAATTATAAATATCCCCTCCTGCAGATTGCTACATGCCACCTACCTCGAGATCTGTGTCCATAAAGTCAAACACTAAGCTGATGTTAGATCTTTGACCAAAGACGTCAAGTAACTGAAACAATAACAAAACCAAGAACTAACAAGTAGATTTTAATTAAAGTGTAACTTCCAACGGTATTAAAACTACAAAGGTATATTGGGACTGCCAGAGTGCTTTACAGTCCAGTTCATTTGAACATTGTCTCATCTTCTTTTGTTACAATTACTGCGCAAAGACTATTCATTCACATATGTACACACATCTATATATTGAGGTACTCGTTACACAGGTGAGTGAAATGAAGCAATGTGGAGTTAACACAACTGCATTCAGTTCAATTGCTTCCACCCACAACTGCTTTGAAACGGCGGCAGAGTAATTCAAAAGCGGGTTCCCTCTACTGAGTTCTACCCACTTTATATGTAGCGGCACCAAAAATCTGGAATAAACTCCCTAATACTTCAAAATAATCTGAAACTACAGCAAACTGTCACAGGAAACTCAAGACCTATTTGTTTGAAATTATTTTCCCATCCTACATTTTTGGCAGTCCCTTGCGTTAATGCTGTCTCTTGCGTGTCCCTGTTCATTATTATGCCTAATGATTATTTGTTGCGCCTCTGAGCTCAGATTCCCCAGAATATGGTGCCATAGAAATTTATTATTATTATGATGCTACCACTCCCTACAGTGGACCCTCGCTGTAAGGAACACATTGATACTTGGTGAAACTGTACCTTATATCAGATGTTCTTTGTATCCACGAGAACTGTCAGGCACATAAAGCAGTGTGCCAGAACAGGATTTCAAAATGATTCCTTTAAAAGTGGTTGTTCTTTATATCAGGAGTCCTTATATAATGAGCGTCCACTGTTTGTATTTGACAACTTTCATCTGTTGTTATAAATATTGTTCTCAATCATAATGAAAAATATGCAAAGGTAACTTTTTATAGCATCTTTCCCGAAATCTCCCACATGTCTGACTTAAGGTTTATTCCTGGAGACAACAGTCACACTTACGCCAATGATGTTAGGATGACTGAGTTCTTGCAGTAGTTTGATCTCCCGTAAAGCCGTTCTGTTGATGCCATCTGCCGCCTCAGTCCGCGTGCCGATTTTAATCTGTGGACAGGAAATTGAAGGATTGTAGATAATGAATAATTTGTTTTATAAAATATCTGAATCCATGTATCATTTTACATGAGAGTTGATAGCTGTAAGGATAAAGATAGCATATGCAATCTAAGGCATCATATTACAACCTTACCACTTCTACCAGGTGACATGCATACAGACTATTAAACCAACCCGACCAAAAAAATCATATTTGTGTTTTCTGTTGTGTGCTCTCAAATGTTTTTTTTTTTATTGTAATCCTGTGGGTATATTTTAGCATAAGTAGGAGGTGGAAATTTTCTTGAAAACTTGTGGATCCAGTATATCGTAGTCTGCCTACGTCACAGTCATAATGGTGTGTATGATCTCCACAAAGGTTTGCCTTACCAATAATATTGATAAGAGTAATACTAGGTGCATCACATTACTAAGGGCGGAATGATAGCTGCAAACATTCGTGCATACAGTTGTCACATTAAAAACAGTTTGTCATAAACCAAAAACTTTTGAGGTCAGAATTTCAACAAAACTTACGATGGAATATCCAAACAGTGCTCCAGGTGTTCAACATCCATTTTTGATGGCTTGACGGGCATATTGCTACGCAACAGGTCACATGATGGATAGGTTAATTTGTTTAACAGACTCAGATAGAGTGATGATACAGTGGGGCTGCTCGCAGTGTCCCTTAGCTGGACTATTGTTCATATTCATGAATGCTTCGAGGATGTGACCAGTGGCACTACCTCATGGGCCTTGTTAACCAAGGCTGCTCCTGAACCACCAAACATGTTCAAAGATTCAAAGATGTCACTTGCGATATGGGAAAAATATTTCCAGTACGTTGACAGCTAGAGACTGGATCGGGAGGCAAGACATCAGATTTTTTCTTGCATTTCGATTTATGCAGAGTCACAAATAACTTATACAATGTCTGTATTTTCCTTTTCCTGTAATAAGAATTTAGGCTGGTTACACTTATCAAGCTTGGCCAGGTAATCAGAAACACAGGTTGATATTATTGTGGTAGGCATTATAGCATACCATCACAATCACAAACAAATATCAGTCTGATCTTAATATGTATCTCCTTCCTTTAGTCAGACAGCACCTCTTGAGCCTCCCCCATTTTGTTACCGACCAGATACGTACCTTCTTCACGGCCACAATCCTGTCATTGTTAAACTTGTCTTTTGCCTTGTACACTGTAGCAAACTGAAACACAACAGACAACTGTGAAGACAGATTCATTTCAACAACTCTTTCAAACATGGTCAGTTGCTGGTGCAGAAATTTTTCTCAAATGGAATCATGTAATCTAACAGTTTGCTCAACAAAATGAAAAACAAGAAACGTGAAGATCAAGAAAGACTAAAATGAGTAATGAGACTATGTATTCGGACAGCGTGTGTTTTCGGACACCCTAAAAATCTAGAAAAAGAATTACTATATGTCTTGTCGGACACCTTTTATTTTTAGGTGTTGGAATATATGTACATAATGACTATGTTTTTGGACACAAACATTTGTTTGTATTCTATGTTTGTTCTCCTCCTTCATGTAGGGCAGCCACCATCCATTGATCAGAGTTTGCTCGGAGATTATGCTGCACTTTGGGGGGTTGCGTGCTTAATAAAGTGATAAATAAACTCGTAATGGGTATTTTAAAAATAATAATTAAATTTAACAATTTTAAAATAAATAAATTAATAAAAATATGCATAAAAATAAGTATGTTTAAACATGAGAAGTGTGAAAAAGTGGACGATGTGTTAACTACTTGGAGTATCCGGCCAGACCAATCTATCTGCCATAGCGGTCACCGGTGTTAAACCCTGACTGGCACAGCTCCAGCCTTCATTTACTGCTTTCGTTAACACATCACTGTTTGAAGAGAGAGCTGACCCTGTTTTCAAAAGAGACGGGTAGGAGCTTTGGTAGTTTCTTGGGGAAGTCTGTTCCACTCTGGTATGGTTCTTGCAATGTCTTCTGTCTGTAGGATGTCCGGTGAAATGGAACGTCATAGGGGAGTAATAGCATGCCCGTAGCCAGGGAATTCATCGGGTTCATGTGAACCCCCTTTTTTAAACCCCCTTTCTCCAAAATTTGAACCCCCCTCACATTTCATCTTTAACCCATTAGACCATGCACATCCAAAAGCGCCTGGGTGTTTTCTCCCCAGAGCTGTTTTTATTTTTAGTATGCTGACTGAGGTAACTACTGACTATCAAAGGAGCTATTCTCAACAATCAACCAATTGAGATGTGTCCTGAGTGTATTTCTTACAAATGGCAAACCTGCAGACACATTTTTCTGGCTTGACGCAAATCATGGTTTTCATTTATTGTGCTGGAATGCTGAATAATTTCAATTAAACAATAAAACTAAAGTTTAGCGGCACCTATTTTAAAATGTGCGTCCTGATGAAAAACCAGGAATTATGTGGCCTTGTGGTTGCCAAAATTATGTGATTGCTAGTTGCATGCTTTGTAGGTCTCAGAAAGGGAAGCCTAGTTTCTGATGAGAAGGCAAGAATGTGTGAAAGGCATTTATTTTCAGTTATTATATTCATTTTGTTTTCCATATAGCTGCCAAATACAGTTAGAGTTTCCTGCAGTCAGTGTGGCCTAAAGGTTACAGTACTCGATTGTTTGTCACCTATAATTTAATTCAAATTCCATAAGAGGAAATTTTTTCTAATCTTTTATTTATGGTACACATTAATTTGTATAAAGTTTCATTAAATTACTAACTGAATTATATTATTGATAAATTATGGAAAGTTTGCACTGCAGATCAGATACATATCATTTATTAATTGACTGAAAACCAGATTGTAAATATCACCAAATTGTAATACTTTAAGTTTAAATGTTTATTCTAAAACATCATTTGGACACACCCATACTACTTTGTGCCTCGTTTATTATATTATTATGAATATACTCAAAATTGGTTAAGGGTGTCGAGTAAATAATTCAGTTATATTAATAATATAATAACATTGTGTGTTGGCTTTTATGAATAAAATTGGGTATAAATTATGTACACAACATATGAGTCCTACTCTCTCTGAAAAAACATTCCTCCCCAAAGCAACCCCGTTAATGGCCTGCTGGTGATGCTAATGTGGTGTTTGAATATATGAAACCACACGGTGCACCAACCTCACACCCACTTTATTGTTCTTCCAGCTAGAAACCAAACCCTCTGCATTATGGGGATAGATCCTACGTGAACATGTAGTGCCCTCTGCATTGTGAAAAATATAACCGCACATGAATATCTGGCGCCCCCGGGTTATATATTGGGAAAAGGTGAAGTTAGAACCCCCGTCATTAAAAGCTGGCTACGTTCTTGCATAGGGGTACTGGGTGTTTCTTCTTGGGTGATCAGTTGGCGAGTGACTGTGCTTTGACTCCATGTTGATTAGTCCTTGGTGGAACTTGTAGAAGGTGTTGAAGCCTTGCCTTGGCCTTGTCAGGCTTGTGTTGTCTTCGCGCTGTGCATGGCTACAGCAAAAACTGACTAATCGCTATGCATGAGCACTAATTCGGCTCTTCATGGACTATACTAGTTTCCCTATGGCTACGGTTATAATACCGCATAGGCTAGCCATACTGTATCACCGTAGCCGTGCCTAAAGTTCAATGAGTTCTTATATTATCGCCCACATGCTATACGTTTATTCGCAACTTCTGATGGCAACAATCCAGTAAAAATAGCATATAATATAACACTAAATGTGCTATCTGCAACAGGAAGTTTCTAATGGTGTCGTACCTGTCCTTCCCCGAGAAAATCGATTTTCTCGTATCGCTTAGAGCGATCTTCCGTCATGTTGACTGCTGCGGCACCTAGTGATTACTAAAGTCTTGATTATCCAGGCTCCGTGTTGTGGCGACACCGTTTGTCGCGCACCAAAGCATGTTTGCGCACACATCATCTAATCTGGCTTACGGTCACTCCTCTTCGTGAACACTAACACTTCGAATGTCCGACGCCGTTGTTACTTGGGATTATATAATTTGTAATATTATGTATTTTAGCAGTTACATACTTTATATTACTGATATAGAAAGGGCGTTTTAGTCGAATTTTCATTGTGGCGCAAAAGGTGGTAAAATGGTAAATGGGCTCATTTAAAAAATACACACATGTGCTCACGCTCACTCGCACGCACAAAAACATCCGCACACACGCACGAACGAGCACTTGCGCACGCACACACTCACGAACGGTAAAAGGGTACAATTTTAAAAAGATAAATAATACACACACATACTCACGCACAGAGTGCACTCACGAACGCGCGCACGCACGCAAACATACAGACACATACAACCACACACTCCCATACACACGCACGCACAGCAGATTTCGATTTCATGGAAAATGTTGCCCTGTTTGCAACGGAAAGCAGGCCCCTATGATCTCCCAGAAAACTGTTCTTTAAAAAAAAATTATGCCATCTTAGGATCTCCTTGTAAAAATGAAAAATTCCCCTTTTGACACCTGACAGTCTCTAATCGACTGCCATTTTATGGTGCAATTTGCCCCGATTTGGATCCCAACTAGTTGCCTTTTTATGAGAAAAAAATCAGGATATTCCTCTCAATAAATTGCAATTTAAAAAAAATCCCTTTTACCTTTGAAAGTGCTTTCAGGGTCTCCTTTATGGAAAACGTTGTACATTATAAGTTTTTGTAATATCCTCACAAAAAAGGCAGCATTGGGGGATGATGGCTTGAAGGGGGAGAGGGCGAGTGAAAGGGCTGGTGCTATTGCCCCCACTTTGTATGTTAAAGAAACACCCTGATGCAAATATGGATGAAAGGAATGGATCGTGTAGAATGTAAAAAACCTTGTATCGATGTGATGCGTGTGGAGATGGTAATGGCAGCGGATGAGATTGGAGCCAGCTGGATAAAGAGGTTGCTGAATACATACGAGGCAGAATAAGGCACAAGAAGAGTGACGAGCATGGCTAATTGTCCCAGCATGGAAGCGCAAGGGAGTTATGCAAAACTCACGGAAATACTGTGGCATCAAACTTCTAAGTGACACAGGGCAGGCTAAATCACCGGAGGGTGCGCTTTCCCAACATTACGAAATTTGTAAAATATGTAGGACTGTTACTAAGATGGTGTTTTTGTTTGATAAGTAATTACTATGGTTCCGTAATGGTAATACGATTTAGATATAAGTCTAAGTGTGAATGTGTTATGCCGTTTCTGCTTTAGCCGAAAATAGGTAGACCAAATTGTCCAAAAGTCCCCGGACGTCAATCCAGATATTGGTGCAACAACCACTTTGAAGGAAATCCCCCTACTTTTTTCATTTATCAAAGTGCATTTCACCCCAAGAAGCTGCGAGGGTGATAAACGGTTAACGCCGGGAGTAATATTATGATCTATACTCAAGTATCAAGACTTTCCTGGTTCGGCAGGTGTGAACGGAAGGGATATAGTCAAGTTCTAAGTAAGATCCTAGACTACCGTTTAAATATAATTGTGATAAATTATACAATACAATTTACTTAATTATTTTTGGGAGTTGTACCTAAGATGTATCATATCTTGTGGCAGTGTACTATGCGTGTGAAACTTATGACAGCGACCTGTCATAAGTTATGTGCCGCGTGGACCGACACACTCTGTCGCTGTCACTGACCAATGTCCAGTTTATGGGCAGCTAACAGCCGCGGCTGTGCGGTCAGGCTTTTGAGTTAACGGCAGAGGGAGTAAACTCGGACATAAAATCTGAGTCGGGGCCCATTGGCGGTTTGTGTAGTTCCCGCGCACAGTCCGGCATAATGTCTCTTGTTGGATGTGTCAACCGCGCATTTCCTCCAGAGAACACCAGCTAAGGTAGAGTGAATTGTATTGGGTGTAGATATCTCAACATCAAGTCACGACTCACAGGGACAAAATATAAACACATTGGAGCGCGGTGGCGCAGTGGTTAGAGCAACGGAATCGCGGCATGTGCTGCCGTTTCGAACAATGGGCAAGTTAATTTGCTCTACGTTGCTTCAGTTCAAGCTGCTATATGAATGGGTACCTGACTATAGACAGTGGTGGATATATGTGTACGAATAGTTTTCGCGCATTAATTGAAGCGTGGCTAAATGCTTTCCATAGAAGTCGAGATGATGCTCAGTTGAACAGGTCTGCCAGGGAGTAAAGTGTGTCGCGCCCTGAGCAGTCTTAAGGGCTGGATACTGCGCTATATAAGAACTTACCCTTTTAATACTTTCTTTACTGCTTTTGCATTAGCTGCATCATTCTTTTAACATATATGACACTCTGCCTGTTCATGTTTAACACCAGGTCAAGCAACAACTCGGGGGTGGTAGTAAGCGGTTGTATTAAGTCAAACGCTCAATTGGCGTAGTGCATTTGGCAAGGATCCACTCCTGACAGTAGGAGATCATGGATGTGCATACTTCAATCCACACACCTATTGCTATGTGAGATCAGCATTATTTCTAGCTGAGTTGAACAAAATAGAGAGTGGTGTTTGCCTGTTGGGTCTAGGTCTGTTGCCTCGTCCGTGTTGGAGAGAACGGGATCAATTGAAACGCATTTGATAAAAACGGAAATATTTCAAAATTCTTTTGATTTGTCACAATATATTATTCGCAGGCTTTATAGCATGCACATGCCTGTCTGATTCTCAACAATATATAAGCGAGTTTCTATATTAACAAATATTCGAGATATGAAGAGTTCAATTAGTAGACTTAGACCCCACATAGGACCGTGTGCGGTGTTGGTTGAAACAGCTAACGGGGTTAGTCTGAACAGTTGTACTATAACAAAGGTACTCTAGATAGTTGTGTCAATTTACACCTTTATATCATCTGTAATCGTTTGGCAGATCTGCATTTGTAATTATGTAACATCGTGCAAAACGAGCGATATAAGAAACTTACCAATGCCATTGTTACGTTAAGAAAATAGATATGGCCTAGGTAACAACTATAACAAACCTAACTAATTTAAACATTAGCAGTGTCCGTCTAGACGACTAAAATACGTGTTTCTCGTGGTATATTTTGCGCACCCACTTTTTTAAACTATCGTTGTATTTCAAGTTGTTGGTTTGTCGTCTTTATATACCCACGAGATTACGGCGAGATCAGATCGAAGTTTCTAAGATATTGAATGGGTATGAAAATATTGATAGAAATAGTTTTTCTCAGTTAAAAAAAGCAGACGAATTAGAGGACAGGAAGTAATATTAGTGATGTAATAAATAGTAATAGTGTAAATTATGCCTAGATACCAGACAGTATTAGTTCCCACAGAAGACTATAACCTGATTGTGTGGGTGCTAGTGGGAGAATATGTTCAAAAACAAAATGTACTTCAGAAGGACGGGATACACAAAGGTAAAAGTTGGACTCTCGATAAGACAAAGGCTTCCTCGTCCACTTGTCATTTGGAGTTAATTCTCTGGCTGGCAATCTTGTTAAACTCAGGTTAACATTTGGCGTCTTGAATCAGGATCAAACAAGCCTGGTTTGTTTATGACTATTTTTATTTTAGCGAGATAGTATTAATCGAATAATTTTATGTAAAACACTACTAGAATATTCTTCACTGGACGTCGCGATTACTGAATATGTCACAAGCGGCAAATGCACGGATAGATTGTCTGTTCCGGTATCCACAATCACTCACGGCTGGTCATTATTAGCAGGAAGCACTCGGAATCTGTTGTTGTTGTTCCAACCTGGTCACGATGTAAGTGGAAACGAGGTAAGTTCAAAACAATAAGTGGCAATAAAGAATAAGTGTCAAAAGTGACTGTCTGTCCCTTCAAGATATTCATTTTAGAATTAACATCGTTATATTAAAACACGCGAAAAGCCTTGGTTTAAGGTAAGTCACAACAACGAGTGAACACTATTACGACATTCAAAGAGAGGGTACTCGCACTTACGTACGCGTGCATGCACGCACACGCTCGCACACGTCATACACACACGCATATACACGTTCGATAAGCCCATAGCCTTATGGGCCACTTGTCTTTTCTCGAGCATGCAGTCTTGCTAACTTGCTAAATCTGGTTAAAGCCGGTTATATGACGTATCCACTGATCATTTTTGTAAACGATTTCAAAAAATTATGAGTATTTATCATTCACTCGTGGACATTAATGCATTCAACAATGGCCAGTAATGTAATACACGTAATACATCAGTACAATGGCAAGAAATCTATCGAAAACAAGAATAACTGTCCTTTTATCTGCAAACACAAAGTTCCTGAACCTTACATACCATCGGATCGGCTGTAGAAAATACAAGTTCGTTCTAAGCAAAGCATTTAAAACGCGAACTGAGACAGATCCGATATATATGCCTAAGTCTCCATGTTTTGGATGAGCCACTACTGTCAAAAATTCACAATCAAGGCTAATATTCGATGCTGATAGGTTCGCTTTCGCACACGTAGAACTTCCGCTTGTAACATTCGTCATCAAACCAGCCGTACACGGGTTGTCTGCACATATTGCCTTTACACTCGATGTGCCTCTTCATAGCCAGGCAGTTTTGACTTCTCTGATAGTTGTCTTTGCTTTTCGGCAGCCAGTTGTTCTTGACGTCGACCATTGGCGAAGTCGCTGTAGGAAAGACAAGCGAATGAATTACTCGTCTGTGGCGAGGAGTTCTATGTGAATGCCTTTGCAATCGAATCCGGGCACAACGACAAAGGTCATAATGTATCCCGACAAAATGACACAGCACAGAATACTACAACGTACAAAATACCAGTAGAAACTAAAATTATCTTTTTACCCTGAAAATGACATCGAAGGACTTAGTTAAATGCATAGCGTTGGAGCGTGGACATACGGACATTCACTATGTGACATTATATCCTATGATCATTTGTCGTACGTCATTCTGTGCGGATACCGTCGCAGACATATTGTGAAATTAGGATTTAAAGTATCCAAAGTTCATATAATGTGCAACATCCACGGTGGCAGAAACACCGTAGTTTTTTGGTAACCAGATTTAACAAAAATTTATTTCGAAACCTATACTGGTAAAACATGCCTATTGATTTATTGGGTCTATCCAGATACAGTCATGTGTCGTTTGTCCGCCCGCTTTGGTCCGTATGGGTCTTGGCTGGATTAACTAAGCGTACGAATTAGTGATTTATACGGGCTATTTCAACAGTTCACGGTGTGCCGAGGTTGTTCCTCAAAAACTGGCAGATGTTCGAACAAACGGATTACAGAAAGACTGATACGTGATTGTAAACAGTAATAATTATGGCGGCGTCTTAGACTTAGTGTGTTACCATAATCAGTCACAGAGATTAACGACGAATGGACTTACTATTAATCCACAGCCACATTCCCTCTTCCATCAAATCCGTGGCGCCTATCCAGTATTCTGGCTCACCCATCAAGTGATGGCGTGCCGTCGCTTCAACAAACGATGATATCAAGTTATTAAACCATTCAAGTCCGTAGCTTGGTTGACTGGGAATGTGTTTTTAGACAAACAATATTCATTGACGCTCACCAAAAACGTTCAACTGCACCCTTGGTTTATCAAGCCACAAGCTGAACTCTTATGCCACAAGCGGAACTAGTGTGCCTTAGCAGGGGGCTAGTGCGAACGTACCCTTTGCACCTACGGCGTCTATACATTTACCAAATATAAAATATAAAGTAAGACCCTTGTCGGAACAGATTTATATCATCTGTAAATAGTTTAATTATGCCTAATTTTACCAAAGCGAAAGGCGTACACGCTTTCGCAAATATATGCTATATTTTATGAACAGTTATCGTTTTACTTGCTACAGTATAGCGACGCAACTGGTTATACATAACAAATTAAAAAAACAATTACCAAAGGGGACCCATGGTCCAATACCCCACCACGGCCCAATGCCCCACCACGACCCAATGCCCCACCACGGTCCATTGCCACACCACGGCCCAATGCCCCACCACGACCCAATGCCCCACTACGGCCCAATGCCCCAACCTCGGCCCAATGCCCCACCACGGCCCTATGCCACACCACGGCCCAATGCCCCACCACGACCCAATGCCCCACCATGGCCCAATGCCCCACCACGGCCCAATGCCACACCATGGCCCAATGCTCCACCACGACTCAATGCCCCATCAAGGCCCAATGCCACACCACGGCCCAATGCCCCGCCACGGACCAATGCACAACTCTAAATACGCCACCGAATCATGTCCTCGAAGGCGCGATTTTAGTAATGCCATTTTAGAAAATGTGCACACCTGGATACATTAATTTAGTATAACTGACTCACACTGCATCGACTTCAACTTTTTGTCAACCCAGCTTTTCTCAATCGAGTCTTCGATGCGTAGAAGAGTTGCTCCCATCGTCATACAGTAAGCCTAAGACAAGAAGACACGCTAGCTGATGATACATTCAACTAATGCTCGTCTCAGTGTAATTATTCCGCGTGTGCGCGTGTATGGCGTAGCGGCATGTGTGTGTGTGTGTGTGTGTGTGTGTGTGTGTGTGTGTGTGTGTGTGTGTGTGTGTGTGTGCGTGTGCCTGCGCGTCGGTGCGAGCGTGCGTGCGTGCGTGCGTGCGTGCGCGTGGGTAGCGTGCGTGTGTGTGAATACATGCATGTTTGTGTTCGATTCTGTCTGTACAATTTGTGCACGTGCGTATCTTTTGTTGTGCATGCCTATAAAACAGCATTCATTATTTTGGTCTACGTGGCATAATGTTAACGTCCTCAGCAGTTTGGACACATTGGACACAGACTGTAGACACGTGACAGAGAGAAGAGTCCGTGTATATACCGTGTTTTCCTTTTTCGTTTTGAAATTTGCGAACGGAAAAGGAAAAAAGCAAACAATGTTCATTTTTCGTTTTCATATTTGAAGTACGAAAAACGAATACAATCTCCTATTCGTGGTATTTATAATACGAATATTGTTTGGAAAAGACGGTATATACACGGACCGAGAAGACACAGAGTAGACCTCTCACCATGCTCTCCGCCCAGCTTCCTACGTCAGTGACGAACTTGTAACATTTGCAAACCAGCGTTGGAGGAGCGTCATTACTAGCGATCCATGTTCCAACGTCGAAGCCGGGAAGACAGCCTGTTATAGGCAAATAATCACCGAACAGTCATGTCACTAGGATACAGTTTGGGTATATACATTTCTTATTATCACATCCTAAGATTAATTAACATGTAAAGACTCCCATCCATTTTAACAACATGGCTTCATTGGTATTGGAAGGTTTGGTAATAACTGATCCTATCCTTTTTCTGTGAGATCATTTAGAAGCTGTTCGAAATTATAAAATTATGAATGGAATACCGTTGGTCCTGGTGGTGACCTGACAATCTGGAGAGAAGAATGGACGACTGCATAACAGCTTCAGCTAGCGCTGTCTCCAGCTCCAATGAAAAGGAGTAACTTTCACAATGTCCCATTCTATTCAGGAGAATTACGAGTTTTTCACTCCTTAACATATAACGCATGGACATGCTCATGAAGATGTGTTTTGGCAGCTTCCACGATCCATTGGTTGTTGCCCGGCAGATGTCCTGACCAATTGACAGAACAAGTCTCTCTGTGCGGGATGATGTGGGAGCTGCCATCCCAGTTATGACATAACATAACATTTTCTGGAGTGTGTCTGGTACGATAGTGTAAATTCTATCAAAATCACGGGGAGTTGGTAGATCAGGTGCTACAGCAAACCCATCCTGGATAGTCAGTCAGATAACATCAGTTGATCCCAACTGGAAGGCATTTTTTGACGGCTGTGTTGATGTCAATATGGGGTTAGGACACTGTTAGACTTCCTGCTTGGTTACAGAAAACGAAAAAAAGTGCAGTATATTTTTGAGAAATTACTTTTTACAATATTCACTTGCTCTGACATAAGTGCATTTGAGTAGTCAGATTTCTAGATGTGATTGTAGAAGCTGTTGACGGTAAAATGGTGTATTTCTAGCTGATTTTATTAAGCGGAAGGGTATTTGGCAGCAATTTGGCTAGTTGACACTTTAGTCGGATTACTGCCTGCATCCATTTGTAAATATTGACGGGTGTCATACATACAGGCATTTTGTAAGAGCTAGACATATTAGATTTTGACTAAACTCGACCAGCATGTCAATGAGATGATGATAACGGCAGGTGAAAAGTTAAATACATTTTCTAGGTCACGTTTTCTTACAATCAGACAAAACATTAACATGGTCGGCAATGGGAAAACTAACAGTGTGCTGACCCCATATGTGAATCATAGACTATGCTTGACTGGAACTTCCCCACCTCGCAGAAGGACAATCGGCCTTTGAAGGGTTCATGGCTTTCAAGTTTGAGTTTTAATTTCTCACTCCAATAGAAAGGATTACTCTGCTCTGTATTCTCTAGGCTGGATATGTACCATTGTTGCAGGTCAGCCAATTTCACCATCTTCCGATTATGCAGGACATACTTCTCCACCATGCAACAGACTATGTCAAATGCCTTTTCATGGGCTTCTATCAAATTGAACTCGTTAACACGTGCCTCTTCATATGTACTTCGCCATTTCTCTGGTCTTTGCACATAGTTCATGCGGCAATTCTTGTGGAACTTGGCTTCACAAGCAAACAGATCAATACCTCTTATTCTTGTGAGGAGCTTCTCATCCTGTTTTATTTCTGCCATCGTCGCCACAGTCTTCCATCCGTCAAATTCAAACTGACTCATGCATTGACTGGTCCATGTGCCTTTCACTTTTACCTTCTTACGACGCTCTGATCCACAGAAAATACAGTCCGACTTGACGATGATTTTATCACCTTCTGTGGACGTTCTGCGGGTCGTACGTTGGGGTGTGGAGGCATCAGATGGTTGTGATGAGGTGGACTTCAGCCTGTCCACAGAACGTCGGGGTGTGGAGGCATCAGATGGTTGTGATGAGGTGGACTTCAGCCTGTCCACAGAACGTCGGGGTGTGGAGGCATCAGATGGTTGTGATGAGGTGGACTTCAGCCTGTCCACAGAACGTCGGGGTGTGGAGGCATCAGATGGTTGTGATGAGGTGGACTTCAGCCTGTCCACAGAACGTCGGGGTGTGGAGGCATCATATGGTTGTGATGAGGTGAACTTCAGCCTGTCCATATTCATGGTGAAATATTTGTAGCATTCCCAATGGAAGCCATGATATTCCATCACTGTGTTGGGGATGAGCTTGCACGTGTCCTCCATCCTGTGGGTTGAATATGGATGTTCTGAAAGTCTCTTCTCTTTGATCTCCTGCAATTTCGCCAACTTCTTCTCTGCATCCCGTATACCAAACATGAGTTGAAGTTCTCCATATTTTAAGCCCTTTTCATGAACTATACAAGTAGGTTCGACAGTTTGATCACTTGCTCGTTTTCGTTTTAATGGTAAATACATACAAAGGTAGGCATATAATATCAGCAGGTCAATTGGGGTAAGTAACAAAGCTTATAAGTGATCATTATCCAACTTAAATACAATTTTAATTTATTCATATCCGTGAAGTTGACCTGAGGTGTTCGTATGAGCTGCAATTGAGACTGAAATAATATAACATGAGACTGAAATAATATAATATGGGATACAACCTTGTGATATCCGCATGCCATGATGAAACATATAAGAAAACTAGTATTCTATTATAGTCACTTCTTCATTACATTTTAAACAATCCATTGCTGATGGAGTACTGTGTGTAATCATTAAAAATGACCTGCGTTATGCCTCTTGATCCGCGACACTACGGTTATCTTTGAAGCGTCATATATAATCCATTTGTAATGACAGAAAGACAATTCTGGTATCAAATGAAAGATATGATGCTGCAGAGTGTTATTATTTTGATCTTAAAGAGGTCATGGAATCAAGGGAAATTGATATATTTGACAAAAATAATGATGTCATCTATGCGGTCACGAGTGAGAATAGAGTATACTTATTCTATGCTAATTAGGGCATATGCCATAATAGTAAATATCTATTGAATGCTATTATTGTGATCAGCAGATGAGAACCTTCAAATTGACGTATCATAATTACATATTGACACACATATGACTGTACAATGACGATTGTGGTATAGGTGATTAAATACCATGCAACATTGACGACAAATACAATATTTCAGGGTACCATCCAAGATAAGTTGGGAATGGGAAGTGAGACCCAACTTTTTCAATGTTACCACTTGAAATCATCTTCAAGGGACCCCAAAGCTTAAAAAAACATGGGTTGGTAGAGTTGTGGGGGGTGCACGAGGGGCATATCTGGCCCATGGCCTATAATACGTGCACACTGGTTACGTGTGCCACTGTGTGCCACTGTGTGCCATAACGTGTGGCGGACTGTATAGATGACATACTATGGCACGACGACACATTTCAGAGGTATTACATTAACAACATTTAACAAAATGTCTTACGATCCCCGCATGTTAAATGATTACTGCATATAGATCATACATGTGTAATATACATCTACATAACTTGTGTTTTTATTATCCTATCAAATCTAGAGGTAAAAGAGAACGGGTGTCCTTTCTGGGTAATAGGAGACGCGTACATTCCAGGTAATAATTTATATGAATATGGAATCATAATACATATGTTGCATTACGGCAATGGAGCCGCTAAGTCTAAGTAAAAGTCTACTCCTAAGACAAAGAAGCTTGATCCGGTTGAATGGAAAACTGGATATGCAAGACACACACACACACACACACACACACACACACACACACACACACACACACACACACACACACACACACACACACACACACACACACACACACACACACACACACACACACACACACATATATATATATATGAATATCTTTGTTCCAACAGGAATCTTTCCTTTTATGTATTACAGCCGAAATGTTTCGCTGATGAACGCACATCCGTAAAATCGTGTTTGATCATCAGAAATAAACATCATTATTACTGATACTACTTCCTTCTATTCTGGGATTCTGTTTTATTAACAATCTGGTTTAGTGACGCGCGCTTGCAAAAGTAAATACTAAATACGGACCATGATAAACATTCGTCAGTTGAAGTTTACAGTTTAGTTAACTAACCCAACGCCGACTTACCGCAAGGCGCTTCAGCGACCGCGTCCTTCGGCGAGCACGCGACTACGAAGGCTGCCGGAAGAAACAATACAATGTAAAAAGTAAAGTACAAGTAAGTTCTTATATAGCGCAGTATCCAGTCCTCGGGACTGCTCAAAGCGCTTTACACTTTACTCCCTGGCAGACCTGTTCTTATATAGCGCAGTATCCAGTCCTTAAGACTGCTCAAAGCGCTTTACACTTTACTCCCTGGCAGACCTGTTCAATCGAACACCATCTCGACTTCTCGCAGAAGCATCCAGCCACGCTGCAATTAAAGCACGAAAACTATTCGTACACAAATATCCACCACTGTCTATAGCCAGGTACTAATTCATACAGCTGAGTGAACTGGAGCAACGTAGAGTGAACAAACTTGCCCAAGGTTCGTCACAGAGCACAGGATTCGAACCCAGGTTCTCTCAGTCGAGAGTCCGAAGCTCTAGCCGCTGCACCACTGCGCTCCACCTCGGAATGAAAAACAGTTGTTTGACAGCGTGATCATGGCTCACCAGCAATATACAGGTGAACATATATAGCAGCTCTGCACTGAATCGGCTCATACTTGTCCGAAACTATTCGTTCCTTTGGAAAATACAGTATATCTGTGGAATGTTCAACTTAATAGATTTTGCACAGTGGGATATTTAGGAGTTCGTAAAGAAGGGCACAAATGTTGGCCAATCTTAGTCACCCATTAGTTGTCTATGTTAAAATGTAGGGGCGCAATCGATTGTACAGGAGCAGTAAAATATTACATTTCCAAAGGGGTGCCATGATCCTTAAATACCCCATAGCTTTTTAGAACGACTTACCGATAATGAGAATCCCTGGCACGATCATTTCAAATTGTCGACTGTCGACTGCAATAAAACGCAAAACGATTACAACAAAAACAAACGAAATAGAAACGAAACAGTTACGAATGATTAACAGCTAGCTACAGACATGCCCACACAAACACACCCTATGTGTACACACATGTTTCGACATAACTCGTTATTCGGTCTATGCGAACAGGCTCAATTGTGCACATAATCACTATTTTAATGTCGAATGTAATTTTGTCCGAGGTTTGAATAGAAGTCATCGTATCGTTTTGTATTGTAGATAAACGTCGCGTCTCGTTAGGTGTGTTTCTCTTACGCTACCAACAACGTTCATCCAACACGACGACGCAGCGCAATGCTCTTTCTAACGACAGCCTTGTCACCTACCTTGGCAGCTACTGCACACGAGTCACTCCGTCTCCTGACTATAATTTATATACTTGTGCTCCAGAGACAACGATGGGCAGTCTAACACGACAACTACGCGATCGGCTTCAAAGAATGACAAACAGCGCAGGAAGTGCATTTCGTTGTAGCCATCAACGAGCACTTTGTGAAGCGGCACTTGTAGCGTTGTGCGTGTCTGTGACAACACGCTTTTTATAAAGTAAAAAAACGAAATTGCGACTCACGCTGTACGTATAACAAAAGCATTTAAATTACCAAGCATAGTCACACAGCGATCCGCCATTTTGAATTTGAACTGGTAGCGTATACAATATCATTACATTCACACATGAATAACAGAGGGCGCTGCGCGAGTGACTATGCTTGGTTATTTAAATGCTTTGATATAACGAAGCGCAGTAGCGTATTAGACAGCTACTAATGTACTGCATGTCGATTCACGGTTACAACATCTAATTACTAACCTATCCTCTTCGTGCCCCAGTTTTGCATATCAGGCATTTTTGGTATTGTATTATTCATAATTGTATGTTTTTTATACGGAAAGGGGTGATTGGCCATTTGTTCAACCATCCAATTTTATCCAGAGTTGGGGGCCGTTGTAAATTTATGAATTTTTATTTTCTTTGCATTTCACCTGACGTGATGTTTCTCACAAGGTACAAATGAGACAACTACAGTCTATAGATGTGAGACCTGTAGTTGTATATGGCACTAAACAATTGGCACAAACTTCATGGGATTTAGCGTGCGTGCATGTGTGCGTGCACGTGTGTGTGTGTGCGTGCGTGCATGTGTGTGTTCCTGCGTGTGTGTGTGTGCATGAGCTTGTGTGTGTGTGCGCGCGTGCGTGTGCGCGCGTGTGTATGTATGTGCCTGTGCGTATGTGTTGGTGTGTGTGTGTTTGGGTGTGCGTGCCTGCGTGAGCGCGCGCATGATGTTCCAACATGCAATTTATACCTAAGCAGTTTCATTGAGACAGCACTAGTACATAAAAGTAGATCTCGTATAATGTATGAAGGACGACAGAAACGAACCAGCAAACAACGTGTGGATGCTTTTAAAATAAATTCTTGGCTTACTTACCGGTGAAAAAAATCGAGAAATGCAATTTTCATGTTCACCAAGAAACAACAGTTATTTTAGGTAATTTGTTATTTTTTGTATAAATTTCCGCCTCCGGTCACCGGCTGAATGTGCATGCATTGTTATCTGCAAAAACAACAACAGTGTCAAAGGCAAACAAAAACATGACAACCGCCTTCATATCTGGGTCTACTCGGCGTGGTAAGAACAAAGGGAGTAGTGTCACCGAGACACCTGGCGAATGTCACTGATGAAACGAACACCTTTAGGTTGCAGGTCCGCGGTCAGTGTCATTGGGGCAACATGACATCTTGATCAGTAGTTGCAGACACACAGACAACACACACACAACACACACACATACCCAAACACGCGCGCACGCGCACACACACACACACACACACACACACACACACACACACACACACACACACACACACACACACACACACACAAACAACACACACATGCACACACGCACGCACACACACTTTACTCCCTCTCTCGAATTGTCTGAGAAGCATTCAGCCACGCTGCAATTACGACGCGAATACCATACACAATTATTAAAAAACCACAGTCTGTAGCCAGGTTCTCAGACACCTGAGAGAACTTAAGCATCGTGGACTGAACGACGTTATTATTCGAACCCGGGATCTATCGACTGATATGATTCTCTAAACATTACGCCACCGCGGCTCTTGACACATGACAATTAGGGTGAGGACTCTCTAAACACTACGCCACCGCGCCCCTTGACACATGATAGTTAGGGTTAGGACTCTCTCAACACTACGCCACCGCTGCCCTTGATACATGATAGTTAGGTTAGGACTCTCTCAACACTACGCCACCACGCCCTTGACACATAATAGTTAGGGTTAGTACTCTCTCAACACCACGTCACCACGCCCCTTCACTCTTTATAGTTAGGGTTAGTACTCTCTCAACACTACGCCACCACGCCCCATTGACACATGATAGTTAGGGTTAGGACTCTCTCAACACTACGTCACCACGCCCCTTCACTCTTTATAGTTAGGGTTAGGACTCTCTCAACACTACGCCACCACGCCCCTTCACAAATGATAGTTAGGGTTAGGACTCTCTCAACATTACGTCACCACGCCCCTTGACACATGACAGTTAGGGTTAGGACTCTCTCAACACTAAGCCACCACGCCCCTTCACACAAGATAGTTAGGGTTAGTACTCTCTCAACATTACGCTACCACGCCCCTTGACACATGACAGTTAGGATTAGGACTCTCTCAACACTACGCCACCACGCCCCTTGACACATTATAGTTAGGGTTAGGACTCTCTCAACACTACGCCACCACGCCCCTTCACACAAGATAGTTAGGGTTAGTACTCTCTCAACATTACGCTACCACGCCCCTTGACACATGATAGTTAGGGTTAGGACTCTCTCAACACTACGCCACCACGCCCCTTCACACAAGATAGTTAGGGTTAGTACTCTCTCAACATTACGCTACCACGCCCCTTGACACATGATAGTTAGGGTTAGGACTCTCTCAACACTACGCCACCACGCCCCTTCACACAAGATAGTTAGGGTTAGTACTCTCTCAACATTACGTTACCACGCCCCTTGACACATGACAGTTAGGGTTAGGACTCTCTCAACACTACGCCACCACGCCCCTTCACACAAGATAGTTAGGGTTAGTACTCTCTCAACATTACGCTACCACGCCCCTTGACACGTGATAGTTAGGGTTAGGACTCTCTCAACACTACGCCACCACGCCCCTTCACACAAGATAGTTAGGGTTAGTACTCTCTCAACATTACGCTACCACGCCCCTTGACACATGATAGTTAGGGTTAGGACTCTCTCAACACTACGCCACCACGCCCCTTCACACAAGATAGTTAGGGTTAGTACTCTCTCAACATTACGCTACCACGCCCCTTGACACATGATAGTTAGGGTTAGGACTCTCTCAACACTACGCCACCACGCCACCACGCCACCACGCCACAACGCCACCACGCCACAACGCCACCACGCCACCACGCCACCACGCCCCTTCACACAAGATAGTTAGGGTTAGTACTCTCTCAACACTACGCCACCACGCCCCTTGACACATGATAGTTAGGGTTAGGACTCTCTCAACACTACGCCACCGCTGCCCTTGACACATGATAGTTAGAGTTAGTACTCTCTCAACACTACGTCACCACGCCCCTTCACACTTTATAGTTAGGGTTAGTACTCTCTCAACACTACGTCACCACGCCCCATTGACACATGATAGTTAGGGTTAGGACTCTCTCAACACTACGTCACCACGCCCCTTCACTCTTTATAGTTAGGGTTAGGACTCTCTCAACACTACGCCACCACGCCCCATTGACACATGATAGTTAGGGTTAGGACTTAGGGTTAGGACTCTCTCAACACTACGTCACCACGCCCCTTCACTCTTTATAGTTAGGGTTAGGACTCTCTCAACACTACGCCACCACGCCCCATTGACACATGATAGTTAGGGTTAGGACTCTCTCAACACTACGCCACCACGCCCCTTCACAAATGATAGTTAGGGTTAGGACTCTCTCAACATTACGCCACCACGCCCCTTGACACATGACAGTTAGGGTTAGTACTCTCTCAACACTACGCCACCACGTCCCTTGACACATGATAGTTAGGGTTAGGACTCTCTCAACACTACGCCACCACGCCCCATTGACACATGATAGTTAGGGTTAGGACTCTCTCAACACTACGCCACCACGCCCCTTCACAAATGATAGTTAGGGTTAGGACTCTCTCAACATTACGCCACCACGCCCCTTGACACATGACAGTTAGGGTTAGTACTCTCTCAACACTACGCCACCACGTCCCTTGACACATGATAGTTAGGGTTAGGACTCTCTCAACACTACGTCACCACGCCCCTTCACTCTTTATAGTTAGGGTTAGGACTCTCTCAACACTACGCCACCACGCCCCATTGACACATGATAGTTAGGGTTAGGACTCTCTCAACACTACGTCACCACGCCCATTCACACACTCGTTGGCTGGTTCGCTGTTTTTCCGCTATTTAGCGAGCAACGTCGTGTGTGGTGAAGTTGTCGACCTTAGTGCGATACTTCGCGAGGTAACCATGGTAAACAAGTATGATTCGTCACACTGCATGCTGTGAACATTGGGACGAGTTACTACTCAAAGCGACGCCGTGGTTTGACTAATGATTGACCCGTGGTCGGATTTAAGGAGGTTTCCATCGTATGCAGGGAAACGGTAATTATTGTCAGTTAATTTCCACAAATACAAGCGTATTACTAAAATGTGCTAATTTTCACTCAATTTTAATCGGCAGTGGACCGCAGTCCTCTGGGTGAGTTTGCCTCTGGTACTAGGAGCGTTGGCCGTCTAGCTGTGCGGACCAGGGACGCCTGTAAGCCAGATGTAAAGACTGCGTAGATCGGCGTCGGGTGCTGGCAATCTACTGCAGTAGACCGCAGCCACTGGCGACAAGGTGTACAGGGTGGCACCAGAGGGCATACGGGGTGGCACCAGAACGTGTACGGCGTGGCACCAGAGGGTGTACGGGGTGGCACCAGAGCTCATACGGGGTGGCACAAGAGTGTATAGGGGTGGTACAAGAGAATATACGGGGTGGCACCAGAGGGTATACGGGATGGCACCAGAGGGCATACCGGGTGGCACCAGAAAGTGTACGGCGTGGCACCAAATGACGTACGGGGTGGCGCCAGAGGGTTACGGGGTGGCGCCAGGAAGGCAAAGGAGAGGAGAGAACGTCGAGGAGAGAAGACATAGACAGTCACTCCTCGAATTGTCACTCAAAGATCGAACTGTCTGTGTGTGGGGGGCGTATGTGTGTCCGTGTGTTCGTGTGTATATGTATGTGTCCATGTGTTCGTGTGTGTATGTGTGCGAGTGTGTGTGTGTGTCTGTGTGTCTGTGTTCGTGTGTGTGTGTGTTCGTGTCTATGTATGTGTGTGTGTATGTATTTTCGTGTATGTGTGTATGTGTGCGTGTTCATGTGTGTGTGTGTGTGTGTGTGTGTGTGTGTGTGTGTGTGTGTGTGTGTGTGTGTGTGTGTGTGTGTGTGTGTGTGTGTGTGTGTGTGTGTGTGTGTGTGTGTGTGTGTGTGTGTGTGTGTGTGTGTGTGTGTGTGTGTGTGTGTGTGTGTGTGTGTGTGTGTGTGTGTTCGTGTCTATGTATGTATATGTGTGAGTATTTTCGTGTGTGTGTGCGAGAGGAAGCATGCGCGTGCGTGCGTACGTACGTTTGCGTGTGTGCGCGCGTGCGTGCGTATGATTCACAACGATGTGGTCCTACTAGGCCTCGGCACCACTGACCTCTATAAATAGTAATTTTCTTTTCAGTTCTCGGTAAACACAGGCCCAGTCTAGACGGCCTCACTGTTTTAACTGTCTGTGTAACACGTGTCAATTTAAGGGTGGATCTATAGACCAGTTACGTTTGAAGACCAACAAGTGCGTTGTTATGTACAGGAGCAGTTCTCTTGCGACACTTGAAACGAGTATGTATCGGGTCTTTTGTCACAGGAAGGTTAAATACCAATCAATTATTACGTCTGGGTCGAATGTTGAGACCTGCTTTTTCGGAAACGTAACATAACATAAACACGGTATAATATGGTGCAATTTAATACATTAATTATCCCTGACAATGAGACTGAGCGATCGCTTCGACTATAATCAACCTCACGCTCTATAGTGTAAATATGTTTTGACGTCGTAAATCCGTAATCAGATTTATCAACTGCGAAAGAACTTTAAAGCAAATGAATAGCGGGACACGCATGAATTGATAACTGAAAGATAGCAACTAATGTCCTTTCGCCGATTAGCGGAAACGTGTTTTGACGTGTTCGTTACTTGTTTTCTACGCCGTAGGCCATATTCAAGTTTGTTAACTGCGATAGAACACTTTAAAGGAAATGTTCAATGATTTTCCTTTGCTAACCTAACGATTGTTGAAGAGGATATTGCAACACTGGATGTATTACTATTTACAATATAATCCCGGTTGTTTAAATGTAATATCCGTAATATTCGCTATTTTAATAATAAACTTTTAATTTAAGATTTAAAAAATTTAGAAACAAGGTAACTAACTATGACTAAACCATGCGTGAAGAGGTTCATCAGACTTGATGAAAGAGAAATCATATGACTAAACCAGTGTAACACTTTACCAAGTTATTATTGTGTCCTACTATTCACAGCAGTTTCTCGTGATTCATTTTAATGCAAGTTTCCGTAGTTGTATTTCCTTATGGACGATATGAAGCAGATGTTCGACTGCACAAAACGGAAGTCATACTTCGTGAAAATGTTCACCACGGTGGAAGTATAATTTACTATTGATTTTTCGTAATACACAACTATGAAGTTCGATGTCACTTCGACGTTTCGACCACCGTCAGTAGTCTTCATCAGTCATATTACCTTCGCAGCTGCACTACGTTGACCCGGGAGAATCGTCGTCCTTCGTGCTATGACGTAAACAATAGTTATAAGGAAAATTGCCTAGCATAGGCAGGACGAAATTAAACATTGGTAACCCCCACTCCCTTCTCCCCCACTCCACCCCCACTCTCGCTCTACCCCCTCTGCCACTCAGCCACTCTGCCCCTCTCTCTCCTCTTCCCTCTCCCTTTTCCCCTGTCATCGTCTCCACTCTCCCCCTCTCCCCTATCCTCCTCTTCCCCTCTCCACCCCTCCCGCTCTCCCGCTCCCTCTGCCTCTCCCCATCTCCCCCTCTCCTCTTACCCCCCCCCCCTCCTCGTCTACCAAAAACCCCTTCTCCTCGAAACCAATTTCGTGTACTGCTGTATCGATGTTTTGAAATCATCTCTTCCGAATACCTTAAATACAATCGTTGCAGTGATGCATACGATAAACACAAAAGGCGCACACGCACGCACGCACGCACGCACGCACAGACAGGCACGTACCACCCACTCACATGAAAACATAATAGACATATTCGCAAATACACGTGCGCGCGCACATGCACACACACGCAGCACATACACGCACGCACACACACACACTATATATATATATATATATGTACAATGAAACCTCCTATTGTGACACATGTATAATTAGTAGAAAAACACTGCCTATTCCGAATAAACATGCACCTTTTCTTTATAAATACATTACGATATATATATATATATATATATATATATATATATATACGGCAGTTGCCATACACCACCGGCGTTGTAGTGGGAGAACAACCGAATTATACGAGATTACGATTTAGCCCACATCAGCACTAATCATTACTATGCATGTGCAATCATAGTATATTCTTATGTCCAAACTACGACTTAAGAATGTACAATAGAAGCGGAGATCGTGGAAAATTCTGGCGGTGCGAGTTAAACATCAATTGGCTGATAGTTTTGGACGCACGGCATGGAGATAATCCGGTTGTTTGCACAATATAGGCATATATATAATCCGCTTTCTGTGCGACCTAATTCTCTCTTTGGCCAAGGTCACCGTAGTTATTATGGTCAAAACTGACCTAACAGACCGGTGGACCGACCGACTGGTGTATCTCTCTGTCCTTATGTAAATCTGCTTTTTCTGATGGCCATTTGAAATGTTCTTTATGTTCAAGAGGCTCCTTTCTGTAACAAAACGAAAACATTCAACATATTCTACTACAAATCTCTACATATTAACAAGACTTTTCCAACACAACTCGCTCTGTACCGTTTTTCATGCATGGAAATACCTTTGTAATCCATATGTCTCACAAGTCGTGATAATTTTTTATCGATTGTGTTTTATACTTACGAAAATATTGCTCAGCATTCTTCTCCAAAAATTGGTCCGACCTGACAACAGTAATCTTCAAAACAAGGTATTTAACAAGGTAGCCATACAAATGCTGCACGCTCCGGACAGCAGGTGAACGAGAAAGCCTTAGACTTATCGAGAGTACAAAAATTTTCCATTTACGTATAACCCGCCCATCTCAAATATCTATCAATTCTATTTTAAAACACATTTACATTGTTAGAATTACCACAAATCATCAGATAATTTATTCCAGTCATTTATTGTCCTCTGTGAAAATGAGTAGTTACTGATATCCAACTTACACTGTTCTTCGACTAGTGCTGCTTTGTACACCTGGTTCAACTGTTTTCTTTAATAAAATACACTTATCAATATCTTCATAACCATTAAATGTTTAAAACACTTCTATTTGGTTTCCTCTTAATCTCCTTGTCTCTAAAGTTGTCAACCCACATTCTATCAGGAGACTTGCATAACTAAACTGTTTCAGCTTAGGAATCGCCTTGGTAACTCTTACTAAACAATTTCCTTTTCAACGGAGCAAAGTTTGTGCTGATACTATAGTTTGTAGTTTTTCTGGGGATGTTTAAAAAAAATCGCTCGGTATCGCAGAATAGAATTTTTCTTTAATGTTTCTCAAATAGAAAATAATGGTCTTAAGTGACATTTAATTAATGTTGCTTGGCCTCTCCGACTGTTCCTCGGTGACAACTAGGTGCACATGTTTCCAATTGTCACCACTTGGATGAAAATGCAGTCCTCCTCGAAGGAAACAAGTAATGTTTATAGCAAGAAATATGTCTTAAACAACTAAATATCGTGTCTATTATTTTTGTAATGTTTATTAGGATGAAACAGTCTTCTTGTCAGCTAATGGACTCCATCACGAACTGTTGGGCATCTAGTGATAGAAGAACACTAATTAGGACACAAAGTGTTTCAATAAGACACGTGACATCAGACACATGTTATATTAGTAACAGGCGGAGATCACGTGATGTTTTATTCTTAATCAAATAAATGAATTAGGTGTAGTCATCGTGCTACACGCTGCTAATCAGGGGCCGGTTTCATGAAGCGTACTTAAACTACGCAATTACTTAGCGTCACGTGTTTGCGTAAACTCCTATGTTCGCCTATATTAAAAAAATCACGTAATTTACTAAGACAATCACTTTAGCGTTAAGAACGTTCTTAGCCGCTTCAAGAAACCGGACCATGGAGAACAAACAACACTATTCTACTAAAGTGCTTACTGTTACAGTAATTTCTTATGTTAGTAAGCCAGTAACCATGACAGTCACCTCCTCAGTAAACTAAATGTGTCTACTACACTGCTACATTGCCGTATTAGTAGCCCATATTTTACTCGAATAAACAGCAGATGATACCGAGCCTATATTCGAGGTCAGTGAAGTAGTAGTAGACATGGGGCTAGTGCCATATTTCGACAACGTAATCTTTAAACGTTTAATTTCGTCCGGTGCTTCACCTATCGTTATCTTCATCTGTCTCTCGTTAGGCTCACGTGCGAGAGGCAGCTGCAGCACCAACCTACATTATGAAACTGATCCACAAACCGTGATATGATTGTTGTATTAATATTTGCTGTATGGCTGATATAATATACTACATTAAATACATGTACATGTGTCACAATAAACTTATTGTGTGTTTCAAGTGTACAATCTTATAAATACTTCATTTCTTATCAAACGTATATATCTTCTCATAATATATTACACAGACATTAAGTACCTTAACAATTGGAAAGGTATTCAATAAGACATTAATAAAATGCAGTAACAACAACAACAACAACACACACATTATAAGGAACCATACAGGATGCCCTGTACCTAGACGACATGGGCCCCTCTTTGTCAACTGATCGCCTTTCACGTGGTGGGAATGGAGATCTCTCTGGAGCTAAACCACGCTTCCTCTTGGAGGACCTGAGCTGCGATGTTCCTTCCTCTTGCGGTGTTCCAGCGTTCTCTTGCTTCGCTGCTACAACAATACAAAGAGTGTTAATGATATATAGGCCCCTATACATTGTAATTAAATTATATTACATAACTAAAAAACGCGTGATCGGTGTCGTAGATAAATAAAGCAAATACGTTGACACTAGCAACTTAGCTTTCTTGTTTGCCGGGTGCTTATTATTTCTCGCTTTGCGTTAAAGGTATGCTATTTTCCTTTCTTTAGTCAACTTAACGTTGGCCTACTTCTGTACTCCTGAAAACAAGTTAAAATAAATGCCTACTGACAAAATTATTAATTAAATAATTAACTAATCATAACAGGATATATGTTAATCGATTAAAGACATTTAATTCTGTTTCAGCAGTTAATACTTACTTTGTGTCGCAAAGCATGTGCTGCTCTATAGCTAGTATCATCCTGTCTTTTCTTTCGGTACGCCCGTCACCTTTGTGTATTTTATGCTTTTTGTGCAGCTGTCAGCCCACGTTTGCCGACCATTGTGAACGTCTAAAATATAAAAGAATATTATGTGTACTTTTCCGAGCGTATGCATGTGGACACCGAGCGTAAATATACTACATTAATACAATTAATGTATAGGTTCGTCTATAGAAAATACTATAGAAATAATTGGTATGCAATCCGTTTAGTGTACTTACGATGAAACCTCCTATTGTGACACATGTATGATTAGTAGAAAAACACTGCCTATTCCGAATAAACATGCACCTTTTCTTTATAAACACATTACGATATTAGCACAATCGATTACTGATATGATCCTCAAAACAGGCTAATCTTGCGTGCAAGCAAGCGTGCGATACCGAGCGTGCACGAATACCGAGCGTATAGCATAACACGTAATCCAACCTACATCGCGTGTATTGAGATTAGGACCCCCTGTTTACGCACGAAGCGTTCGGGCGGGAACTCGCCACAATGACAATCAAAGAGTTTTCAATTAAAGTTCGTAAACAGTACACACATGGATGATCTGGAGACAGCTTACGACACAACAAATCTATTGTTTGCCTTAGTTTGATTAAAAAACACTAAAAGATGAACTTACATGCGAGCAAGTCTTCGTCTGCTGTTGGAAAACTAATCCTGCCGTGTTGTCTATGCGATTGGCAGTCACTTACATTGCCGTAAGATGGCAGTAGTCGTCATTTTTGAAATATTTCATTGACGTACGCTCGGTCTCGTGCATATGCTCGGTATCGTCAGCGGAATAAACGTCATAACAAATAGGGAAGAAATTGATTATATTTCAAATTCATTATTGTTACGTACCTTAATGGATATATAATATCGAAATTGTATTTTGATACGAATGTAGACATGTTGAGGTTCTTTGAACAATAATTCTTCACAGCTAATCTACCTATGGTTTACAGCAACAACTATTCAAACTATGATGATTGTTTGCCAATTTTTATCTGCTACCTTGTCTTACTAAATGTAAGTTAATACACTTAAAACCAACATTTTTAGAAATAAAAGTGGAACATGACCTCTGTTGAAGATTGTGCTGTTTCTACATAGTCTCGTCTGAGAATCAGGTATATGTCTGCTGGATGTTGGGCAGGTTTGTTTGGACCCACTCAACGATGACCTTAGAGATTGAGGTGACTGTTGTAACTCTGTGAGCCATCTGATCGTACAGCACTACTGTGAGGCTTTCACGTGTCATGCTCCATTTGCACAGTTACCTGAGTTTCTCTGAGCAGTAATCATTGCTAAGCTCTTTGAAGAGGTGGCACAATTAATTGTTGGAAACGACATATCTGCTCTGTACAATCCGCGTACGTCAACACCTCCATGAGAACTGCGAAGTTCTAACTTTGGACTTGAACTCCGTCTGGGTGATCTTTGAATACTCCCGTGCTTGAACTTCGCAACATTCTCTCTCGCTGACTTCACATGATTTCCTTTCTTGTTTCTCTTCTCTAGCACCCTTGGTCAACTGCGCTGTTTTCAAAACTACTGTGTCACGCTGTCCCTCTCTGTTGCAAAGTAATACGCATAATTTTGTTCTTTATGTTTCTTGTAGCACGCATGAGTTTGAGCAAAATTTCGCGGCATTTTGCAAATATTTGTCTTACCTACCTACCTTCATAATTGAGAACATGTGACAAGAAACACAAATATTATTATGGAAGTCCTAAGTATGATTAATTATTCCTACAGTCTTAGATGACAATAAACGACGACTACAAGTTAAGGAAAGTACCCAAGGGAGATTGTCTAATCACAGTATCGATAAATGCTTGGAAAATAGCAGCGAAATATGTGCTACATTAACCATTTGTATTCTACGTTATCGATTACATTTTACGATATTGATCCTTTGCTCTCGGAGGGGCTGGCAACTTTTGGCAGTCTGTTAGTCTTCACTTCAATTTGAACACCAAAATACCACAATACCATATGTGTTTGTCAGGCATTTAGAGAAAAATAAAGATTTATTTTGGCGTTGCAAGCTGAGAGGACCGTCTCCTAGCAGAACTACGTTTGAATCTGGCAAGAAAGCGTCGCCGTCTGCGGGTAGTGACATTCTTTTCCCGTGCGATAACGTAGAACATGGATGACATAAAACGCGACCATTTGGTATTTTCGACCCCTCTGATGTCAAATTAGTTCTGCATGGCCAACCCAGCAGTGCCCCTGTTTAACAAAAGAAGCAATGGGTCTACATATGCTATGTCACATTATAAACCTGAGCCCATTCATAACTGAGAAAACTGGATAACGTAGAACACATTCTTAACGAGGACGCTGCTTTTCTGTAGTTTAGATATGTTGTGACGACCAGGGAAATTTAACGTAGTAATCTCACCGTTGGGTGATAGCCTCATATGTTTAGGTAAAGCGCATGCACTTTCTAACTAGTTTTTGTTTTATTGAAACTTACATATACAAGCAAATCTTCGGATGACGTAAAACACCTGATTTACGTGGACATTTGTTTAAATTCTACAAAATAAAAGAAATGTGTTTGGATATTGTGTACCTACAGTGGATTAAAACAAGTTGTTAAAGAGTTGAAAGTTAGTACGTATTATTATTTTGATAATTTGTAATTGCACCTGTGCTGTGGACAAACCAAAACAGGCAGTTTGAGCACCTTTCGTACAAAAAAGTCCTATTGATTATCATACCACATATGACAATCAACTATGCCCAGAAAGAGCACGCCGAGCTCCGTCTGAACAAGCTGTTTATACTGCTATTA